>OZ018393.1:22171635-22771635 GCA_963969525.1 Ontholestes murinus
CTGATTCTACATAGATCAGACCAAAGTTCCCTATTGCCATGCATCCATCAGCATAATGCTGTTAGACCTTGTATTGAGGTATCTTTTTTGTGGTTTAATTTTCACATTGATCCTGCCGGTGAAACCAAGATTCTCTAGACTTGTCAATCGCGAAGCATAATCACTGCCAGCGACAAGTCCGATATGCCAGGGCAGATGATTATTGAAACCAAACAGACCTAGTATCATTAACACTAGTGAAGGCCCTAAGTAACGATCCCATAGCCTATTAAAGAGGAGCCCGGCTGCAGATTCTAGAATCTCTAAGCAGTAGGCTCCTCGCCCCACGATAATCGCCAAGAGGTTTACACGTTAATGGGTACCTCCTAATGGTTCATCGATGGCAGAATACTAGGCCCCAACAACACGACACGGTGTTAGTCTATGATAAAAATAATAAGTCTATGCTAAGGAAATTTTACAGAGATTTTAGCTTCAAAAGAGCTTACAGAGGCAAGATACACTTTTGTTTACAATCTAAACCGCTTATTTATTTGAGGCATTATTTTAAGTTTTAAAGTACATACCTCAAATAAAATGTTGTTTCACAAAGATATAAAGTTATATATATATATATATATATATATATATATATATATATATATATATATATATATATATATATATATATATATATATATATACTGCTTCCGTAGATTGAGCCAATGAAAAGTTGGTCTTAAATCAAATTCATTTATGTATTCCCAACCTCATTTATGTTTCGATAAAAGTTGCAATTGTGAAGTCCAGTGATGAAAGTATGAAAAAATAAACGTTAATAAAGTATCCAACTCTTGTCTACTGATTTGAACTTTCGCTGTAAACTTCTTAATTTACTTATAACAGGTGGGCGAAAAGACTTCGAGTTCGAGACAAATAAATTATGAAAAAGGTAAACATCAATAAACTATCAATTTCTTGTTTATATATTTAAACTTGTGTTAAGATAAACATTGTAATTTACTGACAACAGGCAAGCTAGATGATTGTGGGCTATAAAAAGTTGATATTTGTTTAATAAGACCAAATGTTGTAGAAATAGAGCATGAAAGTAGGAATACATAAGTTTTTGAACTGACACCGAATTGGATGTTGGTGAGGATTGTCGATGTTCCTCACTAAACTGTTATTTGGTGTATTATATTAATATTAAAGAATCTAAGGAAATGTGCCCTTTAAAATTGATAAAATTTATGATAGAACACAATTCTACTTTAGCTTTTTATGAAAATTAATGCAAACAATTAATTTTGATAGACCGAAAGTTAAATTTCCATTAACAGAGTTAATAATATTTTCTTTGGAGTGTTTGGCAAAAAAACAAACTGCCAAAATTCTGAACTCTGCATTCGAATCAATAAGAAATTTGGTGACTTGTATCACGAATAAAAGATAATCGACTATTTAGCAAAATGAATCTTATCGATTTCGCCAGTTGTATTTTCCATTCAATAAAATTAAGTATTATTTTTTGCTTATCCACTAAAAGAGAAAGAAATAATTAATTATAAGCGTTAGTAGTGTCGTTGTGTTAGATATCCAACACTCTGAATTCCAACTTTTAAAGCCAGACTCATTTTTAATTATAGTTATATAGTAAATTATTGGAGTTATAATTAAAGCATCTTTCAAGCCTTGTGGTATAATTAAAAGTTAAAAGTACTAATTCCGGCTTATTCTAGATAGTGAGAAGGCTGACAAATTAAAGGGGTTCACTAACTAGAAAATTAACGAATGTGAATAAAGCACTGAGGTTTATATATAAAACATACTTAATTAGAAATCATCAAAATAATATAATCTGACTTATAATATAAAATATATATTTTAACCTAAGCACACGAGGAGAAGCAAACAAATATTTATCAAAAATTATATGTTGTTTCTCAACCATCCTCCAATAATATTGCAATGTTTAACCCTATTGAATAAATCCAATTCTATCGATAATGAAATTACAGTAGCTCTAAATACTAAATCAAGGATTTTTTTGGTAAAAGTAATAGTGGATTTTTACCTTCCTAACACTTAATATTTATAATGTTTTGGTGCTAAATATTCATTAATATTGATTTATTATTAATGCTGCATATAAATAAAGCACACTTATTCGTTTGATTAATATATTAAATATAATTTATTTGAAGTTATTAAGACACTTTCTTACATACATATAGTTTGATTCTTCTAGTAAATTCATACTTCTAGGACTCATGTAAAGCTTTTATTTAAATTTAATTCATAACATCCATCGAAATAACAGATTATTATTTATGTCTTTCTTGGTATCGTACTGAAAAAAGTTATTATAATAATTTCATGCATAACAAAATGGTTTTATTTAAAGTGTCTACTATCAGATTTTAAATTTAGTATATTTTAATATAACTAATATATATGGAAAATTTAACCCAGTTTCTAATAACTGCATAGTTTACGAACAAATTTAATACTTCTGGTTTTATATAATCATCTATTTCAGTCGCGAGAAATTATCGCTAATTTCGTACTACAAAATTAAAAAATATATACGTGACGATCTCGTTAGCTCTACCTTATATCTAATTAATTTATGGAATATATTAATATGTGTCGGTAAAATAAATAAGCTACATTTTTGTAGAGAAACTAGTATAACCAATTTAGTATATTCATAGAATACCCAATTATTGTGTAATCTATTAATAATAGTAATAATTGACATCTTCATAGTAAGAAAGGCAGCCCTAACGTGGGAACTGGTCGTGTTGCCTCTTAACTATTAAGGTAATTTAAAGGTTTGAGTAGACCCTGCTCTAGTTAGAAGAATTAAGCGCTTAATATTTAATACCCAAAGAACACGTGCATGACCTACCACCTTGTTATGTAAACAACTAGTATATTTAACCTGAAAAATACGTACAGTGAAATGTCGATAGTTCGGTTAGCAATTATGATTACATCAGAAAATATTCAAGGTCGGAAATACAAATCGGCCATTATAGGATATGAATTATTAATTGAGGCATGAAGAATGTAGTTAAATAAAGTAATTAATTGGATCTCTAAATAAAACACATCTAAAATTTTAAATTTTATTTTAATTTATTAAAATAATAGATTCTAAATACTTCAATTCCTCTAGATATTGTTCTCTTTTAACAGATTACTCATTATCAGCCATAATACGCTTAGAAATGTATTATATACATTACAAGGACTGATCGAGACTTTTTGGCATTCTGTAGCCAAATGAAAAATAAACATTAATCGCATTTTTATCTCTTTCCACTAAGATTATGATTTCTTTAGTTGATATTAGTATAAATAACTTACATATTTCACCATGAATAACTAGAGACTATCCAAGAATTACCTTTGATTTTAATTTTCTTTTAAACTTCATTTTCAAACATTTCAATTGAGAAGAAAAAGAAGCTCTGCAATTTAGATATTTATCATTTTAAAATTAAGATATTTTAAATAAATTTACGAGTTAATATTTACAAAATAATATGTTGACCTCTGGCAGACTATCCTGCAATATGATTTCTTAACTTCCGTCCTCCTACTTAAAATATGTGAAGGTGTTTTATATTTCAACAGAATCAAGACCTTAGTAATCCCTAACAAACTAAAAATTCTCAATAATGAAGGTCCTGCAATAATTTCTGTTTCTGGTTGTAATTTAGATCAAAAGGCAGTTGATTAAAGTAAAGGAAAGTATCTTATTCTGCTATTGTAATAGTCATCAGTTGGCTTTTATTATCCACTCTATCATAAAACATTTCAAATATAAAGTATTTTTTCTATATAAAAACTTTGGCACCCGCAAAGAAGTTTTTGGTATTCATTATTCCAAAGATAATCTGACCTTTATAAAACTATTAACAAATAAATCGTCTAAATTTTTTGTACTTTTATTACTTTGAATTTCATTATTGATTTCTATAAAGGTAAGGTTTTTTATTGTTATTTTAAATTGTATATTGACTTTAAGTTTTAAAGTTTTAGAATTCCTCTCTAATAAAGAATTTTAGAACAATTTAAAATTTTTGTGTCCAGAATTTTTGTTTTTGATTTTGCGGTTTTTAAAATTGTTTAGGTTTATAAATTTTAAGGTTTTTAAACAAAGCTATAACGCATGTTTTCTTGCAAAATTTTCACTGTATTAAATAAAAATTAAAATTGATAAACTATGCTACAAAAAAATTCTATTTATCAATATTCATTTCCTTATTTGGGATAATTTTAAAGTTTCGTAATGTTAAAATTTTCAGAAGCTCTTAGGATATACAACTTAACATTTTATGTATAAACAATAATAATTTATTTACAAATTAATATTTCTCAACGTTGATTTTTTCGATACCTTCTAAACTTTTACTTTAAAGCGTTAAACATCGTTAACCTAACGGATTCTCTACAAATTCAGAGCCTAATATTCAAGAGATTTTAGATAATTTTCCTTTTCTATCAGATAATTCTGCTTAGATTTCGTTTTAAACTGTTTTATAATTTTATTTTCCTTCTTAACATATCTTTTTGTGAAATCGTAGAACAGCTTAAATGCAAGCAGAATAAACTGATAGAAGCAGACAAGAGGAACACCATAACTATTTTGGGAAAAAAGAGTTAACAATATTTTAGAGGAGAACAATTTCCAGAGATATAAAAGGAATCCAACCAAAAAATATCAAAAACAAATTTTAGAAACGATTAAAGGAACGAAATCAATAATCCCATATAAAAAAGTATTTAAATACAAACGTTTGAATTTATCAGTTCCTGCACTTGACGTGTTGGGCGCTGGTGCAACATTTACTTTAAATTAAGGATAACCAATTCGTAAAATAAAAGATGCGTTTATTTGCAATAGATGCAGAAAATATACACAAATTAATAATGGCAAACAAATAAACTTCAGTTTTAGTCAACAATCTTGGCTGTAGTGAATTTTGCCCTACACCATCAAAGGTACTGTAAGGTAGCAGTCAAGTACAAGCAGCGAAATTATCAAACTGTGCGCGCAATTCTTGACACTGGTGCTCAGGCCAACGTAATATCAAAGTCGTGTGTGAACCGCCTTGACCGTAAAAAATAAACTTACCGATCTTAGTAGTAGGTTAAACAACAAGTGACCTTAATGAAGTAATTTCTACACTAATCAGTTCTTGCTACTCTGCCTGCGCACTTGTGGGCATAAGTAGCTTGGTATATAATAATAATTAATTAAATAAGCCTTGTATATATATTTAACATAAATATAAGTGATTATAATCGAAAATAAGACAGATCTAATTCCTGGACATCAATTGGATTTCAATCGATATAGAATACCGAAAGATGTTCAATTAGCTGATTCCGAATTTTTGGAGCCACATGAACTGGACATCAACATAGGTATCTTTGACAATATGCAACACTCACTTCGGCTGTGAACGATGAGTTGCGATTAATCTTGAAATTTCAACAAGGATACACTGTTATAGGACTAGTGGCATTCATGAAGCAATTTCAAGATTCTGGGAACTAGAAAATTACAAGAATGAATCACTTGCATCCTTTGTTATAATATGTGAAAAACTTTGAAGAAACATCCCCACAAAACATCAATGGGCGGATTAGGGTGGCACTTCCTTTCGAAAAAAGTACATTATGGATAGGAAATTCACACCAGTCAGCAAAGCAGCACTTTTTCTTGTTGGATATTGTGTGGAATACGTCAATGGACCAAATTAGTTACAACTCAAAACTAATCTCTTTGAGAGCGACCACCAAGATAGGAGTGCCGAGTAAACTGTGAAGAATGTATGACTCTCATGGATTTTTTGGACCCATCACACCGGTAAAATTTTCAGTCAATAATTATGGAAATTGATCGCTGGTGTCAATACGCACAGGATCTACATGTGTTATCGACAATTAATGAACACCCACTCATAAACCAAGATTAAAACTTCAATATTGAACTATAGTCGTGCGGTTGAGAGCTGATCATCATAGTATAATGAGACGGAACGTGTGTCTGATTCCTCCAATAAAAAGCGATGAGTGACAGTCAGCTCTCGTCGGTACGACTATATAAAGTTTCTCTGATGTCTAACATCACACTGTCATTGAAAAAAATCAATTCTATAAGCTTTAAAACATTTGTTGCAGAGTAAGAGAAATGAATGCATTAACTAATGACGATGATTGGTTTCATGTGTTAATCAAGGTGAATCCAGCCAACATCATCACTCGTGGATCTGATGCAATCGCCCTCAAAGTGAGCAACCTATGATGAAACGGAGCGTATTTTCTAATAAGCTCACCCCCTATGAACGAGTTCAAAATATGTAAATCGCCGCCAGAAGTCAAATACAGCCATGTCGCAATCATATCTGATGCTTCTTACTACTCTTCCTACGAGAACACTGTGCTCGTATTCCTCCCTTTTATAAACAATATCCACAAACGTAATAAACAACGTAAACATATAACAATTACAGAACTACATGCTCATAGGAAGTAACATTCCAAGGACCCCAATGTAAAACCAGGCCAATTGATAATATTTGAAGACAACATTCCCCCATTTCAATGGGTCATGGGATGCATTAAAACAATTAATCAGGAAAGGATCATGTGGTTCGAAGTGTTACAATCAAACCATCCTCCGGCAGCATGATTCGTCTCATAGTGAAAGTATGTGTGTGGCCTATTTAACATCATTTCAGTGTGCATTGTGTTATTGAATGAAATTTCCTTTATTCTCTCATACTTTGCCATCAGTTCCATTCCGATTTCTTCTCCTACCTTTCCTATTTTGGCCAAATAGTATTTTGCAGAGCTTTCCTAATAAGTAAATGTAATGTTACAAATCATTCCGAACCCAGCACGAGAAAGTTGTGTAAATTAAACATTGATTTACAGGTGTAGTATTGATGAAAATAAAAGTAATAATGAGAATTTATTTCTTTGAGCGTTTCTGTACGGCATTTTTATTTTATTACATATTTCCATTAATTTTGCGACCACAATTGCTGTGGTGCGTTGTCGTGATGGAAAAGGACTTTCTTGTGGGCCAAACGTGGGCGTTTTTCTTGCAGCTCGGTTTTCAAAGAGTCCAACAACGATAAATAATATTTACCTGTAATAGTTTTACCCTTTTTCAGATAGTCGATGAGGATTTTCCCTTGCGAATCCCAAAAGACAGTCGTCATAACCTTTCCGGCCGAAGGGAGAGTGACGAAACGATGCTTAAAGTCCTCCGGATTCTTCTGGAACAGCTGCAAACCATCCTTGTAACACTTCACACGATTCCGTTTTTGGTCAAGCGTGAGCAATCGCGGAACCCATTTTGCGGATAGCTTTCTCATGTCTATATGTTTATGCAAAATATTATGTACCCATTCCGTCGAGATGCCCACAGCACTAGCAATCTCACGCACTTTAACTCTTCTGTCATCCATCACCATATCGTGGATTTGATCAATGATTTCTGGAGTCGTAACCTCCACAGGCCGTGGAGGTTCAAATTTTGAAACCACTTATAAACTGTTTTAATCGAAGGTGCAGAGTCACCATAATGTTTATCAAGCTTCTCTTTAGTCTCCTGAGGCGTTTTGTCTTTTATACAGTAATGTTTAATCACCACACAAAAATCGACTGCCAAATACAAAGAAATAGACCAATATGGCTGAAACTTAAAGAGATGCTACTAACTAAACATAACCTCGATACGCGCCGGTGGTGCCATCTCTCGGACTTTTCACGGAATTTTCAAATTACCCTCGTATAATTTAAAAACTACCAACTTGTTTAAACTGTTTAACTGGAAGTTTCTACATTATATTAATGTAAAACTACGGTGCAGAAACGCTCAAAGAAATGAATTCCCATTATTCTTCTGTTTAAGTATTTACTTTATTATACATTTGCCTTTCATTTAATTATTTGTTTGCTATGTTAATTTATATATATATTTTCTCAACCTTTATTAAATACATTTTTATTGTATGAATTATGTATCCTTAATTTAAAATAAACAAGTCGCGTCAGACCGCAACATGTGGTCCTGACAGATACTCTCACTACCAACGTCTTCATATGTGAAGTCTCTTCTTGT
This sequence comes from Ontholestes murinus, assembly GCA_963969525.1. NCBI lineage: Eukaryota > Metazoa > Arthropoda > Insecta > Coleoptera > Staphylinidae > Ontholestes > Ontholestes murinus. The sequence goes on from OZ018393.1 coordinate 22,179,767, forward strand.
TGATGAGCTCCCATCTTGACAGCTGATTATCCGTTTCAAATGAATAGAAATACTCAATATACCGAAAACCAACAACAACTGACATTGTAAAACCGGCAGAATCACACAAATCTGGTCTATGAATTCATATATTTACCATTTAGTTAACATACCACTGGCGGCTCCGGATTACGAGAAAGAAATTAATATTGGCCACAAAAATCTACAGTCTCTTAGATCCTGAAACTAAAGCTAGAAAACATTACCGAGAATCTTTTGTACCATGACAGCCGAATCACTGAATGTTTCAAGTACGTGGCTACTTCATATACCGCAAAACGCAGCAGAAAAGTTACTTAAACATAGCATTAACTCATTAGAGGTCAATAAAGAATATTTAGAGAAACTCGTCATCAAGGAAATCGGTACATTAGAAAATTCAGGAGTGTATCATATCAACTGTGGACATTGTGAGTGCATTTACATCGGATACAAGTTTTTCCTAATTAACTACTTTTGAACGTGGCCGTATTGTTGACATGAGAGATACTGAACTTTCGCTAAGAGAAGTTGCTCGTAGTGTAAACCGAAATGTTACGACGGTATTGAGATGTTGGTTGAAATGATCTGAGGAAGGAATTCAATAACGTCGCCCTGGATCTGGACGTCCCCGGAGAATATCAGATTGCGAAGAACGTAAGACACATATTTTTAACATCTCGATCAATTGCAAATGATTGGTGTAAGACCCCGAATGTCAATGTCAACTATTTATTAGTTTCCCTATATATAGGGGGACTATTGTTTTCGTGATTTTTTTTTCAAAAATTTTTTTTGCGGAAATATCCGTTTTGGGCCCCCCTGAGTCCATTGCACTAATTTCTGGAAAAAAAAATTGTGTGTCTGTGTGTCTGTGTGTCTGTGTGTCTGTGTGTCTGTCTGTCGGTGGGCGCTGTATCTCAAAAACGAAACATCCTATTAAGATGAAACTGTAAACTTAAGGTTTTATCGTTAAAAACTGGAACTGAAAAGCTTTTGGTAAACATTCATAAACCGGAAGTGGGTGTTTACTCGAGACGTTTTTTGGTTTTTTGGTCATATTTTTCTAAATATGAAATATTTTTAAAAATGGTTCAAACAAAAGTTAAAGGGAATAATAAACTGAACAAATTTTATTTGAACATATTTTTCATAAAATTCTTAACTTTCGAGAAAAAAAAATAAAAATTGAATATTTTGATATTTTTTGAAAATTACTATTAAACTATTGGAGTTACGTAAAAGTTACATAAAAAGTAATTGTAGAGAATTAAAAATTGAATAAATTATTAAGAATAACTTTTTTGCGTAAACCTCATAGTTTTCGAGAAAAATATAGGGAAACTACTATGATGGCCACATCACCATTTTTAATATATAAGGTCTTATGAGCTGCATTCATATCGTCCATTTTTAAGTCTTCCTCTTACACCACTTCACCGTGGCTAAAATGGAGCAACGAAAGAGCGACTTGGTCACAAGAATGCCATTAAATTGTGTTTAGTGACGAGTTTCAATTTTGCTTGTGATACCACTATGGTCATAGGAGGATAGGAGAACGTAACAATACAACGTTTCTGTGGATCGCAACATAGTGATTATATGGGGTACAATATGTTATGGCAGCAGGTCACCCTTGGTCTTCATTACCGGCAATCTAAACGCAGCCTGTTGCATTACAATGTGAATGCTTCCATATATTTTCTTATCTTATCATATCAGGAAAATTCCATTTTCTAATAGTATATTGTGCGCCTTTAAACTGCAAGGGCTACAACACGTTGCTTGCTCGGTTGCCTTATGGAATGCGCCTACAGATCGCATTCCGTAAGGCAACCGAGCAGGACATGGGAGAACGGAAACGTTAGCTTATTAAAAAAGAAACGTGTTGTAGCCCTTGCCACAACTGGGTAATTTACCACACCCTCCAGATAACTTACATGATTTCCAGCTACTAATTTAAGAAGTTTAGGACGATAGAACTCTAGATCGCTTGATTGATACTATGTCACTCTGTCCAAACACATTATTCGAAATAGGTGTTTTATAAAAATTCCAATAAAATCGTTCAACAAATGAATCCTCATAATCACAATCGTAATTCCATACCATCGCACCAACGTAAATTGTCTTAATCCTATAATATCTCAATCTCCCAAACTATTATCCCCCTCAGCTTCCGTAAAGTACCTTGGCATAGATCCAAAAATCAATTTTAGAAAACACACTGCTGTAATTAAAAACAAAATAACCACCTTAGCAAAATACATCTGAAATATTTTGCTCTGACGTACAAAAATAAGGGTATTACTACAAAAACAGCAGCAAAAATTTATAAAATGATTTGTCGCCCAGTACTGGACTATTGTTGTGCCCTCTTTCTCAATCCCAACAATCCTACATCCCACAATATTGATGTTAGCGAGCGAGCATCCCTTCGTACCCTAAAAAACTCCGACATCCTCTTAATCCTTTACACAATCCTTCCAACCAACTCCACTACTACACTACCTTAGTTATCCCCATTCAGGAACACCTTCGATTCCTATCCGAAAATCTCTCCTTTCAACTTCCATATATTATCCCAATTTTGTTTTCCTAGAAACCCTAATATAAACCCTAAATTTAAAAATCTCAATTCTCATCATTTCATCCTATTACGCATTAACGACTGACGCCATATAACTGGACAAACCAAGGCAGAAAGACCTATGGTTGATAACCTTTTGACAGATTAACTCACTAACATCTCATTCATTAAATACTATGTTATTGTAAATATTGTAAAATTTGTCATATTTATTTTTCGTTCAACAAAATATAACTTTTTTGAAAGTCAGTATATGAATAATATTTAATATTTTGCAGACGATCGTATAGAATAAATATTTGGATTACCAACTAAATAACTTAACACTTGATTGCACAAATCGCAATTTAGGATATGATTTAAATAGTGTAGAAGATATGTGTATAATTTTATAGTTTCGACTTTGAGTTCTATAATCAGTAAAGTAGCATTTATTTACTACAAGCGAATCTTTAAATTATTTTAAGATTTGTTGGATTTCATATTTTCATTTTAAGGTTTATGTAGTGTGTAATAATTAAATATATAATATAAATCATATATTTTAGAGATAAATTCATTTTTGACAAAATTAACATTATATAAAATGATCTATTGTGATTTCCTTATCATTTATAAATAATAATATTATAAATTCTACTTAAAAGCAGGCATATTTGATGTATATTTTTAAATTCACATTTAAATCAATTTAAAATTTTGTCGCAGTAATCGTTAGAAGGAATAAGTCGACCTTCCGCCTTGCATTGTTCATTGGAAATTCCCTAGAATAATATATATATATATACACATAGACCATCATATTCTGACTAACCCACAAATCAATAAATTAATATATATTTTTTTAATAAAATGTGACGAATATAGTAAACATTTATTGAGGAAAACACAACATAAACTATACATATTAATTAAAAACTCGATACATAAAAATCCAAAAGTGTCATAAATTTATAAACAGTAAAAATCAATACAGAATATGGAATTTCATATACCCACAATAATTTATTTCACAATACGCAGCTTGTAAATCATGGTTATATTCAGATATTAATTTCAAGTTCCAGCGTATAAAAACAATTACATAGATATTTTGGAAATACGAATATTAATTGATTTTCGATTTAAAAATAATGAATTCATTTATCATTTAATATACAATCCAGTGCTTCAAAATAAACAATGTAATCTTGTACAGCTATTGAAATATAGCAAAATAAAAATAAACTTTGGAGAAAGTGAATACAAGTTATTTTATATTAAGTCAATAATTATCTACATATGACAATCAAAAGGGAAAAAAGACATAATTTAATTTCGAGATGAATTTTTACGAAAATAACTAACTGACATCTTATCTATTTTGCGGAAAACTAATGGAATATCATGCTGCACGCTGAAGTTTATTAAATTAAATATAAAAGTTTTGAGGCCGCAGTCCGCTTCACAAGTTTGAGTCCGTGGCTACGTGGAGTCTACACAAACACCACGAGGCTATGTACAATTTCGAAACTTAATAATATACTGTTACAATATATGTGTATAAATAGAATCTATATGCTAATTAGGGCAGAAATATATTCACTTAAGTTACATAACAGTACTTGCAAACTTTGAATATATAGCGTAAGCAGATTTACTTATTTGTAGTTTGTAATAATAACATTATACGAGAAAATAGGTGAGTTGAGTTGGAAATGTTATATTTAGCAAACCATATGTTTGAAATATTGAGAATAGCAATATCAGTTGTTTGCATAGTTTGTATATGTTGGATTGAGTCTTAAATCATTTCGGTTCCGAACAATAGATGTCTACACTTGTATTTTTAACAATCTTCAGTCCATTTATTATTGTGTCTCCTGTGAAATATCATTTAACAGAGGACAGTTTAATTTTCATTAAAAAAAATTAAGAATAAAGAAAACACTTTTACTTTTTTATACCACTTTAAATTTTATTTGCAGTGACTAGTTTCGACTACACAGTAATAATTATCAAACTAAGTGGTATAAAAAAGTAAAAGTGTTTTCTTTATTCTTGATATTGAAATGTACCACCAAGTGAACGCCGTTAAGATTCAAGAAAAAAAATTAAGTTGAATTTTGAACACACTTTCTGGAATCAAACTTATATAATCATTTGTTTCTTTTTCCTAAAGGTAAATTTATTCGATAAATTATAGCAAAATTGCCTCATCTTATTCTGTCTTCTATTCTTGGCTTCTGTAAGCTGTTAATTGATTGCACATAAGTCTAACTTTGTCTAATTTATGCAGTAGTTTGAAAAGAATAATAATATCTACCTTTCGTCATCGCTATATTAAAATTCCATCAAATTAATTGATATTTAAATATATAAAATGATGTGTATATTTAAAAACTTTCTTTGATTAACGTTTTGATTAACGTTTTACAGGCAATTATTATTTCACGTCTATAAGATCGCGAAGTCACTCAATTGGAAGGTTTGTCGTAACCTTTTACTAAACTCATGAATTTTCATATCCTTTCAGAAGTCGGCCCTAGTAAAAGATGAAAGCAATGAACTTTAACAGTATATCACATCCTTTCAGCATGTGTCTAGACATGTAAATCATTTTCCGTAGCTTTCACTGATCGAGTGTTTATAGTATAAAATTCTTATATGATGTGTGTTTAGAACGTGAAAATATTGTCAATATAAATTTCACTTCATGAAAATAAATCACTAGTAATACAATGATTATATCAATACTGCGATTATTATCGTATAGAGTAATTTAAATAAGAGAAAATACTAAATAAATGCACTTGCACAAATTTAGTTCTTATGATAATAATTGCAATAGAAAAAGTAATATAACATTTGTATTTTAACTTGATTAAAACACTAAGAAACCTTTCTTTATTATTTTATTTCAATTTAAAAACAATAGGGTAAATTATACATTATATAGATAATAAAAATAATTTCTGAAGAAATTGTTAAAGTTTTATTATTAATTTAAAAACTATTACGATTTACTATACCTTCTAAAACTAAGTACTTAATTATCATACATCACCTTAGATGATCTAATATAGATGTATGTAATTGTTATGCAATGATGCTAATAAATGCCTCATATTCATTTAAAATTTTTAGACAAGATAAATACTGTTTTGTTACTAGATTCAAACATTATCAAACATTTAAAGTTCATTCACAATAAAGTTATTTCTAATTTAACAATAGCAAACCGGTCTAGTCAAGTAAACTCTATTACGATTTATGAATTTTTCATTTGGTTAAAAAATACACACATTTATTAGATTATGTGTAACCACCTATTTATGTGGCACTTTACTTCATGCAAGAATCGTTTAATTAAGAAAATAGCACTCATCCCGAAACATAGTAATAATAATAATGTTTATTAACTACTAATCGTTTACAAAGACAACTGGTATAAATTTCACTTAGTATTAAGTACAATATTTAATTTCATATTATTTACGTATATAAGTTAATAAAACTTAGTCCCCTAAAGCATAGCTTGTCTGGGGCTCAAAAAACAACATTATTATTATATATTTTAATAATAAATTAATAGTAGATTTGTAAATCTACATATAATATACACACATATATTCATGTATACACAAATACACAAGCATACATACACTAACACACGCAAATACTTAAAATTAAATTCCGGTCACTATGTGTTTAATTTCATTTCTAGGAGTATCGAAGAGAAATTTTTTAATTTTATTTTTAAATAATACCAGTGATTTTGTATTTAATATATCTTTGGGTATAAAATTATGAAATTTTATGCCAAGATATTCACTTGATTTTTGACCAATAACTTTATTTTTCTTCGATACTTTATAATTATTTATGTTTCTAGTTTCGTAGTAATAATCTTTTGTCGGTAGTAAATGTTTTTTCTTTTAAAAATTTAAAGACATTACATAGAAATATAATTGTCTAATATCAAATAACTCTGCATCCTTGTATAGTTGTTCCGATGAGTAGGTGGGTTCTTTGTTTAAAATTATTTTCATAATTCTCTTTTGTAGTAGTTCGAGATTTGTCAAGTGTATATCACGGGTACTACCCCATCCAATAATATCGTAAGATATATGACTTTCAATCAATGAATGATAAACTATTTTTATCTCTTTAAAGTTTAAAATATCTTTAAGAAATTTGATTTTTAAGGTTATACGTGTTAACTTTCAATTACATATTGAATATGTTTATCCCACTTAAGGTAGTATCAATTATAATGCCAAGGTATTTAGTGTTATCGACAAGTTTAATTTTAATTTCACCTAAATTTATTTATAAAAGCATATGATCAAACAAGCTTTTAATTTTATTCAAGTCACTTTAAATTATATGCTTTAATTCAGTCCAATTATTCGCTTTATAGAACAAAACAGTATTATCCGCAAAATATACCACTTATGCTTTGCTGTTTAATAAAAATAGGCCATCCAAGTAAATACTTAATAATAAAGGTCCTAATACTGTGCCCTGCGGAATACCGCATTTTAAATATTGCGAGATGCTAATAATATTATATATTTTCACTGATTCCTCTTATACCGTAGTCACTTAAGGTGCATATAAGTAGTATTTGGTGATTTACTCTGCCAAAGGCCTTAGCTAAATCTACAAAAATACCTATGGCTGGTCTACCCTTATCAAGTGCATCATAAATCTTGTTAGCAAAATATTCTATAGCCTCTTGCATTGATTTATTCTTCTGGAAAGCGAATTGCGAGGACAATATATTGTATTTATATAAGAATCTATCTAATAGATCTTTCAGAGTCATATCAAATACCTTATCAAAACATGTAATGAGCGATATAGGACGATAGTTTAATAAATCCGTTTCATCACCTATTTTGTAAATAGGTTTTTAGTGCTGCTGGCACAATGCCCGAAGTAAAGATATTACTGTCTACATGTTCTTTGAACATTTTTTGTTTTCATAAACCTTGTTTTTATAGAAATTAGTCTTTGCTTGCTTAATAATATTATTTAGGTTATTTCTATACAATCTATACTCCGTTTTCAATTGCAAATTCTCCGAATTTTGTTTCATTCCGAAATATAAGCTATTTTTATAATTTATTGATTGAAGCAGTGCCCCTGACATCCACTGTTTTCTTTTTAGATAGTTATGATTGATTTTTGTCATTGATGTGCATATGTTTATTTTCTCTTCTATTATATCAATAAATTTATTTGTAGTATGGTCTATACTTTTAGCCAAATATACTTCATCCCATGATACATTTCTTAAAATACTATTTAATTCATGCATTTTTATATACATTTTGTAACATTCTGATACCTCTGGGCTCTGACATTTAGTTAATTTGGTTCCGAAAATACTTTGAGTTACTTGGGAACAATGGTCTGTTATATTTGTATCTATAACCATCGGCTATATATTTTTGCTTAGAGGGTATTGAGTTTGAAAAAATATATGGTCTATGGAAGCATTTCCTCTGGTGGGACTATTAATTAAAGATGTAATGTTATATTCATGACAAGTTTTGTTATTGATAATGTGTGTGTTATTTTCATTTACAAAACACTTCTCGTAAACTCAAAACAAACAATAGTGAAGTTATATTCGCTTAGGATATCCTGGTAGTTTGAGGACTCTGGGGTAATTTTTATTATATCTATGTTAATATATCCTACTATGATAGTATGTAAACTATATATATTTGTTTTCAGATAGTTTTCAAACTCAGTTAGAAAGGAATTGATATCCGAAGATAGAGATCGATACAAACCCGTAATTTGAATTTGGGTACCATCATTCATAAAAAGTTTCAGTTCAATAATTTTTGTATTATTGAAATCAATCATTTTAAAGTTAAATTGAAATGAGCTGAAAACACCATCGTTTTGATTAAAACATCCCTCATTGTACATAGAAGTATATTCAGGCATACTAAATAATGACATGTCACCAATTCTCCAAGTTTCTGTTAAAACTACACAATCAAACTTTGTACTTAAATGATTCAGAACAATTTGTAATTCATCAAAATTTTTTGATAAGCTCCTTATATTTAAGTGAAGCAATGAAAAATTTATTACGTGAGAATTAATTTTAAGTATTAATATTTTGCAAAGAATACGTCTCCACACTTTTAGGAACAACATTACATATATACTGATCCATTTCAGCTTACTTGTATTTAAACGCATTTATATACTATACATAATATTCTAAAAAAAAAACAGGAAAAACAAAAAAAAATCTTAGCGTGTTTGTCTGAGTACATACATCCACATATACCCCAATTCAAAAAATGAAATTTAAAACTAATTCTTCAAAAATGAAGATTTGGAATTTACTCGAAGTACTTGTTTACTTAAATTTGCAAGATTTTCATTATTCCTTTCAAGTCCCTTTTATTTCCAGTTGAACAAATGGATCTGTATGCAGCTGCTGAATCTCCGATCTTCCCTGGTTTTTTACAGTTGATTTGATGGTTGACCATTAGTTGTTGTCTTTCCTCAAAAGTTTGGTTTGAATTTTCGGTATATAGGGTATCCTTTGCATTCCCAGATTGCAATTTCAATTCCGCATAGGTAAAAGGTGTACCATCTATTATTATTTTTCCTGGTCTAAGTTTTACTGAATATTTTTTTGACTTTGCTTCTTTACAATGTTTATACAGGAATTGTTACTTTTTCTTTTGACAGATCATCTGATATTGATATTCCAGTATTCTTTAATAATTTAATGTTTTGGTAAATTTCTTGTTTTTTAAGTATGACGTAAATTGTAAAAGTATCGGACGAACTTTGTCTTCCACTGGGTATCCTATTCTGTATATATTGCTTATATCTGATTGCGTTAAAGTGAGCCTCAATCTTTTGTTTCAGAATTCAATAACGGACTTAATTAGACTGTTTATATCCTCTTTATACCCATATATTACTATATTGTTGGCTTTAGATTGTTTATTAATTCGGAGTAATTTACTTTTGAGGTTTTTATTTTCTTCTTCAAGTTCTAGTATTTTTCGATTTGTGACAGTCAATTCCAAAGCTTGGGATTCCAAGTTTTTTCTAATAAATCCAAGTTCTGATTTAATATCCTCTAGTGAGAACTCTGATGTATTAAACGCTCTAATAATTGTTCAATTGTTATTTTTACAGAATCGGACATATTACTATTGTATAATATTTTCAATTTTAGTCGTTTAGTACAATTTAGTTGAGTGTCGGACAAATATTTCCCAAGACCACGGTTCAGGATGTAGAAGCGGAAACCCCACTTTTGTATTTGTTAAATATTTGGTTTAAAAATTATTGACTGCAATTTGTGTAACTGAATGCAATAACCACTTACTTGATTATTTTATTATTTCATTATATTTATAATGCAATCACTTTTCATTACTTGATTATTAATTTTATTATAAATTTTGCACATTCTATTCTAATTTATTTATACCAATTTAGGATACGTCTATACAGTACACCTATTTTATTTATAACATGGATTCGATATTTAAATTTTCATTTCAATACATTTGAAATCGTATTAACTAATCAAATAATTAAACATTAAAAATTAAAACATTTAAATTAAACAAAACAGAATTATACATCTAAAGGAAACAATCTCAATTTCCACCACTATATTCAATTCTATTTGAAATATCTTTTACAAATTTGCCAATTAAGTTTTAATAACTTTTATGGTTGTTTTCATTCTGCTATTTATTAAATAATAGCCACACATTTCCGTTTGATATGGTTGAATAAATAATTAATAATAATCACAGGTTTATTCAAATATGTCATTAGTTTCCCAATTTGAGAACAATTATAATGCCAAAATACTTTAGGTGAAGTATTAATTAAACAAAAATGTTTAAAAGACAATATATTCCAAATACAATAGTATCTACACATACCATATGTTTTCTATAATTTTCTGACTTATCTAAAAACATTATGAAATAATTGATCAACTCTTGATTGGTTTCATTGATTTCAACCAGTGTTGATCAATTCTTTACCTATGCCAAATACATTTTAGAAACATATTTTGAGCATTAAGTTACATCATTATTGAATTCAATAATTTTATATTTTTTATTGACAATGTCAAGATATAATATTTACATATATCTACAGTTTTAAAAACTATTATTCCTTACGCTAGCAACAATTGTTTTGCTACACTGTGGTTTCTCCGGGTTATCTACATGCAAAGAAGCTACCGTGTTTCTAATTTCATTTAGAAACAGAAAATAATGCGTATCGTTATTCGATAGAGAACCTACGAACCCACATTTAGAAAGGACCAAGTGGCAAATAAATAATTTCTTTGAATTGTTCTTTTTATTTCTATCTTTTTGTAAATAAAAGAGAAATTTAGACTTTTACTTAGTAATAATTCGATATCAAAAAAATTTATATGGATCAGAACGATAAAATGTTTAAATGCCCATTATTTTGTTCTCCTAAACATTTACCGTCATTTATTTGTCTCAAATTTCATTTATTCAACAGTAATCACAAAAACATACGTTTACAAACGATTCGAAGGCTGTAAAATTATGTTTTCAATGTTATTTTATATAATGTTAACGGGAGCATTTATATATTAAAGATTTAAAAAGTATTTTAGAAAAATTAATTTAAGCAGTTAGTATAAATGGTTACAGATGGACCCCAGAATATTTAGTTGCTCTTTTTTTGTTCATTCATATTTACTCCGTTTCTTTGCTTCCAATCCATACAGTGTATTTTTGTTAGAGAATGTAACATTACTGTCTATACTATTTTAGTGGAAAATTTAGTATGTGTGCCCTAATTAATTAAACAGATTATTATTTTTTAATGATTTTTTTTAATTAATGACTTCTGAGGTATAATTAGCTCTAACGGAATTATATACATATTCCACTTATAATTTATTTTTAGTAATCTAAATATGAGATCTAAACGTTACAAATGAGCAGAGACTAAATGATGTTTAATTTACGTCTATCTACCTAAAAAGAAGAAAGTTGATCGTGCTGATAATTATGAATTATAATTAGGGGGACCGGAAAGTAATGTCGCTTTCTTATCGTACATTAACTTCAAACGAATACAATTTTAACAAGTTTTTATTATTTTTAATCAATAATATAATCACTCTCGTTATCAACAAACTTTTGCAATCTAGTGTGCAGATTTTCAATGCCGGGCCGATTAAAATCAATTGATTTCTGAGTAAAATATCTCGAGATGGCATTTTAGACATCATCCAAATTTTCAAATTTTTTCCATTAAAAAAATATTGTAGGGATCGGATTAAATGAAAATCCGAGGGTGCGATAAGGGGCGAGGGTGATGAATGAGGCGATATTCCCCAGCCCATTTCATTAATTTTTTTCAGAGTTCGTCTTGCACGGTGTGGTTTTGCATCGTCGTGTTACAGAATGACGCCTTTTCTGTTGACAATCGCCAGATATTTTTCGATTAAAGATTGATTCACTCTATTCAATTATTCACAATGAATTTCTTGAATGATTTTCTCATTTACCTCTTGGTGAAAAAAATACTCAGGTAAAAAAGGATTTAATTTAAATCTGAGAAAGAGCCTTGAAATTAATAGTGTAATAAAAGGGAGAAAACACCTTGTTAACAACAACGAAGAGATTTGGTCTTCCCCAATACTTGAATCACTCATTACCTGAATATTTTATTATATTCTAAAATTAATACGAGTACTATGTTTCGCCTTCAAATGCGCCTAAAGATGACTTTGTTTTATTAATTCATTGGTAAAGTATTGCTGGCAAAAAAGACAAAAAGAAAATCGCTCATCGAAAGAGCGGGTATAAATACAAATTTTAAATATTCCTCACCGATCTAGCTGCTATTTCGTCTGTATAGACTTCTTATAACTCTGATGCACGAGTAGTACTATTTTTATCATGTCTATTGCCTTTTCAAATATATTTCCCATTTGTTATTTTAATTCCTCGTTGTTTCGCCTTAAAATATATTGAATTATGAAATACATGGCTTATGGTATGTTTCAGAAGTAGGTTTCGCCAATGTCATTTATTTCCGTGTATCTTCGTTAAATAGGACAGACAAATTTCTTATTTGTTCTAAATTAAAGCTCCTTTGATGAAAGTTTCTATCCCTAGGCTTGAGTTGTGTACGATAGACCTTATATAATCTGTTTTGGAGACCTTTAAGGATTTCTTAACATTTAGCCGAGTGGTTGCATGGTCCGATTTATTGGTGACTTTGTAATGGATACGATCTTCGTCGCACAGGTGAGACCTGTGTGAGCAACAGAGTGGAAAAAAGCAACAGCAGACCTCAATAAACGAGAAGTCTACGCATCGACGGCCGCCCTCTAGTGGAAGAGGAAGAAGAAGCACAAACCTTCGCCGACTCTCTAGAAATTGTATTGATACAGCTGAGGACCTGAACTTCGACCAAAATCACAGGCAACACGTCATCTACAACTGGCTTCCAGACCTTCAAAAGTCATTCGACACCGTATGTCACAGCGGGCTCACGTACCAACTGAAGAATTATCGATTCCCATACCAACTATCGATTCCTCAACGACAGAAAATTTACAGTCATCTGTGGGAATGCCAACTCTAGAGCCAAGAGCTGCTCTCCTACAAGCCTCCTTGCTCCCTCCTACCTTATTCAATATTTATGTAGCAGATTTTCCCGCATCGGTCTCCAAGCTGAAATCAATCCAGTCTACAATGCAGAAATACGCAGATGACACGGCTTTCTAGACAACCGCATCGACGCCAAACACTTGCAGAGCTACATCCTCCAAGCAGAGAACTGGATCAGCAAAAGGATAATCTCCCTCAACACTTCCAAAACTCAATCCAACTACGTGAAGCAAGAAGATACGACACGTTTCCTCCCATCGCCATATGGACATGTCGCATTAAGCCGACGAACGATGTCACATATCTCGGCTTTATCCTCTTGCAATCACTCAAACACACATCTATTCCTAATAACAGTTTGTCCAGGTTTCAGCAATTAAAAATGAATAATTTCGCGAATACTACTCCAAACACTCAAAAGCGTCTTTTTCTGATGTACACTCGACTTCGCAGTACTTCATGGTGATTCCTTTGAAGAGAGCCACTGCCTTTTTCATTTTGGATTATCATATAGGACCAATTTTTTGTCTCCAGTAATAAAACGAACAAAATTAACGATCGTTTGGCTTTGCTTATTTTCTTATTTTTCCAATCTGCTTTAAATGTTCTTAGATGGTCGACTAAGGTTGGTTAAAGGTGTTTGATAGATCCACCATTATTTTACATGGGTTTGCTTCCACTTCTGCCCTTAGCATGTCGTTGTCTAATGTTTTTAGACTTCCTGATCGATAGAAGTCAGAGAGATCAAAATGATCGTATTTGAACTTGGAAAACCATCTTTAGCATTTACGAACGTCTAATACAAGTGAATAAACATCGCAAATGTCTTTGGTCAAATCGATTGCGTTACTATCCTAGCGAAACTCAAAAAGCATACAATGCCGGATATGCTCTGCTGGTATTTGGCTGGCCGTTTCACCCCAAATTGCAAAAAAGTTTAATATTGAATTATTTAGAAGTGAACAAGTCATAATAGAATTAAACTTACTTTGGTACGCTTTCGAGATACCAAGGATGCCATTTATGTATTGAGTAACACTGGTAATGCCAGGTAAAATCTGATATTAAAAATAAAGAAAACACTTTTATTTTTTTATACCACTTTAAATATTATTTGATAATGATTACCGTATAGTCGAAACTAATCACTGAAAACAAAGTTTAAAGTGGTATAAAAAAGTAAAAGGGTTTTCTTTATTCTTAATATTGAAATGTACCACGAAGTAAACGCCGTTAATATCCAAGAATTAAAAATCTGATATTGCCATCGTAGAGTTTGATATTTTTGATGTTATACGTACTCTGAATATTTTGACGTACGAGCACTATTTGTGTTGTTTATTTTCGAGCTATGATTTATTATGACTCTCGAATTCAACTTTTGGTAATGAAGCGCCAGCCAGTGTATATCGCTGATATTCTAAATTCAAAGAAGGTGCTGTGCGAAAAGTGCGTTGAAGGAGATCATTATGTGACATATCACGAAATATTTAGGCATTAGTATGACCAACATACATAAGAAGTTTACCTGAAGTTTTTGATAAACTGAGAGAAATTAACCCAAAACTACGAATCATTTTGCTTCACGACAATGCGACCTCACACACATCACATGCAAGAAACGAGTAGTTGGTCACACAATTAAATTTATGGGTTATCCGCCTAGAGCTACTTGGCACTCAATGACTTTTTCTTGTTCCCAGCAATTAATTACTGGGACGGACAATGATTTTCATCGCCAGAAGTTTGAGTATTTTCCCGATTTTGTCTGTGTTGCCTTTTATGTAGGGCAGAAATACTTTATGAGGTTCTTCTGTTTCGTCGTTTTTTGTTTTGGTTGCCGTTGTGTGTCTCATAATGTGTTTAATTTTATGTTGTGTGAAACCGTTTTGTGTCAGCGCTTCAAAGATTTACCTAATTCATACCCAATCGGTGAAAGCATTCACACAAACACATACACACACACACACACACATATATATATATATATATATATATATATATATAATATACTACAATTTGCAACAATTTATCGCGCTAAACACAAACTTAAGTCTAAACTGACACGACATGATATAGATATGTATACAAACATATGATTAAGACTGACTTTATTGCATCCCGTAGCCCAGTTGACTGATTTACCCTCTAGGATCGCCCCTTGATCTCAATCCTCCGAGAGATGATTTCATTATACTTAAGCTCCGTTATGATTTTTAGTAATTCTGCCCTCTCTGCAACACACACATCCTTGGCTTGACCGCTTCTCTATCCGGCACTTGTATTCCATAAAACCTCCGTATTCGGACAGGAGCTACGTCCACCCTACCGTGCTCTCTCTCTGTCTGTATATGTCTGGTATTAGCTTGTGCGTCCATCGCCCCTTGTTACTAGTGGATCACCTCTCCTGTCAGCACCTGCTCACCTTTTCCGGTGCCTCTCTTCTGGCCTCGTTTTTAAGGACGCAACTCTATCCTTTCCTTCTTCATTCTTCCAGTCCTCCGTCTCGCCGAAATCGTCCTAACCGCCAGGCTAAACCCACTCTTCCTCAGTATCCTTGTTATCTGCACTATGCCCGAATACAATCCAAAGGAACAGGTACTCCTGTCTACCTGCGCCTTCATTATTACCGACCACGGCTTAGCGTTGAATACATTTTTCGCATCCAACGCTAGGCAAGGCAGTGCCTTCGCCGCTGACCGGTCCCCCATTTGAGGGTCACAGGTCACCATCTTCCCCCCATATGTCGAGCAGGCAGGCAGGAAAGGCTATACCTATCGGGTTTCCTTTCATTTTTGTCATTCTTAGGGTTAAAAATTAGCCTAATTTTACCCTACCTTCTACATTTAGTGAGATCTCTCTCGCATTGTTCGATTTGATCCTTGTTTCCGCCACCACATCGTTCCACCAATAACTTCGCGACCCGATTCGCTCTTCTTAGGGTTGACGATATCGCATGCACCCCCCAGACCGCGGGTAAAGCCCTCGACCACCTGCTCTGCTACGGATATACCAGATCAGCTTTGCATATACTCCCAGAGCTAGGCCGGGTCCACACTTCTGATGTCCTATCTTTTCCTCCACCTACCGGGGATGAGCAACCTTGCATCTACATCGCCAACTCTTAATCTTATATATCGGTGGTCACTAAATGCCCTTCCTTCCCCACTCCCAAGTTGGGTATCCTGAGTAGATACTCGGGAGATGCTGGTGTAAGATCTAAGACGGATGTAAAATTTACACTTACGATCATCGGCTCTTCTCCTTCATTAATAATCTCGAAACCTCGAGATCCAGCAAGGCGATTATTTACAATGTCTGTCTTTCAGAACTGTCGAGATCGCAGACAATCGCGTTTTTCAAATTATTTTCGGTCATCCTAGCCTCAAGCAGATCGTAAGCAGCATGGCAGCTATTCAGATTGACATGAATCACCCTTAATGGTAAATGCCCGTCCTCTGATGACATCAGTACGTCCTGCCCCTCGTCCCGCCATGCTTCATGGGATGATGCGTCGGTCTGCATCCTCTTCCCTAGCGCGTTTTTAAGACCGGATTCCGTATAATGGTTGACATCGAGCCCATCGTTCCACTATGTTGAAAAATGTTTGTATAAATTTTTGTAGAAAAGTGAATTCTTTGATAAATATTAAATAAAAAAAGTAATGACGTTATTTATTTATTTAAATTTTTAATACTTGCTTATATTTTTAATAATAGATCATCTTTTTTATAGTGTACAAAATTAGTTTCTATTAACCCAAATAAGATTTTTGTTTACATTATAAAAATAGATATAAAAATAAATTTGATAATTAACCACTGAATACAGAATTAAAAATATATTCTACATTTATTCATTTCTAATGCTAATAAATGTATTTTCATTATATCCTAATAAATAATATTAAGAATTAAAAAAACACTTTTACTTTTTTATACCACTTTGTTCTTAATATCGAAATGTACCACGAAGTGAATGTCTTTAAGATTCAAGAAATAATATTATTTTTTATATTATTTATAGTTTTATAAAAGTTTTAGTTTAAAATCTTTATTAAAATCTATAAAACAGTATTGAGTTTTAATGATATGAAATGAATGTAAAAATAAATCTGACGTTGATAACCTTGGCTTAGACGTGAAAACCATTTACACGCTTTTTCTTGCTAAAACAAAAGCTTTGTTCATGATATTAATGCTCATAAATATTTCATATTAAATTTAATTACGTTAAAAGTAGCAAACCGGCTGGAAAGGTTAAATTGAACGAATAAACAAATTATTACGCTTCACACACCTTGGATTATGAGCGTAACAAAGAAACGAAAAAAATGCAAAAAATTCAGTATTCTATTTTATCATTAGTTTAAAAGTATTTTTGTATATTTTTAAACTCCTTTATGGGATATTAAAATACATAAATATAATTCTAATCTAACTTCCCTATATGTACTTACTATGTGTTACACCTGGCATATTGGAAAACTCATCTTACATCTTTATATTTTTTCATTCCTCTGCAAGCCAGGTGATCAAAAATATAAATATAATAAATCATAAGCAAATGTGGATCATATTAATATGGGTTTGTTTGAATTAGTACTCTTGTTATGTTCCATGTTTACATTAACAGTTTTATCCTGAAACGTTTCGAACTTGACAATTCATTTTCAAAGGTTATAAGATTATAAATAAATAAGCGGAGCAATTAATTGAACGTGTAAGACAAAGTGGTACATTAAAAAATACAACTGTCAAAAAAATTTGGATAATCAATTTTGTTATTGTTCAATTTATATAAAAATGTTGCGTAATATCTATTGGGAAAATTTCTCTTCTGGTAACTACCGATACTTCTGTAACGTCTTTGAACTTTTTCCACCAAGGTGTTCTAGTAATTATGATGTGTATGAGGTGATCAGACTAATGAAGAGAACTTCAATTTGGAATGAACTAAAGAATATTGAATATACTTACTCTTACTTATTACAAAACCTAAGCATTTAGTTGCGAATAACGTTAATTTCTAGATAATACCACTTTCACCAAACTGACAACCGACCCCAAAAACAACAAGTAACACAGGCATTTCGAACGACTCTCATCATCCACTCAAATAAAATATGCTACCTTAAGCTCTTATGTACAATGCCTAATCAACATTTCACTTAACAGAGAGAATTATTGGTATGAATTAGCAATAATTAAATCCATGGTAATAAAAAATGGTCATTTATAGTTAATTTGGCCAACAAAATTTTAAAGAAAAATTCAAAATCAATTACCGGCTAAAAAATATACAAAAGTAATGACGTTTCAAAAGAAGTTCATTACTGCTCCATCAATTATACAGGATGACAAAGCAATAAGATCAGCAAAATCCCTTAGAAAACAGCAAATTTCTTTCTAAGACGACTTATAATGAACTGCAAATTAGGCAAACGAGACCCCATATCCATATGCAGAGTTTACCAATTCAAATGTCAAGACTGCTAATGCGTATATATTGGGCAAACTACCATACATTTGTACTGATCTATGTATATTCACAAACTTATAAACTGCCCTTCTATAAATGATTACCGTCAATTACAGTATGACTCTAGATGTAATAATTTTTCTATTCACTATCTTTTTTTTTTAATGAAAACTATATCTAGTAACATATATTTTCTTTCAGATTCAACGAAACAAGTACTTCCATACCTATTAAATTAGGTAAGTAACATAATTATCTAGTTCTTCAAAATAACCTATGTTATGTATATTTTAGACACAAACAAATAATATTAGTTTAATTGAAAGTATTACAAATTTCCGAAATAAACTCTTCAGAACTCTCACGAAAAGTCGAAGTAGTATCTCACAATAATTCTATCCTGCCATAGGGTAATCTATACAGAAACGTTTTGTACATCATCATTGGCATACAATCTACAAACGCATGCAAGTTCAAATAAACTCTTCACTTGTAGCTGTAAGAATAATAATCAATACGCTTAAAAACACTTGGTAATTGAAATTTAGTTTACAAATATCATCAAGTGTAAACCAAGTTGCAATTACATTCGAGCAGTATTTCTCTGCGTATTGATTGATTCTGATTTATATCAAACGATTTGTGTAAGCGCTTGTATATTTTACCTCTCTATTAATAAAAATATTCTCCGTACGCAATTATCGGCACGTAAAAAAATATCGGCGGAGTTTCCTACGAATTGTAATTTGTTGATTCTGGTGAATGTAGTGACAGTGTCAGGTGTTATTGATTCGAGTCGAAATACCGGGTCAATCGCATCATCAGCACGTAAGCCACATGCCTGCACGATCAATCATACGGAATTTTCACACAGGTAGTCTTAAACTTTTAGTAGTGTATACATTTTTCAGGGCATTGTTCCTTAAGATCGATAACTTATTTTTCCGGGCTAGTACCCTGACATGAAAGAACACCAAAGGTGTGTAAATTTAATACTCCGGCTCTAAAACTTCTACCTATTTTAAATAGTTTAGAGAATATTGATGGGCCTTATATAACTCTGCCAAAATGTGCTTGGGGCACAAAGTGGGAACACTGCTTAATTATAACTTGGCATCAAACAACTTTTTATGCCCATTCATCACTTTTGTCGAGTGTATAAAACGAAATTTAATTCCGAGATTTTATGCTGCTGCAATTTAATATTCCGCCTGCCATTAACGTGGATGGAAAAGTGGATTAGAATAAGGAATTTATGCTTACTTATACCCTTGTATGAATAAGATATTGGTTTCGTATGACGGAGATTTATATTAGAGTTGAAATGTTCAGAATAAATATAGGTTGTGTGTTCTTGAAGCAAATAATACAATATTTTATTAAATTCCATAAAATATGTTATAACCTGGCTGCATGTGGTAATACGTGTTGTAATATATTAAGAGGTATCGAGTTGTAACATAGTCTTATCTCCAAAAACAAAATATTCAAAATACTACATTTTTAACGTAACATTTAATTCCGATATCAACTAAGTTTAAAGAAATCATTATAAGTTCTATTAACTTGTTTTTTATTAAGATTTTAAACCAGTATATTAGATATGAATAATCTCAGCGTATGGATGGCTTCGTGTTTTTAGTTTGTTAATAAGTTGGATGAAACTAAACCAGTTATCCTTCGTTATACTTCCGTTACTATTTTCAATCGGTAACACACGTCTATTCTGAAAGGATCTTTACCAGGGTAAATCATAGCATTTATTAAGTAATGCCGATTTGGTCACATTACTTTCAAACAGAACTTAGCTGGCTTGTTTTTCATATATTAGGTTGGTGAATAAGTTTGTAGCGTTTTTATCAAAGACTTTTATTTAAACAAAAAACAATAGTTATAACAATAGATTAATCAATTATGTAATCGACGTTGCTGCTCATGGCCTCCTACCAGCTCTCAACCAATTCGTCGATGTCGTACCTCCAAAAATAGCCATGTCTGGTATCAAAGAAATTGTTGTGCCAGTTTTTATAGTCCTCTTCATTCTCGAAAGTAATGTACCTCATTTGGTTCGACAGAAAGTGAAAATCATGGTAATCGATAGATGCAAGGTTAGGAGAATAGGAAGGATGCTGATAGACCTCCCATTCGAGCTCTTTGAGTACGGCTCTGACGACTTTTGCGATATGGGGTTTGGCGTTGTCTGAAGGAATATGTTTTGATCTTATAGATTGCCTCTTTTCAGTTGAACAACCCCTTTCACGCGCTGTAGCTGGGCTATGTAGAGCTCCTTGTTAACCGTGGCATTCCTTTCGAGCATTTCCCAGTACACCATGCCCTCCCAGTCTCACCAAACGCACATCGTAGTATTTTTTGATATCTTTGGTGTATCTCCTGGAGCCTTTCTTTGTTTCATATTTATGTATATACTCCATTTTTTATCTTCCATGACAATTCGGTACAAAAAGTTATGTTTATGACAGCGTGTTGCTCGATGACGGGCGAGATGTTGAAAAGCAATTTGAAAGCAATTTTCTTTGGTGTTTTTGTTAAGGCACACAATTTTTTTATTGAGACTCGTTTTATGATCGCAGTTCATTTATCAGGCCCATTCTCGATTTGTTTGCTAACCGTGCTTTTTCAAAAGTGCTTTCAACAAAATTTCACAAACCATTTCCATGCTGTAGACTCGCCTATAACACCTTCTCCATATATGTTGCAAATATCCCGGACTGCTTCACAGCTTTTTGGCCTCGATGAAAAGAGAAGAAAAGCAAGTATCAAAAATGTTGCTTCTCACCTGCTGAATATTCTATTTCTAAACCCCAAAAGTAATTTAAAAAAATTCTAATAAAGTCTATTAACCCAGTTTTGTAGAGCTCTATCGAATGAATATTTTACACTTTCTTAAACAGCAAAAAATCGTAATATAAAAGAAAATATAAACACGCTAGAAACTTAACTAATCTAATACATATCTACATCTAAATGGTACCAACTATTTTTGCCCCAATAAAGAGCATTAGTATTTTCTGTTCATTTATCCTTACCTGATGCAGAGTAATCGGATTTCTCATTGCTTTCATTGCCACTCTCAGTATCTACGTCACTTATTATGTCATGGTCGGTATGCTCGCTTGGACAGCCTCTAACATCCTCATCAGTTATAATATTTCGGAGCATAGCAAAGCAAAACAAATACACAAATAGTATGCTGGGTTTGTCAGTGACCCTAAACATTAATATTTTATAAACTGATAATATTAGGTTGTCAAGTATGAATTCGATTATTTTCCAATAAAAACTCTTTATTTTTAATCAAAATATGCACCCGATTCACTGTTTCCATTGTAAAGGTAACTCATTTATCCCTTTGCTGTAGAAGCCTGAATCAGGGGAGTCGATGAAATCTCGATGAACGACATTTTGACAGCCTGTGTGGAATTGATTTTTTTTCTAGATAAAAAGTTGTTTAAATTTTGAAAGAAATGTTAGCCAATGGGGGCAAGGTCTGGCGAGTACGGTGGGTGACGGAGAAGTTTTACTCCTGCTTCGTGCGGCATATGTTCGAGCGTTGTCATGCAGAAGGATTATAGTCATCCGATTAACTAATTTTGGCTAGTTAATCGCAAGATTTTTCATCATTTCGTCTAGTTGATAACAGTAGACATCTGCCGTTATCGATTGGCCATGTTCATTAAGGAGGTGGTAGATGACACCTGAGCCAGACCACCAAACAGTGAACATCAGCTTTTACTGGTGGATGTCTCGTTTCGGGCAGTGTTTTAGTAATTCATCTTTGTCCAACCATTGAGACGAACGCTTACGATTATTGAACATGATCCACCTTTCATCACACGTAACAATTCGTTTGAAAAATGGTTCGGCTTTGTTGCGAGAAAGAAGAGAAAAACATGGGTGGAGTCTTCGTTCCTTCTGTACATCGGTCAATTCATGCGGTATCCACTTGTTCAGCTTTTTCACTTTACCGATTGTAATGAGTCAACATTATTTCACGTGCAACTTGCCTGAGACTCGCTTTCACAGTAGCTTTCAGGACGTCATTATCCACCTGAGTTTTGAGTCGACCACGTGGTTCATTAGACATGTCAAATATCCCAATTGAATTTTTTTAAACCAACGAGCTACAGTCGCGTTTGTAGCCACTTAAATGCCGAATACACTATTGGTATTGGCGACTGCCTGCCGTGTTGTGGTTCCACGGTGGAAGTCATACTTCACCAACACACAAATTTTGCAAATTTCAATTGTCTCACTTAATCGCCTAGACAAAAAAAACTATTGCAAATTTTTTCAAAGTGAAATATACGTTAGAAGTAGGAAATTATGTCAAAATACTGCGTCTAAATGAGGTTTTGTGCGATTGAAATAAATAACATAAAATTTCCTCCATTTCATACTTGACAACCTAATACAAGCAGTGCGTTTTTCTAATTTTTACTAGTTTATTACTTTTTCTACGGCTACTGATATCCACAGAGCAGTATTGCCAATCACCGCAAAATAATACAAGCTTTTCAAAGCTTATCTTAAAAGACTCCAACATACCAATTAAGTATTAATCTGATCTACTTAGATGAATTATTAAGGTTGATAAATCTTTATATGGCCATCATACCTCAGATAATACATATAATTCATGATATAAACCCACAAATAGATTATTTTGAAAATTCTCTACTTTACAGTAACTGCATTATGAAGGAGTTACAGTAGTGGTGATGGGATGCTTAAAGTTTTATTTCGACAGAAGATGGTTATCCGATTTGTTTAACCATGTTTTATTCTTGTCATGTCTATTAATTAAAAAAAAGACTTCATTAGATGCTTAAAATAATTTCGGAAGTTTATAGCTTCGATTTTCAAAATTACTTATTTCGTACATAACCACATTTTGTCTACGTTCTTATCGATATTATAGATCATCGTAAATACTATTAGCTATTTTTCTGTTCATATGTTATATAACTGCTTCTTATTATCGAGTAGTTTTTTATACACCTTGTTTTACATATTTTCAGCTGTAGTTGCTTTTATTTATATAAATTTGATAGGTCTTTAAAACCCTGATGAAATGTATAAATAATTAATATTTATATTATTATCACTCAAACTACTATTCCATCTTTTTGTTAATATCGATCTTTTTCTTTAAGGTTAGAATTATATTATATTCTGGATCTGGATCTGGCTCTCAATTTAATAGCAGCATAGTGTACTCCATCTTCTGTAGACTTTCTTGTGATTAATAGTAAGTAATTATTGGTTCTAGTTATTATTTACTTTACAGGTCGTGGCCACTTATAATTTTGTTATAGAACATGGTCGATTCTAGTGCATATATTGCATAGAAGGTGAGAATATTATTTGTGTTGAATGCGCCACGACAGGTCTACATATTAAGCGGATTACATTTTTTGAAGAAAAATGCATTTGATTTTTTTCCTCAAAAAATTATACCATAGCGTAAAATACTCTCAAAATTAGTATCCTATTCTGACCACTGTTTTTTTAGAAATTTTGATAATTCTCGAAGTAAGTATAAAACAGAATTTAATTAACCTTCTGTTTTAAGTATATGATTTTTCCAATCCATTTTACTTTTCACATAAACTCCCAAGAATTTTACAGAATTTGATGTATTGATGCTTTGGCTGTCTAGAGTAATTGTTTCAATTGGGTTGGATATATATTTTTTTGACTCGTGCAGGAGGATATTAGTTTTTTAATTATTTATAATTCATTTGTTTCATTTGTTACCTGAATGAATAGATTATTTGCATTTGACGTTTAGAAAAAATCAACAAAGCAGATTTTGTTTGATTTAACGGATGATATCGGTCTTGTTTTTTTCTCAGATGTGATAAAAGAGAGTCAATGAATGTACCTTTCAGGTTTACGAAATTATTAGCTTGTTCCGGTATAGAAATTTCGAAAGACGAGTATTCTTTCGGATATTTAGAATTCATTTTCTTACATTTCGTGAGGCTAAAGTTGTTTTTTGTTAGATACGCCATGACATCATTTTCATTTAGGGATGGATTTAGTTCATATACATGGTAGTGATGATGCTTTATACATCCTGTCATGTCGTCTGTGTCCTCGTTCTTTCCATGTATTCTGTGTGTTCCGAGTTTTCGTTCGTTTTGGAAGTTGCGGTGTTAACGTTTTCATCACTTGAGACTTCTGTAGTTTCAATTTTTTCTCGAATCTTTATTTCCGCGTTATTTCATTGTTTGTGCAACCAGTTTAATGATTTTGGATCGATATTTTGCGTTTTCCAATATATGTTTTAGACATTTACTTTCACTTCTTAATTCACTGATTTCACTACAAAACTTTTTTGTTTGTTGTTCAAATTTTGGGTTGTTAAAAAATGATATTATTTCTTACCATTTTAGAAATTATTTGTATTGCGGTGGTACCTAAGAGGGGTAGGAGTGGTTACTTCTGTACTCTTCGGAGGTTCAACTACTACATGATTACTTAACATTAACAGCAATAAGACAGTCCATAAAGTTTTATAAGCTGATCACTGATATCCTTACATATTTTGTGAAGTACAACCTTTGAAAGAAGGGGATTATAAAGAAAGAATATTTTTTATAATTCATTATTTGTATACGGATGTATTAAAACGTTTTCACCTTTAATAAAGTGTATAAATATCATATTGATATATTTTAAAAGGGATTATTCCGTTTAATTAAATTTTAATAATATTATATTATCATAAGGTAATATGAAATCTACATCAAGTTATTCCTGTTAAACATATACGGAATATTTAGTAAATTTGAGAAATGTATTTTGTTCGATACCCTCTTAATTACTAAAATAATAATTATTTATTATTCAGTTATTTTGAAACATTAAAGAAATATATTATAGTTTGTAATAGAAGATTTTTTTCGCATTTAACTGCATTGATTAATAAAGGGAAAAACGTTCATTACTTTGTAGCAGATTAAATATATTGTATATTGCTTTATTGCTAAAGAGTAAATTCTTGATTAGTTTAGTAGATTATTTATAGATGACACTTTCCAAAGTAAAACAAGTCATTTTTATCAATTACGACACTCTTATATATATACAACATCTTTATTACAGTAACACATATTTACAAAAATAACATATATACAGTATGAGTAGTGTTAGTCTGTCACTGTCTGGGCTATCGACCGTAGGTCTTTCTGCCCTGTCATAAAAAAAATTTAAAAAATGTATATAAAAAAAAAGCTAGTTGAATTTAACTGTCCGGATGATGTGATCTAATGATTTGATGAAGAGTGTTTGTGGGGACATTGGGATTGCGGGGAATACAATATTTGTCAAGGAGGGTTAGGTTGGAAGGTTTAGTAGCAAATTTTGTGCTAATGGCTAATGCACGTTGGTTAATAGGAATTATTTGGGTGGATTCGTAGAGTAGGTCATTGGACGGGTTATGAAGAGGATTATTTGGGTGTCTGATTTTGGTAAGGGTTCGGAGTGCGGATCTTTCGGCGACTTGGATGTGATGTAGGGTAGAAGGACGGCATTGGGTAAAAAGGATTGAGCCATAGTCTAACAAGGGCCGGCAAATCGATTTATAAATGTTGGCAGTCGTAATACCTTGGTTTTTGAAAGTTAAATCCCGGAAATGCCGGGCCCTGGTTTTGACTTTGGCTTTGACGGATAGGGCATGTTGTTTGAAGGATAGTTTATGGTCGAATAGGATTCCTAGGTATTTGCAGGTATGAGAGGGTGGGATTTCGGTTTGATGGATTTTAATTTTGGGAGAGTTTGGAGTGATTTTGTGAAAGGGAATAAGGAGTTTTGATTTTGTGGGGTTTATTTGGATTCGCCATTTTAGGAACCAGTTTTGGAGAGAGTTTAAAGCAATTTGTAGGGAGTTTAGGGCAGTAGGGAGGGTAGGTGCATGTGCAACTAATGCGGTGTCGTCCGCAAATAGAAGAGGATAAATGGTGGGGTCGAAGTGTGATGGGTTGGGATGGAATATGTCATGGCAGTACAGGTTGTAAAGAGTAGGGGAGAGTGGGGATCCTTGAGGTACACCTTGTTGTAAGGGGAATGATCTGGAGAGTGATTGACGGATTTTTATTTGGCAGGATCGATTATTAAGGAATTCGTGGATTAAAATAAGAAGGTGTTTAGGGAGTTTTAGGAGGAAACATTTATAAAGCAGACCTCGATGCCACACCGAGTCAAACGCTTTTTTTATGTCCAGAAAAACTACAGCGGACTTATAGCCTTCGAGGTGCTTTGTTTAGAGATTGGAAGTTAAGATGGTAAGGGGTAGTGTGGTGGATTTTTGGGGAATGAAACCAAATTGGTAGTCGGGAATGGATGCATTAGTGGATTCTAGAATATTTTCTTTAAGGATGGATTCAAATAGTTTACCTATTACAGGAAGGAGGGTAATTGGACGGTAGCTTGTTAGATAGGAGGGGACACTCTTATATTTTTGTAAATATGATTTTTTATAGTTTGAATGTAGCACTTGTTTTTTCGTTGCTGATTACTTACTTTTTATAATGAAAATTATTAAAATTTGCATCAGAAAATAATGGGTGGTCGTCTATCTCACCCTCTAGTCAGTAAAACATCAACGAAAATTATTTGAAATATTTGTATGAATACTTCAATTAATAAATTCAATTATTTTGTGTTTGTTTACATATTACAACTTTTAACTAAAACCCTCGCTTATGTTCCACTGATTGTAGGGTGGAATAGAGGCCAGCCACCCACCCTGCATATACATGATAACATTAATTGCTAATCGTTGATGCTTTTACTGCTAGAAAACAATAAAACCCTTTATGTAATAAAAAATAATACAAAATTAAAATTTAAGTTTAAATATTAATGACTTCCTTTAACAAATTGTATTTAATGCAGATATAAAGTTCACTCACCCATCATGCAACTAATTTACTTATTCAAAAATTTTACCTTTTTAATTTCTTTTTTATCAAAAAGGTTTTTTAATTCATTTTATTAGAAACCGCAAGACGATTAGGAAATAAAGTTTATATGTATAGGGTTTTCCAATAAGAGGTTTCATTTTGATATTTAAAAAAAAACGAGTATATTTTAAAAGAAATCAATGGATATTTATTTCATTTTAAAGAGAATGATATGCCATTAACGATGGAAAATGATATCAGCCAAATGGCCGCCACGACTACGGTTGCAGCACCATATCTTTTTCATGAAATTTTCTATGACCAATTCGCACATTTGCGGCTCTATGTCCTCGATAACTTCACGAATTCCATCTTTAAGGTCTTGAATCGATTGTGGAGCATTGGCATAGACCTTATCTTTCACGTGGCCCCAAAGAAAAAAGTCTAGAGGTGTTAAGTCACAAGATCTCGGGGGCCAATTGTGATCACCTTTTTGCAAAATAACACGGCCAGGAAACATTTCTTGCAAAATTGCGATTGTTTCGTGGCTTGTGTGGCACGTAGCGCCGTCTTGTTGAAAATAAAGGTCGTCCACATCAATATCTTCTAATTGCGGCCATAAAAAATCATTAATCATAGCTCGATAGCGCAATCAATTCACCGTAACAGTGGCACCAGCCTCATTTTCGAATAAGTAAGGTCCAATCACACCGCCAGTCCAAAAACCGCACCAAACAGTGACACGTTGAGGATGGAGAGGCTTTTCAATAAGAATTCTTGGATTTTCTGAGCCCCAAATGCGGCAATTCTGCTTATTCACGTAGCCTCCGAGGTAAAAATTTATCAAGTGTTGAATGAATAAGAATACAGGGTGTCAACAATTTATAGGTGAGGTGTGAATTTTTAATGAACCTAATTAGGACTGAGATTTATTACAATGGATTAACTAAATATTGCGAGCGGATTAAGGTGCGGTCTTTTCAGAACAGGTATATGTCATTATAAGAGCATAAATAATGGCGAAGAAATTAAATCCGTCTGCTCATTAAGCAGATTAGAATTAATGTTCTTGCTTTGGCGGTATATCTCTAATGACAACAAAAGATTAAGCCTTTGGCCTTTATTGCAAAAATGTTAAAGTTTTAAATTATCTATATGTGGAAATGAATGATTACACTCTAAGAAATGATTTTGATTTAATTTGATTTGATTTATTTTGATTTAATGAAAGAATTACTTGCAATTTGACAATAAATTTTTATGTCAAATATTGAGGAAATAATTTTCAGTTCAAATTTCTCAAAAGCACATATTTCATTTTGGTTTAGATACGTAGATGATGTTATCGCATGCTTTAGTCGTACATAACGACAGTTAGATCAATTTTTAAATTTAATCAATAGCGTTCACCCTAAAATAAAATTCACAGTAGAGAGAGAAAACGACAATAAAATCAATTTTTTGGACCTTACATTAATTCATCAGAATAATACAATTAAATTTGAAATATTTAGAAAACCTACTAACGTCAACTCTACAATTCCTTATAATTCAAATCATCCTCTATCCCATAAGTTAGCAGCATTTCACTCCATGATACATAAAGCATTCACAATTCCTCTATCTGATTCAAGTAGAACCACAGAACTAGACAAAATTATATCAATAGCAACGGAGAATGGTTTCCCAGTTAATCTTATTCAAAATTTAATTCACAAAAAACTGTACAAATCAACAAGGGCTCATATTTATCCTAATATTTTAGACCGAACGACCACAAAATTTACAACATTCACTTATTTTGGGCGCGTAACAAATAAAATATCAAATATTTTCAAAAAACAAAATCATCAAATTGCATTTAGACCAGCGAGCAAACTTTCAAATATACTTTTTAACGCGAAAGACAAAATTCAATCTAAAAAAAAAAAACGGGAGTGTGCCAAATTTCATGTTCCAAATGTAACAGCACATATGTAGGACAGACAGGTAGGAGTTTTGAAAAGAGATACAATTGATACAATGAACATTATAGAGCATTCAGACTTAGACATACAACAAGTTCTTTTTCAAATCATTTCTTAGAGTGTAATCATTCATTTCCACATATGGATAATTTAAAACTTTTACATTTTTGCAATAAAGGCCAAAGGCTTAATCTTTTGTAGTCATTAGAGATATACCGCCAAAGCAAGAACATTAATTCTAATCTGCTTAATGAGCAGACGGATTTAATTTCTTCGCCATTATTTAAGCTCTTATAATGACATATACCTCTTCTGAAAACACCGCACCTTAATCCGCCCGGCATATTTAGTTAATCCATTGTAATAAATCTCAGTCCTAATTAGGTTCATTAAAAATTCATACCTCACCTATAAATTGTTAACACCCTGTATTCTTCTTCATTCAACACTTGATAATGACCTGGAAAGGTCGAAACTATAGTTGTGTCAAAATTGATAATATATTGTAAACGTTGTTTGTGTATATTATACAATAAATAATGGTATAAAAACTTAAAAATTATTTTCATTTAACCTTTTTTAAAATGAACTACCACATAGTAACGGTGGCTACCATCATTTTCATTAAACTGTGTTACCTAATCACATTTTTATTGTTTGATTAATCTTCAGTATCATTTGTAAAACAATGTCTTTTTGCACAGAAGGCAGAGTATATGCAACGTAAATAATTGAATAGCTATGTCAATTTTACTCAAGTATATGTAGATTTTACATTGAAAACGAAATATCGATTGTTAACGAAATTCGTGTAGGTAATAATTCTAATGATTATTAGATTTTCCTAGCAACAGTTCTCGATTAAAATTATAAGCACCAAAACAAGGTAAGGAATGGTCCTCTGTCCGTTTATATTATTATAAGTTTTATTGAGTAAATTAAATATAAGTTTTTAAAGCTATTAGGAATATATAGTTAACGGGAATCGGAATTTTATTCTAGATCCTTTTTTAGTTTATTCTTTCAAATATGGAGAGTTTTTAAATATTATTGATATAGTTTTTACTGAAAGTCGTATATAATTGCATTTTATGACAAATAAACATGTCTTAATTATTTATTTGAAACGGATTTAGTTGATACAATACACTATAGAAAATTATAATAAATTCTCATTAGAAATTTATTTTTCCACTTTCCATCAAAAAACAAGCCCAAATGCTATATGAATATTGAATTCCTGAGGTCGCTACTTATTGAAACTCCATATTATCATTTAATAGACATACTGATACAGTACATGGTTTCAAATTATTGTTATTATCTGACAGAAATGTTTGTCTATGCTTTGGTTCTATCAGGAATCCGTCACTTTGGGGTGTTATGGTGTCTTAGTTAGACTTATTTCTAGAGATAATATATGTAATTTTCGTATCTTCTTTTTAATATAAAAATATATTTTGTAGTGGTTGTTAAAAATCAATTCAGGTTTGAAAGGTTTCTGTACCAAAGCAATGGGATTTAAATTAAGCCAAATTTTATAGTCCTTGGAACACAGATAAAACCTTAACCTTTAATTCTATGCCATAATTAACTATACCTACACTATATAAAAGTTTTTGTTTTAGTCGACTTTTGCCCTATGAAAGAAAATCTTTTCCAAGAAATTAAAATTGAATCTGCTTTTTAATTGGCTATTGCAATTCAGCCACTAACGTTGTAATATTTGCAGAAAAAAACGGGAGAAAGATGTATAATTATTATGGGAAGAGCGTTACAAAAAATTGAATTGTTAAAGTTGATGATGATAAAGATATGTTAATTAAAGAGATATATTTTGAATAGTTTAATATTTCTATTCTCGTTTATATATTTCACACAGTATACATAAGTACATTAAGTGACATAAATCATATAACATTTTTTTAACTGATAAATTATCAGGAGTTTTACTTTTTGCACATAACTTTCTTGTTCTTCAATTTATTTAAATGTATTAACGAACAAAATTAATGCACATACTATAAAACATATGTAAAAAAAAGATTACGTCTAAAAATAAATATAATACGCCTAGTGTAATAAATTATAATAAAAAATGGTGGCATTAATAAATAAAATAATTATAACCGTTTAAATTTAGATTTATCGTCAGTCTTTTAAAATACTGACCCAATTTGATACTAATAGGCATTAAGCTGCGGCATCTGTACAGATAAATTTAGACATAAATAAAGCTCTTGTCGGTTTCCGGCTAATTTTAAACTCTGGATAACCACTTAATTGCTCGGTTTAAGTTCTTTGTGTTAAAAATAAGAATTTTACTTTCACACTCGCCACGAGTCGTGTTTAATTTGGGTTTTTATGGATTCAAACAGAGAAAATTATACGTTTTAAAGGGAGTGGAGACATTCTGTTTGGAAGGTGCATTTCAGACAGCTTTAGCAGTTTCTTTGATCGTATAACCGTGTTAATTTTTATGCGCGAAAATAAAATATAAATGATTATGGCATGTATAAAATACTGTTTTTAAGAGGTAACGTAATTAAACAGTTCACACTAAAATATACTAATCAAACTTTTTAACACCAGGCTTATTTTAAAGTAAATACCCTTTTAAAATATTTCAGAAACTAAGCAATATTTTATAACTATTTTATTTTTTAATGAAAGCCTGTAGCTAAACCTACCTTGACACATAATTTTCGCCAATATTGAGGTATTTATCATAATAAGCAAGCTTTGTATCCCGTTATCGTAAACGTCTGCTGCCTGGTTTGACAGCCGCTGATTCACGGTCATTTTGAGACTATGGTGAACATCAATACGCTTACCTATGAGATGTTTGTTCAAATTCAGAAACGGATGGTAATCATTGGGGTATAGATCTGTGCTATATGACCCAGCTAAACCATACAATTCGACCTTGAGTTTGATTGGCTGTGTGGGGCCGTTATCATGAACCAAAAGAATTCCTCAACTCATTATCCTGCGTCTTTTGTTTTGAATTCCTCGACACAGTTTTCCCACAACAATTTTCAGAATAAATAAATAAATAAATATTTTCACTACGAAACAAAAAATCGACAAGCAACACACTTTTCAATGAATTATCGCTATATGGTAGGTGTATTTATTGGGAGAAAAGTGATTAAATTTTTATGAAGGTAGAAACTATATTATAATATCTTAAAAATATTTAATAAATTCAGCATTATCTAAAAATACTTCATAATAGCAAATTTAATTTAATATACCTATTAAAATAAATAACAATATTTATACAATATTCAATATTTAGTAAATATTGAATGATTTCATTATTTCATTATAGTTAAACATTCTCAACGAGGATATCTATATCTATGTTATATTTTCTATGTGTCTGACTATAATGTCACCTTTATTTTGTATGATTGCCCAACACATGTCATAAATATATATGAAGTGTTATGGAGATATGTAATTCAATTTCCTTTTTCGATTCGTGTCGCACTTTGTTGAAACGTGACCTAGGCGTAAATGTGTATATATAGAATATTTAGTATATCTCAGTAAACAAGAATAAAAGATATATTACGAAAGTGACATACAAAAAAAGTATTCATCCAGGGATATATGTTTTGCTTGATCTGTAATAAAGGTACATACGTAGGTCTTTTAAAACAGTTTTGAGCTCTTAAATTTTTATAATAAAAAGCAGATGTATTGTACAATGTTATTGTTATTCTTAACATAGAGTGGTCGCTTAAGATATACATTTTCAATGTATAAAACTACTTTTATATTCGTCTCAAATTTTGGAGGTATAAAATTTTGTATTACGATAAATTAATTTGTCACTTTTTTATCTTTATATCTATAGGTTTGAATTAAAAGCTTTAGGTAAAACTTTGTAATGGGCTACATATTATTCTTTAAGTATTGTTGAATGTTGCTCATATTTGTACTGGCGTAACTTTTGATTGTTTTATTATTGTTGTTAATTTTAAATATAAATTGTAGATATAAATAATAGTTTTATATTCTCTCGTATTTTGGAAGTAAACACATTTTTATTAGTGTTAATATTGTGAAACCCAATGCGTGTCTTCAAAGATAATATAGTTAAGATGTTTTAACTATAATGTATTTTTTACTTTTTAGTTAGTTACATGAAATTTAATTAACATGTAGTTTAAAAAAATAATAAAATACACAATTCCTTAAAAGTATTATGAAGGTCACATCATCCTTTTTGAAATATAATAGTTTGTTTTTTATTTAAAAAAAAAAACATTTTTGATGGATGAAGTTGGGCGGAGGTTATGCAGCTCTTATTATCTCTAACTCTCTGTCTTTCCATTTACCATAATTATTAAAATATATGAATATTTGTCTTAATTTGGCCTTATTATAAATAAAGTCGTGAAGAAAGGCTTCTAAGTGTATTAATGAAGTTATTATCATCTTCACAAAACTAATTCAATACAAATACTACTAAATATGTTTAATTTTAAAAATTAAACCCCCCGGGATCACCCGTCAATAGCACACGCAATTCCGAAGAAAAAAAAACTAACTGTTTATTTTCAAAATGTTGGCGGTCTGAAGGGTAAAATTAATTATTTCAAGTTAAATGCGAATTTAAGCGTTTACGATGTTATAGTTTTGGTTGAAACGTGGTTAGACGATTCAATTGTTAACGCTGAACTAGGTCTTACTAGTCACGAAATATACAGGTTGAATAGATCTCTTAAAAACAGCTGCAAAAATAGAGGTGGTGGGGTCTTTATTAAATTAATTAAAAATCATTTGAAAAGTGTGAAGATTCAGAGCAAAGAAACCATCGAACAACTATTTATCAAAATAAATAATAAATTAATAATTGGGTCAACATATGTGCCACCTGATTCAAACATTTCCCACTACATAACGCATGCGGAAGAAATTGAAAACATCGCTAGCAATAATCCACAGTGCGAGGTAATTTTGTGTGGTGACTACAATCTGCCAAATGCTGTTTGGGATTTTTCGGGGTCCAAAGTGCTGATGGTTAATAATAACTGTTATCCTGCTGATGTTCTGGCTAATGTTCTTAGCTTCTATCAGCTCCATCAAATCAATCAGGTACCGAACCCGAGAGGAGTATTGTTAGATCTTGTGTTCGCGAATGTTCCGGGTATAGATATAAGCCACGCTAGTGACAAGTTGTGTGACTCTAGTGCTCACCACATTCCGTACTGTTTGAATTTGCCAATGACGCATTTGGAATTTACTTGTGTTAATACTAATTGGTATTATGATTTCAAATCAGCGGATTATACAGCGATTAATGACTGTTTAGCAGGTATGGATTGAAATAAGGTCTTTGTGATAGTGTTGACGCCTGTGTTTCAAATTTCAATAACATTTTATATTCTTTGTTTGATGTATACGTACCTATTAAGTTCTTAAAATCGTCTAGTTACCCCCAAATGGTTTAACAATAATTTAATTAAATTAACAAAATTAAAAAAATCTGCGCATGCCAAATATAAGAGTACTGGTTTACTTTCACACTACGAGTTATTTAAAACTCTGCGTCAGCAATGCGTTGAACACAGTAACACACTTTACAATAGTTATATTAGTTGCATTGAACATCAAATTAATAATAATTCTAATCAATTCTGGAACTACGTAAATGATTGCCGCAAAACCTCTGGGTATCCCAAACAAATGTTCCTAGGAAATGAAATTAGTGACACAGTAGCTCGTAGTGTTGATTTATTTGCAATGCATTTTGCTGCAGTTTATAAACAATCAAATAGCAATATTTTACCTGATCAGCACTGTAATAAATCAGTTGATATTTGTAATCTCAATGTTACCCTTACTGATGTATTTAACTCCATATTATCTTTACATGATTCTTGTAATGCGGGCCCTGACGGTATCCCTACATACTTCCTAAAAAGATGTATTTACACATTGAGTAAACATATTTATACACTTTTTATAAATTCATTAACAACTGGTATTTTCCCAAAATATTGGAAAGATAGCTTTATTGTTCCAATTTTCAAAAGTGGTTGCAGATCTAATATTGCTATCTACAGAGGTGTGGAAATTCAATCTGTCATACGTTTCGGAACAGCTTAAATGGTCTTGTTCGCAACTATTTATCGATGAACAGCATGGATTTACTAAAGGTAAATCTACTGTAACTAATTTGTTGGTGTATCAAACATATTTATCGGATGCTTTGGAGAAGGGCTTACAGATTGACTCTATTTATACCGACTTCTCCAAGGCGTTCGATAGGGTTCAACACCACATACTGTTAAACAAATTAAAATCCATTGGATTTGGTGATCAAGTTTTAAGCTGGCTAAGTAGTTACCTAAATAACCGAACTCAACGTGTGCGCATCGGAAACTACCTATCTAATTATATTCATGTATCATCGGGGGTGCCACAGGGTTCACATTGTGGACCTATTTTATTCCTCCTTTTTATCAATGATATTGGTCTAAATTTAAAAAAAGTGTAATTTTCTCCTGTATGCCGATGATTTAAAATTGTTTACAAGCATTAAAACGGCTGATGATCAGTTGGCACTTCAGGATGACATAAATAGTGTTGCGTTGTGGTGTTGGGAGAATAATCTCGATTTAAATTTAAGTAAGTGTATGTGCATGTCATTTAATAGAGGAAATAAACGTTGCTTAGGTTTTATAAGCAGATTTTCCAATTCTTTCAGAGCTTCTACAATAAAAACACTTTACTTAGCACATGTTCTGCCTCATTTAGAATATGCTTCACCAGTATGGTCACCTTACACCAAGATTGCGATTCACCAACTTGAAATGGTTCAGAGCAGATTTTTAAAATTAATGTCATTTCGATTAGGCAATGCTAACACAAATTTTAGTCATAGTGGAATGTTGGCCGTGCTGAGTATTAAATCATTGGCTGAAAGGAGAATTTTTATTGATATGTCGTTCTTGTTTAAATTAATTCATGGGTTCATTCAATGCTGTAATTTGCTCCAGAAACTATCTTTCAATATCCCGCGTGGTTCTCAATCGAGATACAAACCATTATTTCGACTGGCATTCCATCCAACTAATTATGGGTTGTATAGCCCCGTCAGCAGGATTCTGGATCTGGATTGAGTTTGCCAAGGGTGATCAAATCATTGACCAGAGCACTTAGGCCTCACTAGGCCCATTGTGCCCCCCTGACTGGGACAGCCCTGCGTTGTTCTATCACTCATTTAGCCACTCAAGGTGGCGAGCAAAGGACAGCACAACGCTTGGAGGGTTATCCCTTATGTTGGCCATGCTCGGCCAGAGCTCCCCTAGCATGGACTCTCTAAGGTGGGCGAGAGCCGGGCAGGTGGTTAACACATGTTCCACTGTCTCGTCCTCTTCTTCACATGCTCTACATATGGGGGTTTCCACCAGTCCCATAGTAAACAAGTGTTTCCTTAGCTGACAGTGACCCGTAAGGACCCGTCAGCAGGATTATGCGCACGGCAAATGCTATTAATAAAAACAGAAATTTTTATGTATTTTCTTCCTCTTTTTCTCTATTGAAAAGACATTTAATACATATTGATTTAACCAATTTCATTGATTAATTTTAATCAATTTTTATTATTTATTTATTTTTCTATTATTTTTTTAATCTGTCTATTTATTAATGTAGTTAAGTTTTATTGTTGATGTTTTAATTTATTTATTTTATTTGTTTATTTTCATTTTTTTGTTTGTTAAAAAATTTTAATATGTCTTGTTGCGTTTTTACATTATACATTATAATGATTCTATCTATGATAAGTTGCTTTTGCACTAATTTCATCTGTGATATAACATCAACATCATAGTGTGATAAAACTTTCTTATTTTTTCCAGGAGTATTCAGATCCGTACAAAAATATGGGGGTTCTTATTTAACTTTTCCATTTCTCACCCCCTACCCTCTAGGGGGTTGAGGGTAGTGGGTCGAGTTTCGTATCATTAGATGTCCCCCTCCGAGACGAACAAATATTAATTTTAATTTTTTTTATTCGATGTGTAGTTTTCGAGATATTTCAATGTCTTCACTTAAATTGAACACCCTGTATAGTGAAAGTAAAAATTGCGAAACAAAATGAATTGCTTTAATCAATCAAAATAATGAAATATCTTATAAACGCAATATTAAAATTTAACAATTCACTTAACTTAATTAAAAACTCGCTAATTAAATAGAAGAAACTCGTTAAATATTGAGTGCCGCCATTAGCTGTCCCAATATATTGCGCTCGAACGACCTGATAAAACTTTTTTATTTAATAACCATCGAACGGAAGACACCCCTGCTATAGACAGTTATTGATATTTCAGGCGGTTCTCAAAGACGCAGTAATCCGAGCTTAAGGAAAATTGAATCACGAAATATCAAATGATTGCCTGTTCATTATGATGCCATTTATTAGATAATCTCTATTCATTTTAAAATTGTAATTGATCGTATATTTACAAATAAATTTGAATACGTATTTAATTTGGGCATCTAATCAATTTGAATTATTTGGAAGCGAAATTTGCCACTAATCACGCATTTAATTAAACCGCAACAATGTACGGAACATTCTTTATCAACCTAATATTGCCAAACATAAACTTGAAATACAGCCGGTGTTAGTGGAAATTTATTGACTTAATCTGACGTTGTTTATGTGGAATAGTTGCGGTACCCATAAATCGACGTCGACGTTTTATTTTCATCATAAAATTCTGTAAAATATCTGGAGTGTCCGCTTTGTAGGCGGAGAGGTGTGAATGAAGCCGGGCGTACAAGATAAATGACGGGGGGTTGTGTGAAAAGCGGAAGTCGTGCCTCAAAACCGACTTCATCAACGATTTCCACATGAAGGAAGAGGATTTCCCTTCTGCGACAGACGCTCCGTGTTGTAGGATTTAATTTGACGGGGCTCGTTCGATCGTGGTGATCGTTGGCGTTTATTGGATTATGAACGTTCGTGTTCTTATTCGTTTACGATAAAAAAAAATAAATCTGCGTAATTTATTTGTCGTAATGATTGTTAAGCTTTTGTCTATTGATTATCTTATTTCAATTTTATGGA
This sequence comes from Ontholestes murinus, assembly GCA_963969525.1. Taxonomy (NCBI): domain Eukaryota; kingdom Metazoa; phylum Arthropoda; class Insecta; order Coleoptera; family Staphylinidae; genus Ontholestes; species Ontholestes murinus. The sequence continues at coordinate 22,218,514 of OZ018393.1, forward strand.
TACTTATGATTTCAGTAATGATGCAATATATTAAGGATTATATTCTCGTAATAAATATAACTGCATATAAAATATTTAGTTTAGTTTCATAAAGCCTCTGTGTGGTGAAAAATTGTTGTAAAGTATTAAAAACGTTTTTGAAGGGAGATTCAACAAGTAACAGCCTCGTCAGTCCAGTATTTTAAATATATTTAGTTTCTAATAAATATTTCAATTTTTCAATAAAATTGCATTATCTTTCATTATACTTGAGAAATAAGTTATTATTTTCGGATAATCGAGTGGCTGTAATTATTGTAATCTCCAAATTCAAATCATATTATTAAATTAATTTCCAAAAATGCAAAGACTGTTGTCAGCATAACCTATAATGTTTAAACACCGAGATGTCAGCTTATAGATATCGTTTAGATAAATATTAAAAAGGAAATGGTCCAGTACTTTCCTGTAGAATAACACAAATAATTAGTCGTTGTTATAATATAGTGGTTTTTTTAATTCAGTGCTATATATTGTTTATAAACGAATTGGTCAAAACTTGGAGCTTAAATATTTCATGGGGCGCTGAAGGATTTGTTGCCCATACTTACTTAATTTGAAAAAATTGCACTATAAACATCTGTACTCCACATCAGATTTAAAAAAATCTAAACTATTTTATGGGAAACACGAAAAAAGATACTAAAGATCTATAAAAACGTACTACTCAGAGAAGATCTGCGTTATGCATCTCCAAAAATAAAAGAAATTTGCACTTACTAATGCTGCATTCTCTGCTAAGTTCCACTTTGTTTTGGTAATAAGTTATACTTCGATGAATATTATTTAAAGCTTTAGTTGCATGGTATTATAAAAAAGGGTATTTATTGAAATGCTATCAAATGTTTTCTTATTTTGAGTATTGATTTATGTAAAATAATCCAAATCAATATTTATTTCCATTTTTTATAATAGAAAATATATATGAAATCTGCCTTTTCTTAATATTATTATTTGTTCACTTTTTGAGAGGAACTTTTAGGAAGTTTATATCAGACTTCCTCTCAAAAAGTGAACAAATAATAATATTAAGAAAATATGAAAGTTTCCGGATATGGATGAATACCTGCCTTCCCAACGTCATGGTGCAAAGAGGGTTCGAGTGGAAGAAAATAATTTTAATTGTTAACACCGCCCGTACTTCATTTATTTAAAGTTTTACGTATGTTTTTCGTAATTAATTGGTTTTTATATTTATTATATTACACTAAAAACTCGCCAAAAGAAAGAGTTCCACTCGAACGTCAAGGAGAAAATCCCTTGTAGAGGATGCTAAAAGATATATAAATTGTACAAATGTTTAGACGAGCAGGGGTACGCTTGGAAAGAAGAAACATCCTCAGCCATAGCAAAAAATAAAAATATAAATACTAAGAAATGCACTAACCACCGAAATGGAATCTTACAAAGAATGAGATTTATGCTCTAAATAAGGTCAAGTAACAGTAAGAAATAATTATTTTAAATTATTCTACAAGCAGATAAGGGAAATGTCGCCATGGTAATAAAAAAGTATACTATACCCCCAAAATGAACTCACTATTGCTAGACCAAGCATATAAAATAGTAAATTCTGACTCTACCAGATACTTGGAAAAAAACTACCAAAACCAAAATCCAAGCAACTTCCTTAGACACACAAATTAAAAAAAAACTAATAATCTTAAGGAAAAAATCGTCCAGATATCCGAAACTGTACAGACTGCCAAGGATTCATAAACATAATGTTCTTCTATGGCATAGAGTATCAACCATAACGTCTCCAACACAAATGCTTGCAAAGTACCCAGCTAAACAACTTCAACCCCAGATAGAAGAAGTATATATCAAAATTTCAACTTCCAAAAATCCAAAAACTCAAACCATCCAAGAAAATGTTATCCTCGCAAGTTCCAACGTAAAATGTTTATTGGTCAGGTTTTCGTTAATCAAACACTATCCGTAATCGAAGATATATATAACCAACCACGCCACATACTTAATATACTTGATAAAACACTGCCTAGAGAATACATTTTATTGTATATAATAATATAAATAAAGATAAAGATAGAAAGAGGTAACCCCATAGGTGCGTCATGAAATCACCTCTTTCGCCAGTTTACCAACATTTATATGGAGCTGCGTTAAAACAATCGCTATCTCTTAGATATGTAATATGGTCTTACAGTAGAAATACTTTAGACACATTTCTTGACCATCTAAATAGACAACATTCTCAAATTCAATTCACAATGGAAACTGAATTCTACAATTCCTTGTCATTTTTAGATATCATGATAACCAAAAAACAAAATGACAGTCTCTGGCACATGATACATAGGAAAGAGAGCCATACAAATATATAACCACACGACACCACCATCTAGCTCAAAGAAACTCTGTAGCCAAAACCTTAATTATACGTACTAGACGGTTGGCAGACTATGAATATTAATGAAGAGCTCGAAGAACTACGAAAAGCACTGATGCTAAACGGCTTTACACATCAAAAATCGAACATTTTATGAAGCAAACAACCGCAACAAAAACTAAAGACCAAAACGAAGATTCCCAAGAAGCATTTCCTGTCCTACATTAAAGGTACCACGAGATTTGCATGTTTTAAAAAACAGGTACGCAAAGGAAAAACAGCCTCAGCCCTAGCCTAACACAACACATGCAAACAACAGGCCATACAATAGATTTTAACAGCACTGCACTAAACTAATAACCAAAGAAGAGAGATTTCCTTACAGAATAATAACAACAATTTAAATAAACCAGACAATGCCCAGAAGCTACATATTAACATTTACATAACTCAGGAAATCAATCGACTGTGAAGGTTGTAGCTTTCGCGACTTGTTACTTGCAAGGTAACTATTTGTAACGACTGGAATGTTGTGTTGTTGAATAAAATTATAACTTTTTCTAACACGAAGAACTCGTAATGTGTAAAAATAATATACGTATATGTACAAGAAAAAATAGCAAAATAGTGGAACACTTTCGAAATGTGGCAAATATTTTATATTCTCCAGAGGGATAAGGGGATTTCTTTACATCTTTGGCGGTTCCGTGTATAGGGACCCTGCGTTGCTCCTTTGACCTCAAGGCCAGGACGAATATTTTTTTCGTAATTCGACCAAATAAAACGTGCCGGCGCACAAATTAAGCAATTTCATCCTAGTCTCGGCTCGACGACCGAGAGGTGCTTTGAAATTCTTTACTCACAAACAATTCGCGACAACCCACACCCCAATAATCCTAAGCCGTAATACCAATAACCTGGCCCCCAACCATTTCTCGAACGGAGAACCCATTATCGCGAACAATGACGAAACCGATTACAAAAGAAGAACTAATCAAGCGCAAATCAGTTCTCTATAATTTTTCCAGAAGAGCGCACCTGAAGATGGCATATACGATTGCGCCGAAATATCGTAAATACGACCCACAGGGCCCACAATACATTAATAATAATAATTATTATTACACGGAATCAAAAACCTCCGAACGTAGACTTCTAGACTGCAATGAGTGCTTGAGAAGGCTTTAGACTGTAGTCTGTTTAAACCAAGACTTTGTTTTTTTTTTCTGGAGAGGGAGGAGAGGAGAGAATATCTATCATGGGTATCCTTACACTTCTCCGAGATCGGTATTGTAGCCAGTCCAGAACCAAAAGCTCTTTTCTAATCTGGTCTCAAGCAAAATTATCATTATGAATCTCTGAGATGGTAGGTCCGGAGCAGTCGTTGTGCATCGTCCATCCGGTAGATGGTTGCGCAGAGGTAGTACCATGCGGCCGAGTCTCAGCAGTTATCTATGTCTACTTCGTTAAAAAAACAGTTTTTTTTATAAAATTCACAGGCGATCGAGAGTGTTATGTACTTATTAATAATTAAATATGGCTCCTAAGCAACAACAAGAGTTAGAAGATACAGTGTGTAAGCTTTGTTCAGTGGGTGTTAAAAAGTACATAACTTGTGTTGATTGTAAGTTTAAGTATCATCCTAGCTGTGTACTTAAAATTAGTGGCACATACGTGGACAATCTAGCAAATATTCACTGCTGTTACAATAATATAACCTCCCAAATCCCATTGGCCCGAAATGATTGGAATGAAGAATTTGCAAAAATGGACTATAAACATCTTAAAACAAAAGTGAGTACTATAGAAAAACTCAATTTCCATCTGGAATCGCGTATAACTAATCTGAATGAAATAATTAAAATGTTAAAATCAGAAGACAAATCTAGCATAGTAGAGCCATCTACAAATCAATCGAAAATCCAAAAAAATAAGAAAAGTCAAACAGAAACAAATGAGGAAGAACTCTGCACTACAACCTCTAATAATATTTTATGTAAGGATACTCGTTCAAAAGTAAAGAACCAAAATAATGGATCCAAAAAATACAGCGATAAAGACGAGACTCTTATCAACCACGAACCGAAATCAATCATTGAACCCATTAAAAAACCACAAACAACGTCTGGAACCAAAATCCCAAACAAAACAAACAATATATATTTCAAGCCTATTATTGGGTCCAGCACACATACTAATTATGTGAAAACAGTTACAAAAAATGGCTACCTACACGTATACCGACTGAACGCCAATACAACAGCGGAAAATCTAACAGAACATCTTCACCACACTGCGCCCAGTATTAATTTTTTCTGCGAAGAGTTACGAAAAAATGATAAAAGTGCGTCGTTTAAAGTATCATTTCCCATCTGTGATGTCAATAATGTATATGACCCAATCATTTGGCCTCAAGGAGCTGCAGTCCGAAGGTTCCGATTTCCAAGAAGAGTAAATTTTCAGAAAACGGCCTCAACTCATCCGCTTCAAGAACCGAGCCAGAAAATTACAATCAAAGAAACCTAATTTCCGCAAAACCAATAAACTCTCCTACATGTAAGATAGCTCACTTAAACGTCCAGTGCTTAACTAACAAAATAGACCAAATTGAATTATTTTTATATACATACTCACCAGAGGTATTTTGTATTAGTGAACACTGGATGTCTGAGGAGCAAATCAATAATTGTAACATTTACGGATACAGTCTAATATCATCGTACTGCCGAAACGAACATATACATGGTGGAACGGCAATATTTGTTAAGAAAAATATGTCATTATTCTGTAAATCTGTACAAAAACCTTCAATGGACTTACATTTTGAAAATTCGGTAATAACTATTGATAACGATAAGAATACTGCTTGCGTTGTATCTATTTACAGATCGCTAAATGGCGATTTCGAAATTTTTATAAATGAGCTTACTAAATTACTAAACTCATTGTTCCAAAAATACTCATCAATTGTTCTATGCGGAGATCTTAATGTAAATAACTTAAAAAACACGATGAATCAAATACGCTTCGGAACATTTTTAACTGTTTTAACCTCGTCTCATACAATGTAAAAAATGAACCAACTAGAATCTCTAATTACGGTGCTAATGAATGCATTAGTGAAATCGACTATATCGTAACTACATTAACAGACGACATCACATTTAAAATAATAGAACCAAATGTATCAGATCATTCGGCCCAAATTCTAATGTGTAAAAGCATTATTCGTAAACCTAATGTTAAACGAACTATCATCGTAAAACATAGAGTATTTCGGGATGTAGACATACACTCATTTAAAATTCTATATTCCAGAACTATACAAAACTTTTATAAATCTTACTTTACCAATATTGATGATATGTATAAACAATTCTGGGACTGCTTTTCAAACTGTTTTGAAAAATGTTTTCCCATTAAAAATACAAATGATCTAAAAACAAAAAAAATATTACCATGGTACACAAATGAAATCAAAAACCAATCAAGTAAAATGAAAGACTTAAACTGGTTACGTAAAATAGCTAATTCGGAAATAATTGACCGGAACTATAAAAATCTTAAGGCTGACCATCGCAGGCTGATTACTTATTCAAAAAAGCAATACTACGCTAATATATTATCAGAATTTTCAAACATAGTAAAAACAACATGAAATATAATAAACAAATACAATAAAAATAAAAAGGGAGAAACAAATATAATTAATAAAATCAGGGTAAATGATAATGAAATCACAGATATTAAGCAAATATCAAACGAGTTCGGAAAACATTTTTCCACAAATGCCACAATAGAAAAAAAGAATCACTTTAATGGAGTACTTTCAAAGTCCTGCACTACAGGCGACAATAACTCAGTTAATCCGTTACAATTCATGAATTTAAAAACAAAAAGTCAACTGGCTATGATGATGTGCCTATTTCTTTAATAAAAAAATGTAGCATAGAACTAGCACCTGCTCTTGCTATCATAATAAATCAGTCAATAAAAATAGGACAGTTTCCAAACTTCTTAAAACTGTCAACTGTGATACCTTTATTAAAGAAAGGAAATCCACAAAACATAGAAAATTACAGGCCAATATCCTTGCTATTTACAATCTCAAAAATTATCGAGAAAATTGTTTGTAATCGAATCGTATCATTTATTGATAAATTCAATATATTTAGCGATGCACAGCACGGCTTTCGAAGAAATCGGTCAATAGAAACAGCTACTACAAACTTTATTCAACATATCTACGACATGATGGATAAAAACAACAAAGTAATTGGCGCATTTTTTGATCTATCTAAAGCCTTTGATAGTTTAGATTTCCATTTTATTTTGGAAAAATTAAACCATCTAGGAATCCGTGGCCCTGTAAATGACTGGTTCAGATCCTATCTGAAGAATAGGAAACTAATTATCAAAATGGATGACATATTATCAGAGGCCCATGATGTAACATTAGGGGTTCCCCAGGGAAGTGTAGCGGGACCACTTTTATTTATTCTGTTTATAAATGATCTCCCTAAACATATATCCAACGCACATGTATGTATGTATGCAGACGACACGTCTATTATAGTGAGTGGGTCAGATGCTGGCACATGCATCAATCAGCTAAATATGATGATTAATGAATTCATTAGATGGTGTACTGCAAATAATCTAATAATAAACTTTTCAAAAACAATATGTATTGAATTCTACAATACACATACTCAGCCTTCTGACTATTCCATCAATATTGGTAATAACTCCATCCCTATTAGCGAAAACACCACATTTCTAGGCATACAAGTTGATAAAAACTTGTCATGGAAAAACCATATTAACACACTAAGTGGCAAGTTGAATAAATCATATTTTGCACTGTCTCAGCTAAAGCTTGTATTGGACGAACACGGCCTAAAAGTGGCATACTTTGGAATTGTGTATTCACTCCTGAATTATGGCATTGTGCTTTGGGGACAGTCTACCACAGCGAATAAGGCATTTATAATACAGAAGCGAGTAATAAGATTAATTTTTAATTTAAAATACAGCGAGTTATGTAGACCAACATTTAAGAACAAACAAATCATGACCATGACTTCAATATACATTTATAAATTAGTAAGTCACACAATTCTTAATGCGCGTCTTTGTAGAGCCAATACTCTATTTGACAGGTTGAGTGGCCCCATACCAATATGCCATAATAAATATCTGTTTCCACAACTGCAAACATTAATACAAGGGTACATAGAGGAATTATTTCATAAAAACGTTCAATGGAGGGTAATCTAAATCTTATGAGGCTTAGTCTATCCTGATATAAAACCCAACTGTATATCCTACAAAAGTATATATAAATCTGCGATACGAACAACTAATATAGCGGCGAATGCTGACTTTATTAAAAAAATCTTTAAATAGTCAAAAGTTTTATGGTCATTAATAGACGCTAACAAGTCACAGAATTGGCAACACGATGTAATATTGAAGCCAATACCATTAATTTATAATTCACAAATGTTGCTCAGAGTATGACTAAAAACTTATCCACTGATACTTCTAGTCCCATAGAACTTCTCACTAATTTCACTATAAATTTTAATGCTTATTTAGAATTTAGAGAGGTAAGCGAAGCAGCAGTCAGAAATATGATAAGCTAAAACAAACCAACATTCGCGATACCTACGGTAATTTCTTGAACTTACTTTTCCGACATGTCTACAAAAGGCTATGTTCATTCCAATTCACAAAAAGAGGAATATGGATGAAGTTAACAACTTTATATCAATCTCCCTTTTGCCTATATTCTCAAAGGTTCTAGAGTAAATATTTATTAACCAAATAATAAAGTTCTTCGGCGCAAATAACATAATAAATTGAAAACAATATGGCATCAGTATTGGAAAATCTAAATGCAATAATTACGTTTAAGAAGGAACTATATGAGACGTTTGAGCACGGTTCATATTCTGTCGCTACTTTTATAGACTTAGGAAAATCATAACTGGATCTCATGAAATATTGCTTCAAAAATTATATTATTATAATTTTCATCCCAACAGCTATCGCATGATAGCCACAAGGGATTACACCATATCAAGAGATATGTGGTGTAATCAAGATCTATTTTGGGGCCGTTTCTGATCTTAATACATGTGAATGATTTATCATGCCAGATGAGCAGTTCTTCGGTAATATTGTATGTCGATGATACTACAATTAAGGACGGATCAGTCACTGAAGATGGGGCAACGTATATGAACAAAAACTCAGTACAACTGTCGACAAAGTGGTTAGCTGCAAACAAACTTGTAGTAAATCCAACGAAATCCAAATGTTATAATTAAACATGGTCTTTATTTTTAATTAAACATACACATATTGTACTTATTTGACTTCTGTAAGCCTTTTGGTATAAACATAAATAAATTACTTACTTACTTACTTACTAGATAATTTGGATGATAGTTAACTATACAAATATTTTCATGTTCCATGTTTTCTTACTCTGAATATCTATATTCACTTAGGACCAAACATAGAAATTCAGATATTTCTTGAACAAGAATTGCACTTTCCTCCTAACTCTATTTTCAATTGGAATATTAAAGTACCAACAATTTGTCTTTTAATTATAGTTTTCTGTCAACAACACTTACGGTCCGGTTTTGATCTATTTTAGATCTCATCAGCATAGTGCAAAGACATGGAAACGAGTTTTACTTACCACCTATTATCTAAGAGATGCAATAGATTTCTGTTTGAGTGGATAACCACCGACAAATCAAATCAAAGGAATTACCAACAGCGACAATTATACCAATAATAATTATTGTTTCTGTCAATAACAGCCAACATAGATTGAACCGGTTCGTGGCTTTTGATTACAGAGAACAATTATTAATATTTACATTATTATTACAATTATCGCGGCTGACAGTCACACTGATTTCTCGGTGGTTCTTCACTTAAACGAGGATCTAGTGTAACGCTTAGACAGTAGATGTCACATTCATGGTAATTTATTCACGTTATATATTTTCTATATTATTCACGTTATTAAAAATATATAAGAATTGAACAATCGGCATCGATATATGAGTACACATTAACTAAATATCAGATATAAATAAACTTTAATTAATTTTTAATTTAATTTAATAAATAAATATTTAATAGATTAAATATTCTTTTGCTTCGCCGATTTATTCATGTTTAATTTTCTATGATAGTAGTCGTTAAGCAGTATCTTAATACCATCAAGTGAAGATCGATATTTGGCAACAATCTCAGAAATAATTAAGCAAGGTTAGATGATATCAACAATTTTGAGCTTTTATTATTTACTGATATGAAAGGTAAGTTTTATTCATTAGTCTTTCGTCATTTTAAATATATCAATTACAAGATATAAAGGAATTTGTTTTAAAAACCAAGTAAAGAAGACTTAGTAAAATCCTTACGTATACATTATTTAATTTCTATATGATGATCAACAATTTCATACCATCAGTTATTAGGATATTGGTTGATTGTGTATCAAACCTAATAAAATTGTATTATAAACATTCTTTGCCTTTTTTGTTACAGTATAGAAAAACCTCTTTATTTTTTTTAATAATTATATCTATGAACATCATCCTTATTTAATATTTATTAACAAAGAAAAGTTAATAATTTAAAATACGAAATAATTTTGTAAATCTATAATAATGAGTTTTACTAAGACTACAAAACAAATCACGTATTGAAAATCTACTTCTCTGGCTAATACCTCGACAGATATTGAATATTCTGGAGTAAAATACTGCTTACCATGGAAACATTATTTATTATAAACTTACTTAATTATCCTGGCCTTGCTTTTTGTTTCAAAGATGTCATATAAGACATTGGTATATTTGCAATATACGAAGAATACATCCTCTCATGATATATAAAATTATCACATTTAGGAAGATTAATGGTGATATCTCCGTAATTGGGTGAAACGTACGGGAAAATTATATTGCCTACACCGGAAAATCAAATAAGAGGTCCTTGGGGATCAATTTTCCCAGCCATAAAAATGTACTATCAGGGGTCGAGTTTTAAATAATGGTTCTTCTAGTGTTTGTTGATATTTAGCATTTGAACTGTTGATAACTTGATTTGCTCATGAAATATGATCGTGTAGTTACTTTCTACTGTAAACAATATAATTATTCGGAACAAATGATTTATCAATTATATAGTTATGGAACATTTATATTTGATAATTTAATAGAGCAGTTCTAAACAACAGAGATTTAAACATCTATGTAGGTTTAAATATAATTAAAAAACAAATAAAAGAATGTACTATGTTAATAACAGCTAAAATATTCATTGGGTATTTTGAAAATTATGTAGTATAAATATAAATAAATTTATTGCATGTAATATACTTTAACACACAATAATTTTGCGACTATAGTTGGCAGACAGTAGTTGATAATGATATTTGAAAGTTTAAATCAGATTTATGTAATTATTGTTTGTAATATAATTTAAACTTGTATTTATTTATTTATATTACACAAAAAATCGTGTGAAGCATCTACTATAATATTAATTAAACAGATAGAAATTGTTATTTAGTGTTTATACTGTTTGCTATCACATCACTTACACATATTTTAAAAATCTATAATATATTTTATTAATATTGTCGATTACTTCTAGAATGGCGTTGAGTAAAGTCCTTATCTGAAAATCTGGATTTATTATTTCTTAGCTTTAATAAGATTCGTAGCTTTTTTAGGTATTTACTATCATATGAATATATTAGTAATGCATCACAAAATAAAAGCCTCCATAATTACCTATTCATTTTCAAAATATTAACAATCTATTATAAATAGTTCTAACATAACAAATTGATCTATTTTACAATATCACAATCTAGTCTATTATTATTTTTTTATAGTTATTATAAGATATTGTAATATCTTTAGTAAGATCTAGTTAAAACACGACTTTTACAAGTCGGCACATATAATTGCATCATTGTTTTCGTTTATTTCTAAAAACCGTGACGTATTTGGTCTATTGTCTTCTATCGTAAGCTAAGGTAACTTTTAAGATTTACTTATACTCACACTGAGGGTTTAACAATATTGCAAAAATAGACATTATGAGAGTAATTTTTTTTTCAGTAAATTGTTTAATGTTATTTCAACACAAAATACAATTCATTAATGGATGATTATTTAAAATTATAATCATCTAAATTGCCTTCTTTAATATGCGCATAGCTGTCAACTTCCAGTAGGTTATAAGCGTCAGTAAATACCTTCAATTTAGTTTTTACTGTCCAATAAGGTATCCATGGTAAGTTAGCATTTGGAATGCAACCATTTACGAAATAATAATATCCCTGGAAATAAAAATAAAACACAAAAAATAAAAATAACAGCTGTATAATTTAAGCGCACTTACTTTTTGAATTGGACATTTTTTAACAAAATTTTTCAAGAATCCATCCTCTAGGTATTCCCCGAAGATAATTTGGTACTCGCGTTCGGCAACTTCGCATAGATCTTTTACAACTTCTAACACTTGTGAGTACTCTTTTGAATTATCATCGAGTTTGTATAATTTAAAAGATAACTAGAAAATAAGTTTATATTACAAATATTTTTTGAACACGATTATTACCTTACCATTAGGTTATCTGGAACATCTTCTGTAATGTTTATGGATACATTAAGAGCATTTAAACCATTTTCTAATTTTCCGACTGAAACTTCTGCCAGCCCAAAAGATCTATTCATATATATTATTTCTGTGCTGTCCAGGAATATAAGAGGTTGTGCTACCTTAAAACATAATTGATTAATAAAACATTTAGTTTTCATGCATAAGGAAATTTAAATTAATAAAATGCAAAAAAAGATGAGATATCACGCCGGTAATGGCGCATTCTGTTGTGGCTGTTAATTTGCTGCGACGTGTTCTTCTTCTAGATTTGGAAGGTTTTAATGGCACTGATGTATACGGACTTTTCAGTGAAAAGTGGCCGTTTTGAAAACTACATTTGGAAGTGGAAATGTTGGTAAAAAAATTCTTCGTTGCATCCATGGAATAGATTCAGGTTTCTTCATGTAGCATATAAATCCGGCGGTGACGATGAAAGTAAAAAATGGCAATACCGCTCTGCAGAGCAGAAAAATAACATCGCAAACCGTAAAGCAACCATCCAGAAACAATTTTAATGGTTTAATTATTGATATGCCCAAACCTTGATTTGGCACATCGAATGAAATTCAAAAATTATAGTCCGAATTGTACTCAATGGCATGAGATAACCGACTTCCGAACACATTTTGTTAATCGGCGGTTACGTCATCACTGAAGCTTCACTGATTCTAATTGTTCAGTAATCAGGAAAGTATATCAAGATATCGCTTTCGCGAAAAAAGGAAACAACGACAGATGTGCTCAACCTTCAAAACCAGATGATGGTAAACCATTACCACCGGAAGTTATCAACAATGATATAATCTCCACTAAAATAGGTGACTTACCACCAACGATCTTTACCAGACGGGATCATGCTCAAAAGCATGAGGCTTTAATGACATCCATTTTTAGGGCTGGTAAATTCATTAGGTTAGTTGTTGCACAATATTTGACTTTTGACTTTTCATAGTACGTTATAGGTGTTAATTTATGCCTCCTTACTGAAAATCTCGCCCATTGAAAATTTGAGAATAGGTTAGGATCAGTTTGACTTGAAAGCCTTTAATCCTTCACTTTACAGAGAATCACTTACCGGAGCAAAAGATATTGTGTTGAAACTCATTTACTATATAGCTATATATGGTCTTCCGATCGTATACTTAGTTTTAGTTATAATTTGCACGCCAGAATCGCTACAAACTCCCATAAGGGCTTCCTCTAAGTTCGTTCTGATCAGGCATAGTTTATTATCTTCAGGGTTCCATCATGTAATCTCTTGGTACATTTTAGACCGCAATGCGCACAAGGCGCCCCCGGTCCCACACATACTAGGCATGTTTATTGCACATTTATGTTTTACTGATGACTCACGAGCTTGCTCTGTTTGATGATATATATCAAAAATAGTTATAAAATGTTAATACTAATTAAAAGAAACGTCCTCCTTCTTTTTTTATGGCGTTTTGTTGATTTTCGGTCAGAAACATGAACGCTTTTTTTTTTCTGAAACATATGATATCGGCCCTCTCAAATAGCTCCATGTAACAATGGTACGATCTAGTCACTGATTTAATCTTTCTCATCAATTTTCTCCTTTTTACCGAAGGTCACATTTTCTTTAATGACTAGAATTCCTTTTGGCTTTTATTTAACATATTGATAAAATAAATCTCAGTAAAATTTCCTAAAACGCACTTTTCCCAAATAACATCCTAGCTTCTCCCCAGGGTAAAACTCTTCTTGGCAGGAAGAGTTGCCACTGTTACCACATAGCAATTGATAAAACTAAACTAAAATACTAAGTTTTTACCACTGAAAAATTTAGTGTTTATCTTGAATAGCTACGTTGTTCCAACTATTCTTATGATCAAAAAGGGTGTGTTTTGAATGTAATTTTTAAGATTTTATTTTCATTCAAAGTGTTTAAAGGAACCAGGTAATAAGGGTATAATTCCACTGCTGAGCTGTGATACAGCGAAGCACGTGTTTGGAGACTGCCTCACGTAAGCAACAAAATACGTCACTTTGCACTTAATCTGATTTAAGTCATGATGCCTGGCGAAGAGTAGTTGTTTTAACTAGTAGCAAAAACTGTCTTAACTTGCTCCCTCCGACTAACAGATAAATCCAATTTAAATAACGAACTGTCCACTTTCAAGACAGCTCTTGTCCAAAACGTTTTCTTTCCAGTGACAGTAACATTCTTACTGAAGTAAAATTCCAACCCCACGAGGTACAACACACCAAATCTACTAAAAAGACACAATATCAAAGCAATTTTTACCACTTCGCGTAAAATCAGGCAAGTCCTTAATTCCCTAAAAGACATTATTACCCTTGAAAATCAAGTATACAAAATCCCCCGTGCCGACTGTAATAGTTTATATCGGACAAACCGAGTACAGAACACAAGGTAAATTTTGACCAAATGAGGTCCATTGCATTATTTAGCGGAGTTCAAATAAGCATTGCTAAGAGGGTGTCTCATAAAATATTTCCTCTCCTCGCATAAAAAAATGCACGATCGCAGTTTTCCAACGAACGTCACTTGAAGGAGCCCAGGCCACTTGATCAAAATATTGCAAATCGGTTAATTTCAGAACTATTGAAACTTCCAAATTCGAAATCTTTCTTGAAATCCCGTCTTCAGTAATTAAACGGGTCCGTTTTTGCAACATTTAACTATATTTTTTGTTTTAGTTAATTTATCCTTTAATCGGTTTTAAAAATAATAATTTGTAAATATTACCTTTATTTGTTTTAGTATAAAATACTTACAATACTTGATTTTAGGACGGCACTTTATGCACTTGTATCTTTAAGCTAACTAAATTGATGAAATGCTTAGTTAGATTCTATTGCACTACAGCGTACGTAGGAACTGTAGGGATTGAATGGGTTGAAACACTCGCTAAGGAAGCTACTGAAGCTACATCACAAATACAAAATGTGAACAATAAGGAACCGTTCTTCTACATTTTCTATAATTCCGTAAAGTAAAGAATTCCTTAAGTTCCTTTAGGTCACTCTGTGAAAGGCAGAATGGTAGAGTGACGACCCGAACGGAATTGGCTTAATTAATGTCGGATCGCGGACATTTTGGAAAATAAAAAATTAAAAGCAAGAAATGAGAGATATAAAACTGTGGAAATTTGATAGATAGCATAAAACATATTAGGGCTTTCTGTTGATTCACGCTTGAACTCGTAAATTACATTCTGGTAGAGCTGAAGTGACCAGATAATTTTAATGCGCTATGTAATTTATTGAGGGAATATTTGTTTCTCGACCATCAGTCTGGTTTTTTGTCTAATCATAGTACTTCAAAATTGCCGAATGTGACATATACCATTGTTGAAGAAATTCTGTTATTTTATCCCTATTAGATTTTACTAAAGCCTTTGACTTAGTAAATCATAAATTGCTGTGGGTCAAATTTAAATATCTTGGATTTGATAAGGTGTTGTAAAATCTTGGTGGCCAAATGGCTGATTTAAAGAATAAGATTGCAATTTAATGATATTTATTTACACGTAAATACAAGTGAGTACAGACTCTAGCAGACCGATTTATAACGTAATTTTCGTACTGCCGTTACCGAAGTATATTTTCAAGTGTGTTAGTTCGGCCTCTACTCGTGCTTATCTAAGGGACGAGACGCTCCGCACTCGCGCAGGCGTGGTGTTAACAGGTGTCATTGAATTTTTTTAGTTATATTTTGATAGTCATTGTCCGTTTGGCATAATTGAAGACATCTAAGGCAAGCTTTATTACATCAGGTACAAGGGTCAATTCTAGCCCACTTCTAGGAAGGAAAAGGCTTTAACGCTGTGGAAAATATTAGTATACTTTGACTTACGTCAAATTTCAAAATATGCTATTAATCATATTTTAAAACTGAACACTAGAAAGTCTGAAGCCACACTTTTTTGTGTGGTAAAATATCTTCAAGGTCAACGGTAGATATACAAATTATTGAATTATTCCAGTTTTTGAATATGCAAAAAACCTCGGCTTAATAATGGATAATGAACTTGAGCCCTTCCATGTAAAGTTGAAATTTTAAGTTAATTTGGCCTAAACTATGCCATTCTATTTTGATTCGAATCTATTTGCATGTATCGCAACAATGTATCTCCTGATTTAAAAAAAGTTTCAGCTACATCGCAAAAAAACTTGTACAATAAACTAGATGAGGCAACAACGTTACTACCGGCATACTCCATTAAAGTTAAAAGAATGAAGGAAAGAGTAAGTAGTAATATTATTCAGTCGTACAAGTAATAACAATAAACCTGTATACCGCTTAAATAATAATATTTTGGAATATGTAGAGGTAGTTAGAGACCTGGGAGTTTACTTAGGAAACTTACATTTTCTCATCATATTGAAACTGTTGTTGCCAAAGCAAACAAAATGCTCGGATTTATTAAACGTACTACTAAAATGTTTAAAAATGTACAAAGTCTAACTATGCTATTTACATCTTTAGTTCGGTCTGTACTTGAATATTGTAATGTGATTTGGTCACCGCATTTTAACTGCTATATATACAGATTGGAACATGTACAAATAAAATTTCTTAAATATTTAAGATACAAATTATATTCTCAAAATATAATTTTAGATTTAGACAATATTAGATTGTTTGTCAATTTACCAGCTTTATTGAAAAGGCGAGAATATTTTGATGTTTGTTTTTCGTATAAATTACTCAATAATGTAATTCATTCTTCCGAGTGTTTACAATGTTTTGCACTGAATGTTCCAGCATATACAACTAGGCAGTCTCAATTATTACATGTTCCATTTTGTCGCACATCATATCCTATGTATAGTCCATTAGTAAGAATGTGTACTACTGTAAATAAATATTGTGATAAACTTAACATGCTGTATTCTTCTTTCACTAAGTTTAAAAATGAGGCTATGTATTTTATTTGCTCGTCTTAGTTTAATATCTAAATGTGTGTAATATATGTTTGTAATTTATCTTTGTAAAATGTTTATTTATGACGTCAATAAATAAATAAATAAATAAACATGGAGATAAACCTGTAGCTATTGCTACACAGTTCACTGGTAGCTACTAGTATACTATACCACGAAACAAAAGGAAGTAATCTTTTAAAACTAGAAAGTACGGACATATTCAAGAAGCCAATAATGAATAAAGAAGGAGTTGGTTAAGAAGTGGTTAATTTTAAGAATAATACATGTGACGGTGGAATGAAAGTTTTTTTGTATTTTTTAACATCTCAAAAAACCGTGTTCAAATTAGATACGGAATTTTTGCCGCATAAAAATTCCTGTCCAGACCGAATGAAGGATTTCCAAATGGTCAAGTACGGACAATGCTTATATTTTTTTTTATTTATTCGCTTGCACGTTGCATTTGCCCGAATTACTAAGAAAAAAGGGACGATTTGCCCTTGAGACTAATGGGACTACTTCCGATGACAGTACCTGACGCTGCCGAAAATGTCATCTGCATCCTCCGAATAGTAATATAGAATTGCACCCCTCTTCTAAATCCCCACTATTTTATTATTCTCTAATCAGTAAGCTCTGTAAGCGTTAGGTTTTTCTCTCAAAATACAAGTTAGAAAAAGTTAATATTTTATTCGACAACAACACAATATTCCAGTCGTTACAAACAGTTACCTTAGAAGTATCAAATCGCGAAAGCATTAAGTTTTACAACCCGGATAGGTAGTATTAACTGAAGTAGGTTAGATTTAAAGTTGTTGCTTGTCGCACTACACTTTTGATGGTAACACATATTAATATTAGGTGAAGAGTCACACTTGTTTTGTTCCATAACGTTTTTATTTTCAGTTACCTGACACGTCTTTTGGTCTTCGCAGACCATTATCAAAGTATAAACTAATTAATAATTAAAACATGTAAAACTATATAACCTAATAGGGTATATTTAATTTTAGTTTTGAATATTCTAATAAAATTATTAAATAAATGATGTTTACAATAGTACTGTATTATACGAGTATAGTCAATAGTCTTTAACGGCTTTTTGTGTACACGTTTGAGTAAAATAAAATTATATATAAGGTAGTTGGATGCTAATAATAACGATTTACCTCAACTATGTTATATAATAATCGTGGCCAGAAGTACGTTACTTCAAGCAAATATTTATTGAGTTAGGTTGGGAGTAAGATAGTTTGATATTACAGATTATTGTAATATGTCAGTATAACACAAAATGTAATAATGGTTTACTGACAAGTCATTATATAGCTAGTACTTTATTACACTGACATTATGCTGAATTTATGTAAAATTCAAAATCTTTAAACCTTTCTATGACGGTTTTTTACTCTTTTTCTCACATTCTCATATAATAATATAACCAAATATTTACGAAGGTGCGTTTTTAAGTTCGCTGAATGTTTTGGATGGAGGGTGGTTGGGTCCTAATGTGTTCAGTAGTATACATACCAAGTATTATTATAAGGTCAGTAGTTTTTGAATTAAGTTCGATCAAGCAACTCAATCCGAAAGAAATTATGAATTATGGAGAAAATGGAGTTCAGCGCCGTTATAAAATTAATTGTCAAAAAGGCAAAAGTGTTCAAACCACATTGGAAGAGATGTCATCTGTTTATTGGGACTCCTGTCCATGAAAAACTATGGTATACAGGTGACCCAGCCTTTTTAATAATGGCAGAGAATCAATTGAAGAATATTTCCGACCTGGTTGGTCTCTTGAGGTCTTTTTCCGATCTCATCAGAAAAATCGAAAAATGGCACGTCTGGAGAAACAACTACTCGCAAAAATGGTTGGAGTATCTGAAACAAGCATTTTGAAGGTCCTCCATAATCATACCAGTACATCAAAAATCAGTGCAAAATGAGTGCCTAAATTACTCACACCGCCATAAAAATATCACTATGAACGGAAGTCTAAGCAAGACTTCATGTAGTGACATAAAAAGGGTACACCACCGTCTAAGAAATTCAATGTGTCGTAGTCGGCGGGAAAGCTCATGGCGACAGTTTTCTGGGACACAAAAGGAATTATCTCTTTCCAAATCTGATAAAAGAGACTCGAGGAAAGAAATTTTCTACCGATGAAGAATTGCAGTTTCAGTACATTTTTCAGAGAAGAATAAATCATTTTTCTATGAAGATATTCACAATTTAATTCATAGATCTGAGAAATGTGTCAGGGTTGCAGGTGAATACATTGAAAAAGATAATTCATTTTGTAGTATTATTTCATCCCCTTCTATTCCAGTTCGCCAACCTTACTAGGAAAATATTGTCTATTAGAGATAAAATTTGACGGCATGAACAAAAATTCGAATTTTCATATTTTAAATTTTGTGTAAATTTTTAACATTTAATAATTTGTATTGATATAATAGAAATCAATTAAAAAATAATAATAAATAATTGATTTCATTCAAGTCAAATGAAATATTTTATTACTGACTTTATATAATTCATGAACCATATGAACTTAATTTTTTTTTGAATTTATGTATTTAAAATTTGAATTTATTTTGAATAACGGCAAAAAAATTATCATACCTAATTAATTGCAGATGTTACATTATTAAAGTAATCTATATTTTGTAGAGTTATTTTATTTTACTAATTTACATCGGAATATATAAACATTAACAAATAAGTTTTGGTGAAATTTTGTTTAAAAGCAATTGAATAATTCACGAACAAAGCGCATAAAAATAATAAATCACCACGCCATAATAGAAATGCCGAAGCTAAATTTCGACACGCAATCCAAAAGATATAAAACCGTTTTTTTATAGCTCTTATCACAAATTAAAGTCATAAAAAAGGAAAAATACATCAATAGAAACGATTACTTACTGAGTGAAAAATGCTATTCAATATACTACACAGGAACAAAATACACGCAGTGAATGCCATTGCTTTGAAACCGTATCTAATGTATTAAAATTTAAAAAAAATCAATGATTTTATAGTGCAGGGAATAATTAGTGAGTCGTATAATTATTATCATCATACAAATGATGATTACCAATGGAATTATCATAATCAGCTATCAAGATCACAATTATAAATATATCAAACAGACTTAACATTAAAACAATAAAAAAATAAACGGTTTAGGCTTTAATTTATGTTTAAAATTATTACAATTAATTTATTATATGTTAATTTAACGTGTATCTCCACTATCTGCAAAATTAAACTTGATGTTAAGTATTTAAGTAGATTAACTTAATCAAGGTACGTTATTAACTAGAATTAAGCCTTTATCTAAATTACCAACGTCTGTAAACACGTTAACATTTACAAATATTGCACGTACCTAAAACTAAACGTCCCAGCACCATTATTTATCAATTTATTTCATCTTGAATCATAGTACTGACAACGATATTCACTGACAGGCTGAAAGAAAGAAAATTACACTTAATTTATTACAATACAAAAAATGCACGTAAATGAGTACAGTTGTTTTAAGATATTCTTTTATTATTAAGAACTTTATTTTAGCCGACAAAACAGGTTTATTCAGTTTAGTTTATTTGAATACATTACATTTACTGCCTTCTCGCAGCTATTTATTGTTGTGTAACTAGGTCGACATTTGTTAACGTAACTATTTCCCTGTAGTTGTTATAAAATGCAAGAGGAATGTAACATTTTTGCGTGAACTTATCCAATTAGTTCGAAATAAAAATGAGTATGCGAACTTTAAAGCATGTGGCTTAGAGTATTATGAAAAGTTTTAAATTCTATAAGCTCGCCGTGCAAATTTAATCTTTTTCGAAAATTTGAATTCAACATTAAACTCGCTCAAATTTTTTAAACTATCATCGTGATTACAATTAAATATTTTATCTTTCTAGCTAAATCATAACAAAATGTAAAATGATTTTCAATCCATATATTTAGCCACCATTTAATTTTATATTGATTCTTTTGTGTAAATCTATTGACACACTTTATCTTAAATCACATATAAATAAATACATTTTTAAATACAGAATATTATTTAAAAATCGAAAATGTACGACGAAGATAATTAAACTATATTTTATTACAGTATAATTTATTTAAATTATTTGTAAATAATTGATGGTATTTTTATTACGTTGTAAGCAATAAAATTATGCGCAGTTTTCATATATTACAAAATACTCCTGTTGTGTAAATAATATGTATGTGGTATGTTTAGGCACGAAATGGATTTTAAAATCAACAATAATTTACACCCTAATAAATACGTTTCACCAATTACGGCCAGTAAAATATTTTAATTAACGTAGTATGAAAATAAACTCAGACTTCAAATAAAATCATAGCCACACACAGCTCGAGAACGTATATGATGAGTGATTACTTTGAAGAAGGTATAAATATTTTTGGTGTGCTCGGTTCGAAATATCTGGACTGTTTTATACCGCTATACTGATAAAACGTTGCAAATACGAAAATATTTTAATTACATCTACTTTAAATATTTACTGATAAATTTATGGCTCCAATAGTAACAAATAATAATATGATTGTAGATTTATTTACCACGAAATTATTACTAAATATTATGGACTGTATACGACAATAATAATAATTTATAATTTATTCGTTATATACTTGATGAATAACACAGGAAGCGTTTTCCTTTACCTAATTACCAAATTTACATGCGATATAAATGAGATAACAATATGCTAATAGTAATGATGCAAAGAGCACTTGAAATATTCTCACTTCAAAATGTCAGTAGAATTATTCATACACACGAATTTTTGACGTAATCAATAAAGGCAGAAAAGAAAGAAAGAGTCTTTTATATCACTATAAAACATGAAAAACTCATGAAACTCTTTGAAGTGTCACTTCTTTGAGACTTAAGCATTTCATTATAGCGTATATTATTTAAACACTGCCTCCTCACCATGGTTTAATACTCTATTCTTTGTCTTTAATGCAATTAATTGATTCACTTCGTTGTACAATTTCTTTGTTGATGTAACAATTTATTCTCGAGTCATTGGTTATATCAACAAAGAAAATGTTTTTTTTTATTTGTGCAATTAATTTTTCATTAGTTTTTCTTTGCATACACTAATTATTGTGTAAATAACTAATGATTTCTTAATTATATGATAACAGTTTAAATTAAATTAAAGAAATGTTTATTTTTATAATTTGTCTTAATTCAAATTTTTAACGATTGGTTAATCTATTATTATTATCAACAAAACTTTCGGTGTATCCATACTTCAGGCTTGTGATTTTAGGTCACCGGAGAGGCTGGAGTGGAAACGAATCCGCACTTGAGAAATGGTAATAGAAATAAGTCGTCGAGAGTGCTACAGGCAAATTGAAATGATGTCCGGAAGCTAGAACTGGACTTGATGGACTAGAAATTGAATCACCGCGTCCATGTAGCACAATGAAATGGCGTAAAATTTTTCCACTAAAATCAATTTTTAAGTAATGCATATAAATAAAATCATTGTATTGTATTTTATTTAATTTTTATTTAACATGCATTACAGAAATATATAATTATACTATCAACGCAAGACAAAAATGTATACAAATAATTTTAACTGCGGTCACTTTTACGGAAACCTCTGATCCTCTTCTTCACTGATCCATCGTAGGAGTTCCAGTTTGGAATACTAATATTAAATGTCAATAGAAATCTATTTATTTTTGCGAGATACATTAATTTTATTATTTGACATTGAGGTTTTACCGAATGATTACCTAGTTTTATAAGTGTAAATATATTTGATGTAATTAAAGAATCTACACTATCGTATCCATTCTTTGTAAAAATTGAATTGTGTTATTAAACATATTTCCTTTCATCTGGACGTTGCTCTGATTTCTTTATTTAATTTAATTAAGCCAACAATATCAACTATTAATTATAATTTCTTGAATAACTTTCTCACTGATCTCTTGGTAAAACCAAGTGTTGATCAATTCTTTACCTAATATCAATAGTAATGTAAAACTTACCTGCAATTAATTACTTAGATATATAAGATGACATGAGTTGATTCTAAAAATTAAAGGATTGAATAAATGGCGGATTAGATAAGAGAACATTATCATAGTCAAGTAGAGGTCAACAAAACATTTTGTAGATTTTTACTGCTGTTTATAAATAAGCCATATTTTTAATAAGTTAAGCTTCATAATGGTTTTTCAATTTGTTTTGGTGGTAATTCTTGTTTTGTTTGCTTTTTATGTGCAGTTTTTGATAAATGGTGATGCCCAGATATTTTATTAAAGTAAAATAGTTGTTTGGAAAATGATAAACTTTTGTTAAGATGATTAATAAGCTGGTAGTTGTAAGGATTTATTTTAATTAGCTATTTTATAGGGCGTCAATAGCTGATGAAAAGTTGTAGAGCTTTAAATACTGTGTACATGGTGCAAGGGAAATTTGGACCGCGTCATTTGCAAATTGTGGGATATATTTGGAGTGATTAGAGTAAAGAGGATCAGATCATGTTTGGAGTAATAGGAAAGAAGATACGCAGTAAGAGCGTACACCTACTAGAAATGTGACTCCATGTACATTTATAATAGTTGCGAATAAATATGATTTCATGTGATTTTATTATTGGTCGTTTATAATTTACGAACTCTTTTAATGTATTTTCTGTTTTATGCATTCATTTTAAGTTTAAATTGTTATTAGTTTTATTATATATTTGCGTTTGTAAGTTAATATGACGTAACCATTCGTTTTTATTTTATTTCTCTTTTTAAGCATATATTTATAATTTTACTTATTTTTTGTCCTTTACTGTTTTCTTTTTTCGTTGGACAATGAAGACTTATTATTATTATTATTTGATTTGAGAGCAGTATACATTTTGTCGTAATTCTTAATGTTTTAATGTTTTTCTTGATACTAGTAAAGTATTTTAACTCTAAATATACCTAATCAAGATCAAAAAATATTGACTTCAATAGATACATGTACACATGTTATATTTGTTATGTACAAAAATAGCTTTGGCTCAAAAAGTGCTAATTATCTTTGCGTACACGTACAGCATATCATGCTAATCTTCAATCCCAATCATTACTCTGTAATGTTTTTTTTAATATAGAAAAAGAAATAAGCTTAATAATAAAGCTTATTCTAACAAATATAAATGAATATGATCTCTAGATTTTTATTGTCCAAGCTTTTAGGTGTCAGCTTGATTTTAAACGTCATAATTTAATCAAGAAATATAATAACATATCAAAACTTATTATGAAGAAATAATCTTAGAATTTGAAGACCTTAGGTCGTTATAGAAAACAAACTAATAAATTAAAAATATGAATACATTAGTAAATACACATGAGTTTTATTAAGAGCGAAACATGTGTCTGCTAATGACACCCTTTGCACTCGTATATTCCTCTACGAGGGACATCCCTCTTTTTACCGTTGCGCTCGTCTTGTCCCTCCTCAGGGGACATCGAAATTTTCCGCTCTTATGTCGCCATACAGGCACTAAATACTTCATATCATTATGATCAAGAATTAGAGTGCAGTGAAAGTAGTATCGAAGGCTGCAGCGAAGAAGCTGCAGAAAATGCTCATAGTGGTAGTGACAATATAGGTACTAAAAGAAATCGACGCAATTCACGATGTAAGAGAAGACAATTATGGGTGAATGTTACAACGGAAGATAATGTGCCGCACAGGATAGATTTTATTTCTGGTCATAAAGCTGAAGGACCACAGATTCCTGACAACTCTGGATCTCGATTTACGATGGGAGGGCAGATTGGTCCGCGGCACTTAGGTCCCAGTGGGCCCTTTGTACATCCACCCATCTGAGTCCACATTATTTGCTATGGTCGAGTCAACCCAAGGCAGCAAGAGAGAATCTTATGATATCTGATGACTGTATAAATCTCTTTCCCATTGTCAATTCAACGGGCACATACTTGGCGGATTTCTATTCCTCTTCGCACACTCTAAAAGTGAACTAAAGTAAAGATATATATATATATATATATATATAAGCTACTACAGGGCTTCCATAGCCGCTTTTGGTGTTGTTCTCTTAGCTCCTGTCAACCTCTGCGTTAAACGTGATCTAGAAGCCTTACGGCTGTTTTCATAGTCTTTCTTGGCCACCATATCACTGATTCATATACCGCAAGATGGTCATCCGATAGTCCTCATGTTTTCCCCATAGCTCGTTTGCATGAGTATAATGCATATAGTTAAGTATTGTCAGCAGATTCAATAAATTATTTTGACACGTTAAAATAAAATATTATGTGACCACATTCCCGTCCTAGATCAAGGGGTGTATTTAGGGGTTATATTTAAAATTTTCTTATTTATGGATGGTGAACATTGTAGTTAAATTTGAACACATTTCCATCAAAAAAATTCATCTTGATTGAACATAAAAAAAATTCCGACTTATCTGCTACCTGTCTAAAGAATTACGAGTGCAAAGGGTTAATTAATTTTGCTAGTTTATTTAGTTTATTATAAGTAAGGCAGTGTAAATTCATTCCTTTTTCATATTTTCTCAAACCATATTCACTAAAAAACTGATTAATTGATTATTTTCCAAGTTTAATGGTTAATTTTGTATAATTCAATATCTGTAGAGTTATTAACCTGAGAAATAGTTGTTTTAACAAGTGATTTGTTTTTGTAGTCTTAATAAGACTCATTGTTGTAGATTTACGAAATATTTTCGTATTTTTAAATTATTGCTTTAGTACAATTAAATTTCCTCTCATTGACATATTAGAATATACCAATTCTTGAGAAAATAGTTTCAACCATTTTAGAAATTGCTTTTTCTACATTTTAAAGCTGTATAAACTGCAAGAGATATCGATCGAAAATAGTGAAAGAACTTTTTTTGTACATATTTCAAAATTCTCAAGAAATGTTTCTTTATATTCAGGCTCATACGACTTTATTTATTTTTATTGTCAAAATACAAATATTACAAAATATTCACAGAATTATAATCGAAAGAAGCGCCAGTAAAGTTCACTTCTTCTAGTCTTCCAATTAAAAACGTTCTATCTTTACCGCCAATACTTCACTGTTTATTCAACGCGTAACTTTAAATAAAATTAAATAAATTAACAACATTCTTAAGAGTAAAATTTATACTCGCAAATAATCCTTCACTCGAACAGAGTTATTCTTATTACATATATAGGGTTTTTCATTAAGCGCTACCTATCTTTAAATTTAAATAAAACAAAGTATGCGAGATATAATCGAATTTTTTTAATTTTTTTGATAGGCCAATCGATGCAGTTATGTATGGAACATCATTGGTTGACGCGAATCCCAAATGTCCAATTTTCCATGATAAGTTAAGCTGAATTTTATCGATGGCAAGGGTTATGTTGGCTTTGAGGATAACTATGGTTTGTAGCTTATTCGCATTGACGGGGTCAATACATTACCTCCAAGTGAGATGACCATGCCCTAAAATCGCTCTTGTGGAATATCCAATGTGTCATGAGTTTTGTAGCCCGTAGCGTTATCGTGTTGAATCCGCATGTCGTTGGTCATCAAATTCAGGCCAAAAGAAGTTGGTAATCAGCGACCTATATTGCTCGCCGCTGACAGTGATGGTCTGGCCAAAGTCATTCTCAATGGAATATTTAGCAATGACGCCGTCAGCCGCACCAAACAGTGACTTTTTCGGGATGCATTGGACGCTCTTGAATCGCAATTTTGTTTTTTGACGTATCCAGTCATCCAAAATTGGGCATCATCGCTGAAGATGAATTTTTGTTGCCAGTTTTCAACTACTCTGGTGAACTCACGTCGTTGTCTAAAGTCGTTTACCTTCAGCTTCTAGGTCAGTTAAATTTTGTACGAGTGCAGGCCCAAGTCTTGACGCAAAAATTTTGTCTGTGAAAACCGAATTATTGATGAAGGTTAAAATTAAATTTCACTTGGTTTGTTTCACAACTTTTTTCTATTTACTTGACTAGTTTCTTAACAGTGAGTTACAAAAGAAACTTACAAGTTTATATTTAATCAGGTAATAAGGGAATTTTAAGATAGGGGAATCCAAAATCTTCTCGTTGTGGTTGACGAGGTGATTCCCCACTTTTATTGCTCTGTTTATTTCTAGGGCCCTCCTTTAGATTCAAATAATCTCTTATTACCTGAATATAGAATTTAAAAATGATTCTTATCTATAAAATGGCTATTATTTACACAATGTTTTGCAAATCCTGTACACTTGTTGTTTGATATTGATTTTTGTGTTCTTCAAGTCTTGCATGAAACGATCTTCCTATTTGTCTGATATGTAATGCATCACACTCACTGCACTTAAACTCATAACTTCATAACTCCACACTTTTTGATTTGACTATGGGGGATTTGTTATTTATTAATAATTTCTCTAAACTAGACTGGTTAGAACATAGGATGTGAAATTCATTACTCTTTACAATATGTATTATTTTATTTGACAGATCCTTAATAAAATTAAGTTTAACTAACTTTATGTCATTAACTTCCTCAATATAAAAATGTTTCATCAGCTGTTTTTACTTTTTTTTAAATGTTGCCAACAACTTCACTGTTGTATCCTTTATTCCGGTCTATTATTTTTTATTCTATTTAATTCATTGGCAAAGTCTTGGCTACTCAGTGGGATGCTTATTAGTCTATTTATTATTTATCGAAATCGACTGCCAAGGATTCTCCTGTACACTCTCACGAACAGCGGCAATGTTTCATTGATTACTGAACCACTGGACTGAAATTTATCCACCATACTTCAAATACGAGGGTAGATTGAAAGTTTCCGGAATGGGCAAGAGATGGCGCGCGTATCGTGAAATTGTTATGATGGTTCTCAAGGCTAACCTATTTTAGGTTAACTGTCACATTTTCAGACCCGTGCGTCGTTCCGTTTTTGTTTACTAGGATATTTTGTGAAGCAACTTACGATATTTTGTGAAGGCACTTTTGCAAAAATGGATAAAAACGAATTTCGTGCAGTCATAAAACATATCTGGATGGATGGGAAAAAGGCGACGGAGATACGAGATATTTTGCAGAAAGTTCATGGCACATCCACACCTTCATTTTCGACTATTAGTTTCTGGGTGAGCGAGTTCAAACGTCGCCGTACGACCACCAAGGATGAACCACGCAGTGGACGCCCAAAAACGGCCACAAATGAAGAAATGGTCGACAAAGTCCATGATCTCGTGTTAGCCGATCGACGAGTGAAGTTGCGCAAAATAGTAGAGACCACGGGCATCTCATATGAACGTGTGCAAAATATCGTGCACGAACATTTGCTGACTATGGACAACAAGCGAAATCGTGTAACCACTTCGAAAGAGTGTTTGGCCTTGTTAAAGCGTAATCCAACGGATTTTTTTCGCCGATTCGTGACCGTGGACGAAACATAGATCCACCACTACACACCAGAAACCAAGCAGCAGTCGAAACAGTAGATTTCTCCAGGCGAATCTGCTCCGAAGAAGGCAAAGACTGTCCCATCGGCTGGAAAGGTCATGGCCACCGTTTTTTGGGATTCGCAAGGTGTGATAAACATCGACTTTTTGCAGAAGGAAAGAACTATCACGGGATAATACTACAGCGATTTATTGGATCAATTCAACGTAGTCCTTTCGGTAGGACGATTATGGCGACCGTAAAATAGGGAAAGCGCGCGGAACCTTGCCCTAACAGAATACTCATTTTGATAAAACACGTTATTTTTTCATTTGGACGTATTGTTAAACGATATATCGATACATCCATGGTAATTTGGGAAAACAAACTGAATAATTCGACAGATGTAGCTTCAACATTATGGCCGCTATTAACTGTCGAAGTTCGGAAATCACTACTGGAAGAAGAAGAACTTCTGCTAGTTTACAGAAATTATTTGAATTAGCCAGATTTATTCTGTCAAAATGACATAATAGACTTTGTCTAAAATATCCCACAAATGGTCAAACATAATTAAAAAGAACTCCGGAAACGACGAAAGTGTGTCACCTGTCTACGGAGTTAAGTGGGTTTAAGTGAGAGAACATTGGTAAACAGTGAACTCCGCCCGTGACTCCTGTGTCCTAAATTATTTGTTTATTTTATATTGAATGTATGTATATTATATATTTTGTAATTTTGTAAGCAGGAGAAGCAAAGACTATAAAGAATAAAGTTAATGATTATTCCCCAACTCATATACTTGCGTGATTGAAATTGAAAATACTGAGGTACGAATTCTTTGAAAATAAATTAACTGATAATGGGTTTTCTTTATATTTCAGGTTTTCTATCAAGGATATGGTTATAATTTTGGCTAGAGTGTTGGATAACATTGCGTCGACAAAGTGATCCCCGGTCAGCGCCATGTTAGGGGCAACTGGGGACAGAGTGTGCAGCTAATATGATCTTAGTGGCTACTGTCATACTGCTACACAGTGCCGGATTAGCAGGTAATAGATTAATACTTTTAGTAGTCGACCTCACAAAATCAGTAAAATAATAAATATATTAATCTTTCAGTTAAATATAAAATAATATAAAAAATGTTATTAATTAATAATACTGAGGTATAATATGGGCTATTACTAACTAACTATTATACTGTAACGAAATTTAAGCCAAATTAACTCATTTCAGCATATGAGATTATGCTGTACTAACATTTGAATTAATACCCTTAAGTGTGTTCATATTCTTATTGAATATAATAATATAAGTTGTTTTTCTTACATAAATCTAAATTATCACTTTTTAATTGACCACTAAAAATATGTTTTTCTTTCGACCCACTACATCAAAGAGCTTTTTATTAATATAGTTTATGAAGTCAACTTTAAATAATTTAATATTACTTCTCAAAATTAGACATTTCTGCTAATGATGAGTTGTTCTTTATACAGAAGTTACTAAATCATCTCTATTTTTTGCTGATTGTTTCGCCACACTGAGGCTTCTTTAGGTGAAGAAAATATATTTAAAATTACATTTCATTTCTTAAATACAATAGTGGTTTTTGTTTGTTTGTATGGGGGTACTTGTTACTGGGATGGAAATCTATAGTAGGGGCGGGTTGGATAAACCATGTTGATTGTTTAATAAATTTTGTGTTTTATTTTTATAAATTTCAAGTTTTTTAAATACTGTAAGTTTTTTGTCATTCTTTCTCTTCTTGTAGCATTTTAAAATTAATATTTGGAGTATGGTTATGTTGTATTAAATGATTGCAATATGTTTTAGGAAACAATGTTTTTGCTCTTCTATTCGTTTATTTTATTTATTGTATTCTTTGGACTTCTTTCTTAAAAATACATATAACACCACACATATGGTTTTGAGAAGTTACCATTCGTCAAAACGTACACATCACTGCTTCTTAAGGGGGTTAATTTGCATATATTTTTTTCTTGGTTGCCCATGAAGATTTCCACAAATAAATAGCTTAAGAGATTTTCCATTTCTATAGCAACTGTTTATGTGTATATTTTATAATTGAATTTCATGTATTTCTGTTTATATAGACGTCTAAAACGTTCAATATTTTGTTTATAATTACTGAATTGGTGTTATTTTCTTTAAGCATATTTGTATAAGTTTATAAGCGACCATTAATCAATCAGTTTACAGGCTTCTGCAGCTTGTATATTAGTGAATAATTAGTTCCGTCTATTTATATGAATTTTAAATTTTTGAAACAAGTAATTGTCAAGAATCCAAAACGGAGCAACATGTTAAGAATAGCTTTTTTGCGTAAACTTAATAGTTTTCGAGAAAAGTATAAGGAAAGTACTATGATGCCACATCATCATTTTATTTACTTGATAATTAAACCGTCGACACTTAAGTCGTGTGTTTTTTGCAATATATGTATATACAGGGTGTCCCGTTAATGCGGGGAAATGGCTTCATCATAGATTCCTGAGGTCAAAATATGACGATTTAACGCAACTTATCTATATCCAAAAATTTACGGTTAAGCCGGAATTTGGCTTCAAAGTTTCAATTTTTTTTATTTCTTTTGTTTATAACAATTGAACGCTTTATTTGATTTGAATGAAATTTATTTCTAATAACTACCATAATATAATACACCATTTCAGTTATTATGACTATTATTGGTTAACAAGAAGTATAAGAAACAGTAGTACCACCACTTAAAAACTAAAATATTTTTTTATTGGTAAATCTAATAAAAACTAAAAAAATACTGCTTCAAAGACCATTTAATTTAAAAACTTTT
This sequence comes from Ontholestes murinus, assembly GCA_963969525.1. Taxonomy (NCBI): domain Eukaryota; kingdom Metazoa; phylum Arthropoda; class Insecta; order Coleoptera; family Staphylinidae; genus Ontholestes; species Ontholestes murinus. Next base: position 22,249,846 of record OZ018393.1, read on the forward strand.
TTGTCTCTTAAAAATATTTGATATCTTTTACGGTTTTCTCACAAAAAAATAAAATATATCTTTTTTATCTAGTAAAAACAAAATCTACTTTTTCATCGAATCGAAAATAAATGTTTTTCGTGGCCGTCTTTGTTTAAAAAATGTAAATTATGTATAATAATAATTATTTAGGGTCTTTTAACAATTAATTTTTAACTTTATTATAGTTCATAAATATGCATATTTGGAACAAACAGATATCTTGTTTGTATTAGGATTTTGCAAAGAAAATTGTTTGAAAAGTATTAGATGTTGTTTTGATTTATTTTATTAATTGATATTATTTCATTTTTATTCAATTGAGTAAGTTTATTTACTTATTAATGAGTGCATAATGGCTATACTATATTCATATTTTATTTTTTTGTGCAAAAACCGTACAAGATATCAAAAACTAGTAAGAGTCAAAAAAGTTTTTAAATCTAATGCCCTTTCAAATAGATTTTTTTGGATTTTATTGAATGCACCAATAAAAAAATATTTTAGTTTTTAAGTGGTGGTACTACTGTTTTTTATACTTCCTGTCAATCACTAATTTCCACAATAACTGAAATGATGTATGATATTATGGTACTTATTAATGATAAATTTCATTCAAATCAAATAAAGCGTTCAATTGTTATAAACAAAAGAAATAAAAAAAATTGAAACTTTGAAGCCAAATTCCGGCTTAACCGTAACTTATCTATATCCAAAATAAGTTGCGTTAAATCATCATATTTTGACCCCAGGAATCTACGGTCCATCCATTTCCCCGCATTTATGGGACACCCTGTATATTACATGTATTTTTAGTGGTTAAAACATAGTAAGTGCGTTAGTTAAGTGTTTACCATTTAGGTTTGAAATTCCAATGCTCTATAATTTTCTTAATTAGTTTTCTACTGTGATAATACATGATGTAGCAATTAGAACTGTTACATCATTTACAAATACACCATGTGAACTACTCGCAGTTAAACGATAGTAATGTGCATTATCTGAAGCACTTAAAACTATTTCTCAAAATAAAATATCATTAAAAATAGCAACTAAACCTTACTTGTCCTAACATTCTATCCATTTAACAGACGCAATTATTTGTATTATTGTTGTATTATTTTTTCTGGGGTAAAATTCCTACATAATATTTTATACCCTTAGTACTTATAATACTAACTGATAGCGATGAAAAATGACCAAAGAAGAATAATTTTAAAATACGAACATTTCGTAAATTAAATTATTGTTTAACTTTCTACGACGTAGAGATTGATACATTTTATAACCAAAGAAGGCTTTAATGATTAAAATTATTGCGAATAATGCTCTTATTTTGAAAAAGGGCTATATTATTTAAAAATTATTTGTTGTTTCGTTTTTATAGCTGAACTATGCAGACTGGGAGATTGTTTCCACTGATATAATATTCTTTTTAAAAGTAATTTCAGAGAATTCCATATTTAACTGGTGAATGCATTGAATGTTTAAATACCACTGCTTTTATATATTTATATTTATATTTATATTAGCCTAATCTAATTTCATCAAAATATATCACATTGTTTCCGAGTATATGTAGAATTCTATCGAAATTTGTGTTTGTGCAAATCAAACCAATATGCAGTTAATTGTACCAATAGATTATGATCCATGAAACTTAAGCTATAACGTAAAAATAAGCTTTATTTTCTGCTTCATACTAAAATGATTACCATAACACCTGTGAACATAAGCTTGTTCAAACTCTTTTGGATTTCCCCTATAATTTTTTCATGTCAATATCAAAATGGCAAAAATTTATTTTATCCCAATAAGAGGATAGTAAATACGTACCATAAATGCTAAATATATGTATATGAAACTGGTGTCATAAGAACATTGAAGAAGAGGATTAGAGTTAATATGTATGTTTTTCCAATATGGTAAAAGTCTCAGTAATGTATTTGTATGTATTGTAATGTTTAATAAAGTTTAAATAAAAACATAAAAATCGACTGATTTAACCATGAGTATCGTTTTAGTATTTTTTATTATATAATACTTTTTAATCTAGGGCTACTAAAACATAATAAATAAATAAGTTGGTTAGGAAATACACTAAATTATTAAAGAGAATGGTTGCGACCGTTACTACGTGGTAATCCATACTAATTTTTCAATTGAGTGTATATACTAAATTATTCTTTTATTAAAAAGTGGTATAATCAAAATTATTCGTTTTATTTTATTTTGAATATTAAATAGGGTTATATTGTGAAGAAAGAATGACTAAATGGGAGAAATAGAGAGAAATAAAAGCAAAAACTACTACTAATTTAAAATTACGAAAACATTTCGTGAATAATTTTAAATTAATAGTTAATTTTCAACAACGAATTGAAGGATTTAAATATATTCTATTAAAAACTACTACTATTATATTGCAATTGTCAATTACTATCATCTTTATTAAAAAGACGGATAAATATTAGATAAGTAGACTGTTTTATAAACATTAAGAAACACATGTTTTATTTTCTTTAATAAAACGTTGAATATCATGTATTTGTTTCTAATTGATCACTTGGTGAAACATGTTAATACGAGGTTTGTGTAAAAAGTACAAGATTTTTTAGATCAGAATAACCTAAATTAGGTACATAGATATCCGCGGTCTTAAAATGAAAGGTTTCGTAACTCTCTTTCCAAGGCAAATATAATGTTAAATACCAATGTATTTTAGTTTTCTATGTTAAAATTTTTAGTAATCAGGCAGAAGTTAGTTGTTGCTTCATATCTTAGTTATTTATTACTTAATCAAGATAAAAGAAATAGATTTTTTTATAGTTACTATTGTGGGAGAAATAGAAGCAATTTATCGATCATTTTAAATCTTCATTAATGAACGTTGCCCTTATTTTACGAATAAACGTAAAATCCTATGTCACTTCTACATTTATAGCTCTTATAATCTTTAATTGTAATATTATTATTTTCATACGAGTTTAAATATAATTAAATTTTTACTAAAACACTATTTTATCTATTAATGGGTTAGTAGCCATGCTGTTTTGGTACTGGGAAATTAGTGTTTAAAATATTTAATAATTTGAACAAAAAGGAAGAGATATTTTACTTATACATATAGCACACTTTACAAAAACTTAATATTATTACCACAAACCTGCAACTTCCCAAAGTCTTATTTTTTTTTTAACTTTTATGCAATTATTAGAAAGTTTACTACTTTATCATTCCATATACATGTACTACGATGTACTAGTCGCTAATAAACATTTGATATCTGATACTATTTTGTCCTTTTAAGTTTAGAAGTTTTAAAGTTTAGTGTATTAATGTGATAGTCAGATAAGCAGATTAAATACATCACACCCTGATATATCCGCTAAATAATACTTACCATTTACAAGGTCAATATTTTAACCAGCTGGCGCATTTGACTGACGACGTATAACTTTGGTTGCATACGCTGATAAAAATTAAACAAGTTTAGTATTATATCTGATAATAAGACAATTAGTATGCTTCTTCTCTTCTTGTTTTTTTTCATTGGCTATCGACCGGTGGTCTTTCATCCTTAATATAGGTTTATTATCCTTAACTTTTGTTTAAGCCAACAAATTGGAAATTTTGGTTTGGATAATTGAAACAAATAAATATTAGTAAGTTTAACTTAGTGTGCTTATCATACTTGTTAACTCCACACTCTGGTAACCCATTTCGCTGATGTTGTTTCTAATGTTAAGTTTTCGAGATTACCAGCTCCTAATTTTATTTTTGATTTCACTACGTTGAGCTTGAAGATTCTTTCCACCCCTTGTCCATTAAAGGGCTGCTGTTAATTACATAACAGATAGTTTTAAACAACATTTCTAAATACTACAGTATTAATGAGAATTTCTATAACGTACATAGTTTTAAAAATACATTAATTTAAAATTTATAATGACTCTGACAGCCTTCATACATTCATCATTCATCCTACTTCCTACAATAATAAATAAAAGTACATATGCATTAACGGTTCATATATCGACTATTCTTGTAATGTAAATAACGGCAAGGAATGTCTTCTGCATGTTTTATAACAACATGTACTTCAATGATATAAAAAAGTTCCATTATGTTGAATACATTTCAGAATGCATTAGTGCGCGCATTAAAAAAACTGGCACTCGTAAAATAAATTATGCAAGACGTATGTAATGATTTTATTTCTATGGTAATTATAATTTATCATATTCCTGTCAATTTTAATGGTTTATCGTGGTATGATATTACATTATTCACCTGCGTATATTTGATTATAAAACAATACTATTAGTGATAAGTAAACATTTACGACTCTTATTAATTATATTATAAAGCCCTTTATATAAGTAGAATATTTTATTTCTAATTGCACATTTTACCATCTAAAATTTTTACACATTCACACTTTAAATGTCAAAATAAAAACTCTTATATAATTTAAAAAAGTCTATTACATTTTCATTATAGCTTTTAATTTTTTATATTGTCTAAAACTATATAGAACGAAGAGTTTAATGAACTCTTTGGAAGAAATTGTTTATAATTTACTGAATTAATTGATTTAAATTAAAGTTGTATTTGACAAACTTAAAAATTTCTATCATTTAGCTGATAGGTACAGATTTTATTATCATTCTGTTCATCAACTTTCTCCTTGTGTTATTTTATTGCAATTTTATGATTAAATGTTTTATAATTATTTAAAAATACGACCTTATTAAAATATTTATTCCATTTTCTAATTGTTATCAACACATAGCTGTCCTATAAAGATTCTCGAGATCAAAGTTTTAAAAGTCGATAAACAAACAGTACTGGGACAAAATTAACAACCCCACGTTCCTCACTTTCTCTGGAAATATGATTGCCTTCATCATTACCTGTATTCCATTAATTCTGCAAACACGACGAAACTAATTATAAGTTCTGCCTTTGAAGTTTTTTTATCAATAAAATTATGATACATAAGTTTTACGGAAGTTCTTTAATTGAAACATATAATGATATTAAAAAAATGTGTCTAAGCATAGAAAATAAAGTGTATAAACATTTGCAAACTGAATACACGAATACAGAAATATTTATTTAATGCAGTGCGTGGTACAAATACGGATAAAAATTAAGGGTATGAAAGCAATTGGGCCCTTAATACTCCTCTAACGATAGGAGGATTAGCTCTTCAACCACCTTACTCCTTTGATAAGTTGAGGATTTTGCTTGGAAACAGTCCTCCTAGTTTGGTTTCGACCATAATGTCCCCAGCAGGATCTTAATGTTGCAGTGGGGATATTCAATCACCCCTAATATATAGAGATGTTTCTTTAACTGAAAGTGTATGGTTATGATACCAGATACACAATATCAGGCAAATTTAACGTTGTGTGTTCGATTTGTGTTTCTGGAATGAGCACAAGTGGTGACGTTTTTCCACCTTGCTTTGTGTTCTGCTTGTCATGACTTTGAGTATGGTTGAGAGATTGCTTTTGGATAGGGGCGGCTTTCAAAGATGCTCCTTATTTTGCGAGAAAATCCGTCCCATCTGATGTTTGATTCAGTTATCTACAGTTGCCATTTCCAATGCCACAACAAATTCATTTTCTAGTCTTGATGAGACATTGGGATGTGTTAATATTGCAACACCTGATTTACTGCCTGTGTGGATGCATTTGTTTTCTATTTTTATCAATTATTAGTATCCCTGTGAGTTCAGCCTAGATGATCAGAGTGTTCCTCCGAGGATATTTTTAGTTCCAGATTCAGTTCGGCACAATACATGTGTGCACATGTTCCTTTCTTATTTTTTTTGCTTATATATATAGTAGAGTCTTTTAAAAGGTAAGTCGCAATGGCACAGTCCTGACATTAGAAAAGCGTCCACAGGCCAGTGAATCTTAGTTATAGTAATGTCGCTGTACTTAAGACAATCTCCTGTATTTGTAAATCCAGGGGCATAAGAGACAATAACGCTTTCATTGCCGATGTTGTAGTGCGCATGGCCTCTTCATGAAATAGGTTGAAAATCATATAGCTTAATTGTTGCAGCTTTGAGTTTAACTCTAGGCCACTATATAACTGCTGTATATATTAGGGCTAGTCTTACAATGACAGTATACAGCCACATTATTTTGGATGGTAGTTATCCTGATCTCTTAACGACTCTCCGACATTGCCAGAATGCCATGCTCACCTTATGTACCTTATCTTGAAGGCATTATTTCACTGATTACACTTTCATAGCGGCCTTTAAGCAGAATTGTTATGACATCTTCATACTCTATGGCTGGGAAGCCAGATTAATTAAAATTTCTTAGCAAGTCGTCTATCGGTGTTTTTTACAGGAGAGGAGATAGTACTCCTACCCATCAACCTTGCTTTGTAGACTTCATTTTCTATTGATGTTTGGACCGTTCTTTTACTTAATATCTATTTTATTCACTCACTAAGTGCTTCAATATATACAGAGCTTGTCTTATGCTGTTGAAAGAGGCTTAGTCAAAAGCTACTTTTATGTCTATAAATTGGCCTAATTTATTTACCAACATCTCTTCAATATGTGTAACCACACAGTGGTGTGCTAATTAAGATAAGCTTCTTAGCATTTACGCGTGTTATTTTGGTTGAAGAGGATTCGATTTCATTGAGTGGTTTCATATATTCGTTCAGTTTTTGAAGACTCGAATGAAACAAGTTATTTTGGTACAAAGGATGAATTTTAATCAATGATATATTCTTAGAGGCAAATAACTTGTTGAGGTAATTAGCAAACGATTTTCCGGCGAGTGAGTTTTGCAAGGACCAGAACAAGTGGTAGTCGAATGGGGCAAGGTCCGGAGAATACGATGGGTGGGGCAAAATATACCAATCAAGTTGCACTCATTCTCGCTGAGTAGTGATTTAGGTATGGTGGTCGCCATGGTGGAGTATGGCACTTTTGTGGTTGATTGGTTCTAGACGTTTTTAACGCAATGCTTGGTTCAATTTCATTAGCTGCGTGCGATATACCTCCGAATAAATTATTTTTCTCTGAGAAAGCAGCTTGTAAAACAGCACACCATGAGAATCCCACCATATGGATAGCAAAATCTTCTTAGTATGCAAGCTAGTATATCGAGGTGGCATTCGGCAGCTTTCCAGCGGTTCCCCATGATCTCTTGCGCACTACTTTGTCGTTGATGAACCATTTCTCGTCATCAGTAACTATTCGTTTTAAAAACAGTTCACTTTCGTGCCGCTTCAGAAGTGAATTGCAGATGAACGTGCGATAAACTAAGTTCTCCTCAGTCATCTTGTGTGGTACTCAAACATCGAGGCGGGATACGTAGCCAAGCTATTGCAAATGCCTTTGAACGATTCCTTGACCTATTTTAAGTATCTCAGCAATCTCACGCAATTTTAGCGTCCGGTCTTGCTCAACTAGTGCCTCGATATCTGTTGAATCAACCTCGATGGGCCCACCGCTTTAGGGTCCATCTTCGCGACTCGTAGCTCCGCAGATCGCTTGTCTTTCTTAAAATAATAAAGCAAATTATGCAGAAAATACACCTCATACAACATACATAAATTTAATGTCAATGAAAAGAAAAGAAAACAGATGAAAAGAGCGAACTGTCTTCTTTTCAACACATATTTAACCTGGCCGATTAGCAACCAGAACAGCAAATATTCGGAAAACATTTGCACAATTGACAAAAGACGAGCGAATATATGGAATCATGGTCTCTGATTAACGATTATAAACACTGTGAGGCTTATAGGTCTAAATTATTTGGCATAGATGGAAATTTGCTTGCCTGGCGTGGGTATAAATACCAGTTTGAAATTCTGCACTTTTGGAGGACACACCTAAGAGTTATGCAAGCTCTATACAGAATCTCCTGATATTAAAGAATAGGTTCCAGTCCCCATATAAGTAGAATTAGGTAATCTCCGCCCATTCCAATAGATTTATATGGTGAGCATGTTTGAATGGGCCATGTTATCTTGGGTCCTCCATGTTTTTGCAGTCGGGAAAATGAGTTTTTAAGAGTATATCCATTGACTTCTCGAAGTTTTCAGTATAACTGAGGATTGCAGTTATTGATTATTACAGGCTGCAGCTTTGGGTCTTTGGAGAGAAATTTTTTCAGCCTTGCGGCTGTTGTTGTGGACTCAATTTGTTCACAAAAATTTCTTCAGGATTTTCTCTATCCTTACTTTTTTTGTACAATTCATGAACTGGTTCAATTGATTTCCTGTTTAAAGTGTTGCTCTTTCTTACACGCTTTTCTTGCTTGCTTCCTTAACGGGTTGAAATTCATTAATCCATTTCTACCATGGGTTGGTGAATTTTTCTTTAGTTGAGATGAGTGGACATGACTTTACATATTACTTTACATAGTTAGGCTTCCCGGGGCCGTTGTTAGCAATGAAACATTTACTTCGCCGGTATCATCAGAGCATGGTGGTCTGCATGATGTCTTGTCTAACGCCAGTGGTCATGAAGTCAAGCCTGGAGAAGTGGAGCTTCAAAACTTTGAAAAAATTTAAGATGGAGCTTAAAATAATAGGGTAGGTAATCCGCTATATCTGGATTTATATAAAGGCAAATCTTGAGGTTTATTAACACACAAGACTATTGAAGAGCGGCATTAACACACAAGACTATTGAAGAGCGGTCTACATATCTCCCGCATCTCCTTGTAGCTCTCCGGGGGGGATTCTCACTTCTCTCGGCTCGCCAATTAACAGTCTTTGCCTCGGCTTTACTGTAGCAGTATCTGTCGCTCGGTAACAACCACAGGATTAATCCTGTAGAATAGCCCCCCATGGCCCGGGAACAGGCGGCGCCCTCCATTGTACTCCGAAACAACTACATCTCAGACTAATGCCCCGATTAGTATTGGATTATACGGCAGTACAGGTTCTCTGAATTATCTCAGCCCTCAAGGGGATAATTTTGGATAATACTCTCACGTTCCTAAGGCCTCGAACGTGGAGTCGATTCAATACTATTTATTAAAAAAGCTGCACCACCACGTCAAGGTATTGTAGCCTACCGTCCCTTAAAAAGCGATTGGGGAGTGCATCTGCTGTAGAATCGCCTTAATCAAAACTTATTGAGGCGATTTTGCAGCAGATGCACTCCCCAATCTCTTTTTAGGGACGGTAGGCTTGTCCCAGAGAGTAACTTAATTAAGAGAGTCATAGTTACTTCCTCTTTTCCAGAAGCTGCGCACGGTCATTGACTTCGGCCTGCGTTTTTAAGATACGGTTCTCAATTTATTGTAGTTATTCAGATGAGGATTTTGTAAGTTCCTCATCGGTTATTCTTGGATTTCTGAACGCTTCCTTTTCTGGATGTTTACTACCTAATTTGTAACTTATCAGTGCACTCTGCAATCTGACCAGGACAGAGTATCTGTCGACACATGCCAATTCTGGATATGCTTGCTTATGCTCTCAATAGCAAGAGTTACCTCGTGTCTTCTTGAGGTGACGAATGTTGGTTTGTAGCTTCAATTAAGATTGTGTAAATTTGTACTCGCAATGAATTTGAGATTTGACACCTTTATTAGTGTCCGTGCTTTCCTACAATGAGAGGTATGCATTTGCATCACAACCACTAGACTGAAGTTTTTAGTTTTAACCTTCAGTTCATGTGAGGGAGGTGAGTCAGTTGAATTGTAAGGTAGATATGCGGAAATTAAAAAATCTTACCACACAGTTTAGTTTTGAACCGCCTTGTTGCAATTTTGTACGTTTAATTGAATTATATTTAGTTCTTTCTCTATTATTGTATGAATTCAAAAGATGTGTTAATAGTGAGTTTATTCTAGGTTTGTTAATTTATTAAATTACATATAAGAGTCTAAAGCATTCACCATTTGAGAGCTGTCCATTGTAATGGTCTCATGACGAGGTTCGTCTCTGCTGCCCTCAGCTTCCCTTGGAATGGTATGGATGATCTGACTGGGAGTATTCTTCTGGGGATTTAGCGTGACAAATTGTCATTTATATCTGAGACGACAGTTTCCATCCTTGATACGGTGTTGTAAGCAAGTGATTTATTTCTTTGGAACTCCCATCACAACCAATCTACCATCGGGTTTTTCATGGTGTGGAAGACACCGCCTATCGATTGTCAGCTCTCGATTATGATCAGATAGGAGCTTAATTGTTTGCTCCATTACCAGAGGTTGGCTGAGCAATCACAGGAGGTGGACAATTTGGGTAACTGTTAGTTCTGCTCCTGCCTATAATGAGTTTTTCAATTGACATCGGTCAACGATGGGGCTGACGCCGTCCACAATTGGATTTAATCAATTTAGAGATGAGAGCATCATCCAAAATCTTATCCTGGCCCTTTGAGAGTTTCTTCAGGAAGTTTCTGCGAGGAATGGCTATCGGTTGTTTTATTCTAATTCCATAGTAAACTTAATTTTAGGATGGATATTGTTCAAGTACTAGATGCAATTATTTACCTCGTTTTTATCATGGAGCCAAATAAACATAATGTAGCCATAGGGGCTAAATCTTTATTCTTGAAATCCACCATAAAAAATTAGCGATTACATGCAAGAATGGTGCTTCTTTAATATGTTTATACCGATTTCCATTGAACATGAAACAAGTGTTTGCCAAGCAGTGTCTAATACGTTATTGAATACTTATGTAAATAGGAATTTATCGTCAAAAATAAATATACCTTAGATCATTTTATCGATATGATGAAGTCCAGAAAGTGTGATGAGTTTTTCACCTAGAATTTGGCTTGTTCGGCAGTGGGTTGAATTTAACTGTCTAAAAATGTAGCTAATTATTTATAAACGAATCGAAATAACATACGATGTTTTGTAGTGTTTTGTCGGGTTCGTATATTTTAGGTATATATACGGCTTAGGGTATTTGGAGGACCTTTCACGTGAAATTAGAGTTATGCTGCACGATTTTATTTTTTTAAGCTGTTTATAAATATATATAAGTAAATTAGCATTTGTAATATATCTGGAATAAAACATATTAATTAGCTTTAATATTAATCTTGATTCATTCTTGTATTTGATCTAAAATTTTTCAATATTTTTTTATAATAAATACGCATATTTATATAACTTTAATTGCCATTATAAAATTTACAGATGTTTAAAATCAGAACTTTATAACTATATACGTTCAACTATACATTCAACACGTTTAATAAATTTTAAAATACTAATCCGTCCGTAAACAAATCCCCAACTACCTCACTAGCGGAAGTAAAATAAACAAAATAAAAAATCAAGCACTCTGAAATTGTTGTGCACACAATTTTAACTCAACATTTTATTCAGGTCGAACGTTCGTTCGCTGCTCTCTACTCGAATCCAGTTATGGTGGTGGCCATGGTTACTCGTGTCTATTTTCCCCGGAAAAAAAGCGACACTGCAATATTATACATTAGAATAGATTTGCATACATTAAACTCCATACCTGCGTGCCTGTGTGCCGATGGCTAACAGATGCAAATTACAGATTGCTAAATTGCCTTTGACCGTCAGGAAATCATGCGTGGTGCTTTGATTTATAGTGCGTATTATATAATAGATGCGTTTAAGATTAATAATAAATTATGAAGAATGAGGTTGCCGATAAAAATTCCATATTGTTAATTTATTTACAAAGCGAAGTGTAATAATTATTTCGATGAGAAGGCTTGGCTTGTCATTATTAAACATAATAAAAGGTGGTATGAAAAAGTTATGTTTTCTTTATTTTTAAAAACATAATTAACTGTTTGATAATGATAAGCTGTTAAGCTTTTGTAACTATAGTTAGAAGAATGATTAAGGATGTTACTCATTCAATTTTCTCTTCTTTAAAGTAGTCTATTTGAAAGAGTGGGTAGAAATTATAAAAAAGCGCATATGATACATTTGAAACTAGAAATATTATCTTACATGAAAGGCAAATGCGATGTACAGGTGAAGCGAGCTTAGCTTCTCAAGACAACATATCACCTATCACCTCAAGATGATCAATATGCTTTCGGACGATGAAAGTGACGAGGACGTGCTAGATCGTTTATCAACCTGAATAGCATGAAAAGGATTTGGGTTCATCCTTTGTGGTTTACAAAGTAAATTTAGCATTATAAAAGAACGAAAAATTTAGATACGATTTCAAAAGTATGAATTATAAGATATAGTTTGATTGTCCGTATTATTATTGCGTGTCTATTTTTTCAGGTACAAAAAATTACACATTCATGCTAGGATTTCCGCTTTAAATACAGTCCAACTAACTCCAAATACCTTAAAATGAATGCTTTGTTTTATTTTCAAAAAATCTCTACATTATACTCTAATTCTAATATAAACAAATATTTTCAACTCATATATAACCTAAAGATTTATAGAAAACCATATATTTATTGGTTCGCGGTGTATTAACCAAATATTTAAATTATAAGTGCAGTAATGCTACTTGAGCCCGGCACCTCCACCATATGTATTCAAATGATAAAAATTATTTCAGTAATGTAAAACATAAAAAAATAAATAAATTTAGTTTTGTAAGGTTACATATAGGTTTATTATGTGTGAAAATATTTTAACAGTTTTGTTATATTAAAACACTCGATATTATTTATATGAACCTATTTATATTTATTAACTCTTGTTTATTTATATGTGTGTTAATAACTTATTTACGCAGACTTATACGGTTGAATAATAACAAAGATAGTATTGTATTATGTTAAACAGCCAGAATGTTTTAAATGGTAACTATGTACATTACTAAAATTTCGAAGCTGACCTCCAGATAACTTGTCACATCTATCAAACAATTCTTAGGTGTCATTTTTTTTATAAAAGCTTTCAAATTGTAAATGGGCACAATTTTTTAACATCCAAAATAAATGCCAATCTCAGTTCTCCTATGCTGAATTTGACTTGGATTATAACTGTTTTGCAGAATCTCTATGTTGATATTAGCATTCTCCTAAATATTATACTATTCTTCGACACAGTTGATCTAATCAAGAAGATTTTTGTGTACTAAACCTTGTAATTATTATGCCGCAGAAGTAAATTTTCTCAAAGAATTTAATGATTGCCTGGAATTTGGCTTCTGATTATATTATTTATTTATTTCTTCTTTGCTTTATTCTTATTATAAAATTATGCTAAATAATATACTACCAACATAACTATTATTGTAATTTGTAATTAAAGTCATCTAGGAAGAATTTATTTCTTACGGATGCTCTTTAAATAAAGCCCATTATGCCTATTTTCATGTAAAATCCATAATTTTTCGTTAATAGAAAGTAAATTATTATTATTAGTTGTGAACGCCAATTCTTCACATAGGCAACAATAACTTTCCACGACATCTTCAAAATATTTGTATATTTTGGCAGCTGATATATAAAAAAGTAGGTTGAGACCCTTTCAAATATATTAGGCTAAGCAAGAAAAAAAAACAAAGATAATTTGAAGATATCCTGTGATAAGAGATATGATCCTTTAAAATCTATTATTCAACAAAGAAGGGCGATGGATGCATTTTAAAACAATCATTTCTTGAACTGCTTTCGGATAATACAACGATTAATTCTAAAATATACTACATATAATAAGCTAAACAATTTGAATGAATCCACTTGGACCAGGAAAGCCAGATTTTTTTACACTAGAAAATATGTAGTTTTCTACCAAGGTAAAAGCTCATACAAGTTTACTAACGACAAATTTAAAATCTTAGATGGGCCAACCATATTCTACAGATTATTATTATTAGTAGTAGTAGTGATGGCTATCGACAACGTGGTTCTTCTGCAGTATATTATTTGTGTATTTTATTCCTCTCTTTACATTTTTACACGGTAAACCTTTATTTTAAAAGTCACCTGAATCAGGTTTTTTTTTCAGAGTTAAATTCTTCAGCGCATTTAATCCTGTGGGTTGAATTTTGATAAGGGTATCTATTTATTATTGGCTTTATTTGTCTTCTAAAAATAATACAAAATACAAACTACTAATTAAACTAATAGTGTAACTTGAATTGTTTTTTGTCAATTACAACCTATTAAGTCTATTCTCACAACGAATTATCGCTGGTGTTTTTCAATTGTGTTTTTGGTTACTAGATAGGAAATGATTCTCATTAGTTGTGATGCCAATATTACAATTCCTACAATAGAGAGTTTATTGAACAACTCTTTTAACAATTTAACATAGTTCCAAAGAAGACGATAATTTATCTCTTGGATTTTACTGCTGGCAGGCTAGGATCGAGAATTAGAACTAATGAACAGAATAAAAAAACACTAGCACTCGCTAGGGTTTAGAATAACCATTAGTAAAGCTATATGAAATGTGCAAACTAATAGTGAGGGTATCACAATTTGCCTAATTGGGAACATTGATCAACCAGGATTGGAAGAATTTACAGGAGATTAAGTAAAGAATCGAGAAAGCAACAGCTGCCTTTAACCAAATGACTAAACTCTTCAAAAGTCACAGACTTCTTCGAAGCTATATATTCTCTACACTTTTCGATGGAATGGAGTCATGGACATTAACAGAAGCAACGCAAAGAAGACTCGGGGCATTTAAAATGTGGCTATACGGGATAATATTGATTGAGGTGAACGACTGAAAACATTCAAGAGAAGAAAACTAGAATACCTTGCATACATTATAAGAAATGAAACCAAATACCGCCTTCTAAAATATGCTTTCCAAGGAAAAGTATATGGTAAAAGAGGAACAGGGAGAAGAGGCAAATCGTGGCTTAAAAACTTAAGAATATGGTTCTTAAAAACTATCACCGAACTATTGAGAGCAGCCCTAAACAAAATAATTATATTCAAGATGGTCGCCATTATTTCAAACGAATAGGCACCAAAAGAAAAAAATATTATCAATTCTGATCCAATAACATCTGACATCTTTTTAGTAACATACGCTTATAAAATATTTATGCTTTGCTGAAAAAAACTAATTTAGATGATTTTTTATTTTATTGTTTTTAAAAGGTTTTAAACCCTAGCATGTGCTGATATATTTTATTCTGTCCATTAGTTCTTGCAAGTTGTTCATCCTATCGGTGAATATCACAGTGTCTTCTCCGTATCGAATATTGTTTATTCGTTTTCTATTCAGCAGGATTCCTATGTCGGTATTCTCAAGGGCTTCTCTGAATATTATGATTTTGAATAGATTAAATATTATCGGCGAAATGCAACCTCTAACATTTTAAAGAATACTGACTGCATTAGTTTGCTCCTCCGTATTCATCTTGATAGTAGCTGGCTGTTTCCAGTATTAGTTCTGGATGATCCTAAGACCTCCATTATCCATCCCTGTGTTTTCAAGACCTCCATCATCTTTGTATGCTGTATTTTATCAAATGCCTTATGATAATAGATATAACATGAATAAACAAGGTATCCCTTGTTCCCACACCTTTCAAATCCAAACAGTTTACTACAAGATTCACGAAATGTTTATTTTTAAATTATTATTTAATTTTCTACAACGAAATAAAGGATTTTAATACATTTTACCAAACAGTGTGTTCGTTACTCTTACTTCGTATATCTTGTAGATTCTCCGATGAATGATTTTTAGAAACAGTTTAGCATGTTGCTCATGAGGCTAATCGTTCTATAGTCCCTACATGTTTTTTGGTTACATTATAAATTCTGAGATGAGCCATTCTTTTGGGATGTTCCCAGAATTGTAGATGTTATTGAATATGCCTCTTAAGAATTTGACGGATTCATCGTCAAGAAGTTTGAATTATTCTGAATGTATACCATCTGGTCCTGGAGCCTTTCCATCCTTTTGGGTGTTTATGGTGGCTTTGACTTCATCTGCATAATACTAGGTCCAGACTCGGCTTGGATATGAGATGAGTTTCGTCTTTCGTCGAAAAATAACTGTTCTATGTGTTCTATTATAACTTTTCCCACAGATTTCATTTTGAAATTCCCTCACTCTTTTATATACATTGAACACATCTTCGATTTCGAAGCATTTTTCATCTAATTCTTTCTGTTTGGCCTCTCGAATTTTGCTGCCTATCTGTTTGCTTTTGTATGTTGAGGGATTGCTCTTGTGTTACCTTCGTTCTTTTATGATTAATAAAATTTCTTCTGTTGTCCAGGATTTATGTTTCGTTCCATCGTACTTAAGGTACTTGTCTTTGATATCCATTGTTGCTTCGGTAAGTATCTTTATTTGTCCTTCAGTTTTAATAATTTCTTGATTCTTTATTGTGTTATTCTTAAGTTTGCTGATTTTTTTTTTCTGTGTTCTTTATATGATCTTGAGTTTTATCCTAAACACTCCTAGAAGTGACTATATATCAGTACCCGGGGTACGTCTTCACGCTCGTTTCTATATCTTTGATTCACTAAGATATAACCGATCTGGTTTCGGATTATGTGGTCTTCTCTATCATCTCTGGGAGACATCTAGGCAGTCGCTTGTCTGGTAACGTATAAAAAGTGTTCATTATTACTATGCTCGGATGCAAATACACTAATAGTTTTCCCTCTTGCTGTTTTAACACCAAGTCAGTGAGGTCCAATTTGTTTTCCTTCTCTTCCTTTGTCTCGTACCAAAAGGGTGCTGAATTGAAGTCAAACTTTAAAGCCTCTATTTGGTAACCTATTTTCATACATTCCTTAATAATAACCATTTGTACACATAAGTATTTATTTAATGCTTCATCGATTTCAACATTGCAAATTATTCTATCCTTTTGCGTAGAAATTCCCTTCTGGTTTTGCTAAACTATTTTTATTACTATCAGTAGTTAACTTTATATTAAATATATGATAAACAGTCCTAATTTTCATATTATTTGTTTTGGTTTCTATGATGAATTTTATAAATAACTGGTGAACTAATAAATTTAGATTGTTATTGCTCTGATGCTTTTCAAATTTGCTATTTTTATAAATAATAAAAATAAGGTTGGCAATGTGAGCACCCTATAACACGATCGCAAACGTATTCATACGACTAGAAAAGTGCAAACTAATACGAGTACGTTGTGTTCTATTACTTAAATAGCTTCTAACTCAATTAATAACTAGGTCGCCAAGACATAACTCTTTTAATTTAAGCAATAAGATAATGATAATAATAATTACTGATGAAATCAATGATAATGTATTAAAAAGCGAAACTGGTCGAGTGAATTGAGAAAAATTGTGAAACAAACCAAGAGTAATTTAATTGAAACTTTTATCACTAATAGTATACAATGTTTTACCATCTGATAGGTGAGAAAGTCATTCAAGAAATATTGTAATAATATCCTTTATTGCCCAACGGGAAACCTCATTTACAAGATAATATGAATACAAATCAATACGTGCATAAATATACAATATAAAAACTAAACTAAACATTGCGCACTCTATATAGGAAGAGTGGAAGAACACATGAAATCGTGAACTCCGCCTTCAGGATCTATGTTCCAAATTTCGAAGTGATTCAATGTTTATGTATGTATTTTTATATTTTTTGTAATAGATCCTGTAAAGTAAATAATATAAAATATATAGGAACAAAGGATATAATTGTATAGTATGACATCGCATTCCTACACATTACGGAAATCGGAACCCGCTGGAGACAATTAGTAGGGGCCCCTAGAATGTAAAATCTATTACTTTGTCTATATATAGAATTTAATCGATGTATATGGTGGTTTATTCTTGACAATAAAAATGAAGCATCAACTTTATTATGGATTAACTTCTAAAAGAACTATGCTCATCTCTTCTGGTAGCTAGTGAAGACATATTATGTCTTTGTGGGAGCAAGTTTTGATCAACACCACGTTCCAGATATACGCCATCTATTCTGAATGACAAGTATTTCAAAAATTTAGGATGTATAGGATCTAGTGAATTTTGACTATGATAAAGTGGAAATCAAATGAGACACCCATTATTAATTTTGCCTATAACATACGCAAACTACAGCGATCTATATCTCTAAATGATGCAAAGTTTGGCATAACAAATCCTAAAATCCTAGAAACAGATATAGCAATAATAATAATAATAACAATAGTTTAACTCCGCTGTGAACAAAATACCCAAATCATTTATCTCATTGCATGGTTAGTGGTTCTAGTTCGTAACGTAACCATTCATTGTATATGATGTTGGATACTTATCAGTCTTGGAAAATGTCATAAAGCAACACATATCTACATTTAGAAAAGGATTATTTGTTTCACACTACAATACTAATTTGTCAATATTCTGCTGTAGAGATATTTAGACCCATAACGATGAGATAATTGCAAAGAGTTTCTAATCATCTGAATATACTACGTATATTCGTATGCTTGGCGACCCAATGGTTATGATTTTATAAGTAAATGTGGACTCAGAGCAGCACCATGGTCAAGAAGTTTTATAAGCAATGTATTGTGTTCGAGATTATCAAAGGCACGTTTCCGTGTCCGTACGTATCACATCAACCTGGCCTCTGTCATCCGAAATATATTGGGAAAAAGAAGCAAAAGTGTTGACACACCAGGTATATATCAATGCTAGTTATAAGATTTGAATGAGGATACGTTTTTAAAAGTAGTAAATGACTTACCTAAATATTTTGGAAAAATTGCTGGGTTGATAGGTTTTTAAATATGTTGTTCACCTTTTTTATAAACATATTTGGTTTAGCAAAAACGAACCAACAATCTTTTATAAAAAAAGCGATGCACAGAATCACCCCCAGCTAATGTTTTATTAGGTATTTTTTCCATTAAATTTATTACATTGCTTTCCGAAATTTGATTAATGAAGAAAGTTGCACATTTTATATGACGGTCATATATATCAATATTTCCAGTATAGTTGTTGGTTTGTTTGTTTTAGAAAATAGCGACGTAAATCCATTAACAATATCACTAGGAGTAGAATACTATCGAATTTTATAGCCTGCTTAGAATATACTGCTACGTGAGTCGTGTAATCGCGGTGTGTAAATTATTAGTGAATTTCATTAAATCTCATTGACCTCTCTGTTGATTCATTATATTCTGGTGTAATCAAAGTAATCATTACCACTTGGATGTCCTGTGATTATGTGCGGAATGTATATTTTTCGGTAAATTAAGGTAAATTTATTGATTATTGCATTCTAACCTAACAAATACTTCTGGTCGTTGCAGTAAATGATAAATGGGTTCATTGAACTAAATATAACGGAATACACATATAAATAGTTTATTTTGTTTTACGAGTTCTAGTGGTCTAGCACTGAGGAGCGCTGAATTCGATGAACATCTATTTCGACAATACCTGGTTCAAATCTCGTTTACAGACATTTTATTTTTTACTTTTATAATATTCTTTTTTCATTATTTGCTTATATTATTTGTGGTATACTTTGTCCTATTCCTTTGTATTACACACTTATACCCTTCCGTGGCCCTCTTTGTATGTTTTTTAAGTCGTCATTATAGGCCCATCGACGTGAAATAAAGTATCCCTGTTAAGTCCCTCTGTACAATATTTTAGTAAATAAATAGATGAGAAAACTGCTTGCAAAAACTGAAAACTAAAATTAATAAATATAACCGTATTTGACTTGTGCTAACAGTGCTCTCGTTTATTTATACAAAAGAGTTCCACGTCTTACATTTATTTAGTGTCTCATACCTACACGAAATTTATAATTTATAATTTTTACATCGAAATGTCAATAACGTGTACGTGTTGCAATGTTATCACAGAAGCCCATACGGCAGTTAATTGCTGTGTTTGCAAAAAATCATATAAGATTAACTGCGTCGATATCACTAAGAGTGAAGCGCGCAAAATCAATGCAATGAGTGGACTATCCTGGTCTTGTAAAAAATGCTCCGAAATTGGTAATGACCTTAATGCACTTAAGGCTGCAATTGTTGCATTGCAAAATGACATCCAAATATTAAAGTCATCTGCTACAGCCAAATCCGCTACAGCTACGTCGGTATCTATCGAGTCCGAAAAGATCATTCAAGAAATTTCTGAACGAGAGAAAAGAAAGTGCAACATAATCATCTACAAGTTACCGGAAAGTGCTTCTAACTCCGCCACCCAAACAAATGATATTGGCCTGGTTAAGGAAATGCTAACAATATTAAATGTGCAATACGACGATCCAAAACCTGTTAGATTAGGAAAATTCGATCCCTCCAAAATAAATAATCGTCCACTGAGACTGTCATTGCCCAATCAATCTTGTGTCAACGCGGTGTTCCGTAATATAAACAAAATACGTAACACAGATAAATTTAAAATGATCAGCATCTCAAACGATCAGACACCAATGCAGTCGGCGTTTTATAAATCTGTTAAGGCGGATCTTCTGCAGCGACTTTCCAATGGCGAATCGGATCTCATCATAAAGCATATCCGCGGCTTACCCACTATTATAAAGAAATCGTCGGAAAACTAATAGCGCCCGGAAGAAAGCAATCAGTACTGACATTCTACTATCAAAACGCTCGTGGATTACGAACTAAAACCCAAACCTTTTATATTAATTCCTGTTGTTACACTTATGATATTATATTGTTAAGCGAAACATGGCTCAATTATTCTTTTAAGAGTAATGAACTGTTTCATAATGGTTATCAGGTTGTTCGAAAGGACAGAAATTTTAGTGCGACGGGTCGTACCACTGGCGGTGGAGTTTTAGTAGCGTTTTCCGAAAGAATATCTTACAGTGTCGTAGATACAAGCCATATACAGCAACTTACTCCTCTTATAGACTTTATTCTATGTAAATGTAAATTCGACTCATTTGTATTTTATACCGCTATTGTCTACATACCTCCAGATGTGAACGGTGATACCCTTGATATATTTTTGGAAGCTGTGGAGGTGTTGCTCTTAGAAAAACCAGTTATTTTATTTGGTGATTTCAATATACCTGCATTTCTTGATGAATTAAACTGTCCTAAATCGCGTAAAGTTTTATCATTGTGCAGTTTTCTAAACATCCTGAAACTCAATCAGTTTAACAATATCAAAAATTGTAATAATAAACTGTTAGATTTAGTTTTTAGTAATTTTGATGGTTGCCTGGACATAAATCATTCTGTGCATCCTCTTGTGTCAGAAGATCTGTATCATCCAGCTCTAACCGGTACAGCGCAAATTTTGACTAAATGCAAGCAGACTGTTTTTCCTCATAATGTGTCTAATAAGCAATACAATTTTCGAAAGGCCAATTATCTCACTTTGTACAATGACTTATCTAAAGTAGATTGGACTATTTTGGAATCTTACACTGACGTTAATGAAATGGTCGATCAATTTTATAAGATTCTGTATAACCTTTTTGATAGATCAGTACCCATTTATAATTTTAAACAAAAATCAAATAAATTCCCTACGTGGTTTTCAAATGACATTATCAAAAATATTAAATTAAAACACTACTACCATAAAAAGTGGAAATCTACTCAATCCTTATTTTACCGCGGTGAGTTCGAAAGACTTCGAATTGTGACCAAATCACAAATTAAAGTAGCATATAAATCTTACTTAAAAAATATTGAAGAAAATCTCATAACGCGACCGAAAGACCTGTGGAAATTTGTACACCAAAAAAATGGAACAACTAGAATACCAAGTGAATTAAAAAATGAGTGTAAAATCTTCGATACTCCCCAAAGTATCGTAAATGCTTTTGCTGATATGTTTTCCGAAGCTTTTCTCGACAATGATACTGCAATAAGCAATTCTGTACATACTAATTGTGAAAATTGTTCTATTCCTGTTATAATTGAGAAACACATCATTCATAGTATAAACAAGCTGAAAACATCAGCCACTCGTGGTGATGATACTGTCCCTTGTTTTATCATCAAAGATTGCAAGCATATATTTGTAAAGCCGTTAATAATAATTTTTAATGCATCAATTAAATCCGGATGTTTTCCTAATACTTGGAAGAGAGCTGTCATTACTCCTGTTTTTAAAAAAGGTGATCACTCACTCCTTCAAAACTATCGACCTATAGCAATCTTATCTAATTTTTCCAAAATATTTGAACAAATAATATATTATTTTCTGTACAACCATGTAAAAAAATATATTTCACCACTTCAACATGGGTTTATGTCTGGAAGGTCGACCTTAACTAATCTGGCATCAATTACGCAATATCTAAGCCAAAGCCTTGATAATAGAGGTCAAACGGATGTTATCTATACAGATCTATTTAAGTCGTTTGAGTTCATTTCGACCTCAGGTGTTCCTCAAGGTTCCAACTTAGGCCCTCTACTTTTTATAGCATTTATTAATGATCTAATTGCATCTCTATCGTCCCCAGTACTTGCCTACGCTGATGATATTAAAATTTATGCCTCGATAAGGTCTTTCGAAGATTGTATGCTTTTACAGAATGATTTAAATACCATATCGCGCTGGTGTTGTACAAACAGACTTTGTCTTAATGTCAGTAAATGCAGTGTTGTCTCTTACACTCGCAAGGAACTAATTACGAATTTTAATTATAATATTGATGGCACTGCAATTCCAAGAAATTCAAGTATAAAGGATTTAGGCGTTACTTTTGATTGTCGATTAAATTTTACAGAACATATTGATAATATCACCCAATCCGCAATTAGAATGTTAGGTTTTTTAATGCGCACCTCTAACAGTTTTAGTAATACTTCGCTTTTCAAAACTTTGTACTTCTCCTTAGTGCGCAGCAAGCTAGAATATGGTTCGATTATTTGGTATCCATGTTATGTGAATAGTGATCTTAAAATTGAGCGTGTACAAAGAGGTTTTTTTTAAATACTTATCATACAAAGCGGATCACGTATACCCAGAAAGAGACACCGATTATCATCAATTGTTATTAAGGCATGATGTTTGCTCCTTGTCGGCTCGTCGCGAAGAATTTAGTGCCGAATTTTTGTTCAAATTAATTAATAATGTTATTGATTGCCCTTATATGCTAAGCAATGTGAATTTTTACGCTCCAACAGTAGCATTTAGAAATTTACCTACTTTTAAGTTACCATTTGCTAAAAGTAATGTCTTAGGTAAGTCGCCTATAAGTCACATGTGCCGCAATGCAAATAAGCACTTTCGTGACATATTTATTGGTGATCGTCATACCTAAAAGTTATAACACTGAGTTATGTTAATTATTTTGTTTGTAATTTAGTATTTATTTTTAGTTGTTTTTTTTATATATTATTATTTATTGTTAAAATTTGATTATAGTTACTTGTTTAAATCTTTTCCCTGTATTGGTTCTTCCGTTGGGAAATAAAGAAATTATTATTATTATTATTATTATTATTATATGTTGTGCTTCATATGCGCGTAGTTCCCATCATTCAGATTTGTTTTGATGTGATCTTCAACTTCTCTCAAATATACATCGGAAGCGTTACTGATTTGCAGTTATCTGAGTCTTTTAAATTCATTGAGATATATTGGATTTCTTGCTTAATAGCCATTTTCTTATATAACACGCCTTAGTTTTAATGTATATGATTATTTCTAAAGTAAACTACAGGGAAACTTTAATCTACTAGTTTGGGTTAAACTAATTGATTTATCGATTGTGGGGTAAAGATTTACGTAGAACATATCCAAAGCTTCATTTACATATGAATATCATTAAAATATGGCCACATACATAGAGTCAGTATCACAAAAAAATGTGTACGATCATTTATTTTTAAAATAAATAAGGTACTATTAAAATGTGTATTTAGCTCTAATATAATCAACAATGAAGGATGATGCAAATCTTCGACTACTATCGGTGCTCAGGACAGAGATTGAAGAATATAGGTTTGATACGACGAGATCTAAAAGTTTGTTTTTAATATTTAAAGATGTATTATATTAAGTAATACCAAGTATATTGCAAAAACAGCGAAATGAAAAAGATATGAGACATGAGATATCTAGTTTAAAAAAAATTAATATGTTAAAGTCTCCAACAACTACCAATAAATTGAAGAATAAGATAAGATAATGTATTGTACTCAGACTTTAGGAGAGTCGGTATTAAGTATCCACCTGATCTCCTTTTTTCATGTTATTGGATATTAATTCTTGATATAAGATTAGATTAGTAATTATTAATATACCTTCAATAACGGAATTTTGCTGATCGATAACCGATGTAAGTTGTTTACTTACTAGTTTGGTTGGTCAGTACCCTTTTCTTCATTTGTTTTTCTGCCTGTATTATGTTACCACTTAATTATTATTCATTTTTACCCTGTATACTGTTTTTTTTTTCTTTTGCTTTTGAGTATAATGGTTGATTTTATCTTCGAACCCTTTATTTTGACAAAAATATATGTTTTAGGGTAACAATTTGACAAATTTTGAAGTAAGTGTGCGCGTGCAAGTTTATGTGGATCGTTTTTCTCAAAAACTTGTATTAAATTATTAAAAACAACGAATACTTCAAGAGTTTTTCTTTATTATATAGAGACACTACTACAATTATTTCACCACACTGTGACTTCATCAGGCAAATAAGTATATGCCTACCTACAAATTATGGAAAATTAAGATGGATTAAATTTATTGTCCCAAGAATACTTTTGATATAAATCAAATCAAATTATAATTTATTTAAGTGTATATTATATTAGTTATTTGAATTTATTTTGGTTTTCTTTCTTTAGAAAAAGTTATAATAACTTAATTTGCTGCAGCCTTGGTTTTATCAGTTTTGTATAATTATAATTAGTTTCCAATAAGTAATTAAGTGATCTCATGCTAAACTATAATTAATATTTATATGAAAATATCTTGCGACCAATATAAATCATTATTAATATTTTAATAATCTAATTAAAACTTTAAATGAATATAATAAATTGAATGAATCCAGAAGTAGGACAGAAATAATCGATACAACCTTTCAATCGCTTTCACCACACCAGAGATTTTATTCGGTTATTTTCAAGAGCGATTTTTACGATTTAACTTTGATACATCCTTTTCAGGTTCGATGCCCGGTGGTCCCGGGGTCCCCGAGAACATCACAGTAACTTTCCTCAACCCCACATCTGTGAGGGTGTCTTGGGATACTTCCGTCGATAACGTCGAGAAATACGACGTCACTTACAAGCCTACAGATGCCAGGTGTGTATACGGACTCCTTCAGCTTTAATAACCACCAATATAGTTCTCTAGTTGACGCATTACTTAGCTTAATCGGTAGCGAGCAAGTCTTTAGTGGCCTAAAATTAGTTTATCTGTTAGCTATGACATTGTTTGGTGGCGTTAATCATTTTGCGTATTAATGGCGTTTGTCGCTTTATGTGATAATATTTTGTATAATATATTACTTTATTGTAATAAATTTTAAACAGTATTTTATATCTATTATCTTAAAATATCAAATGAATCAATTAATTATTAATAAGAACTACTTTTATCTTGTTAGGTATTTAAACTTAATTTTTATATTTAATGTGAGTATTATAAAAAGCAACATCATAACGTTACTGCGTATAGGGTGCAGTCCTAAGGTATATCTATAGGTAAATTAAAGATTGGTATTTAAGTCCTGTAATATTTTTAGTTTCGAATATGTATTTAAACAGAAATGAATCCATTTCATTTGTGTCGGCAGGTATTTAATATTGACACCAGTCAAGTTTCACATACACATAGTTTTCACAGTGAAGAGTTTTTTTCATAAAAAGTGATTAGGTTAAATGTTAAATTTCAGATATAGAATGACTTTTTTCTACAATTTATTTTTGCATTAATATTTATATACTGGAAATTAAAACCAGTACATAATTTAATTTTTTTAAATAAATCACAGTAATTATAATCTGCTCCATATCCGTGCAGTTAGTTGATTATTATGTATTTTATAGAAGTAAATAATGTTTCATATAATTTCTATTATATTCTAACACTACAATTTTTTTTATTGTTAAACTAATATATCTTTTACTGAGCGCAGATTCTCTTATTTAAAGGAAATTGTAATACGACCGCTTTTTGCTAAATTTTAAATTAATACAGTGAAATCAATATTTTTTATTGTCTACGTCGAAATAACAAAACATAATGTCCTTATTTGAGGGTAAATTAAAAAGTCTGTTCGAGAGTTTTCAAGAGGAATGGAATCTCAAGTTTGAGTAAAGTTTAACAGGATAATGTTGTAACTTTTTTTGTTTGTTAACTCTTTAATAGGAATTTATAAATGTAAGCAATATTTTTTCGTATGCGTTTTAAATATATCCAAGCGATTAAATGAGAATAAAATATGTTGAGTTAATCGTACATAAAAACAATTAAAAATTCAATGGGGTAAAAACACTTGTTAAGTTCCATAATATTTTTATTTTCAGTTGCCTGACACGTGTTTCGATCATTCGATCATTCGATCGAAACACGTGTCAGGCAACTGAAAATAAAAGTATTATGGAAGTTAGCAAGTGTTTTACCCCATTGAATTTACATATCTCGTTCCATCAAGAGTGTAGCTCTACCAGTATCAATTATAACAATTAAAAAATTTCTTTTGAATTAGTTTCTCAAGTAACTCGTGGTGAAACATTTTGTAATATAAAAATAACACAATTTCCTCTTGACATGACATCCCTTATTACCTGACTGGAAGTATATATATTACAATTCAACAATTCAAATAAATAATGAAACAAATGTAAATTGTGTTATTTATATAATATAATTAATTATTTTGAGATTATTGTCATTATTATTGACTCGTTATTTTAAAAGTTTAATTAACATACAATAAAAATAATATGTTTTATAATGAATAATCTTTATTTGTTCTTTTTTTCTTTTAAACGCCTATAAAAGGTATGGTTTAAGTAGCTAAGCGTAACTAGAATTAGATACTACAATTAAGCACTATCCAGCTAAAACTATTGCCTATCTTTAATGATAGATCTTAAGGTCATTTATTCATAAAAATACTTTTTTCTAATTTTTTTCTAAAACATATATCTGTCATGCTCACATTAACTGCCAAAAGTTTCATCCAAATGATTGGATAAATTAACAAATATAAAGAAAAATCTAATTGATTCCGGATGTAGAAGATGATGCCTGCTTCTTACATGACGGTACAAGAAGGGTTTGAGTGCTTCTTTCGTCCGAAATTTCATGTATGTTTCTTGTAATTTATTTTTTTAAAAGGTATTGTTTTAAGAAGTGTAATGTAGAAAGAATAAATAAACATAAACATATTCTATTGTAATATGAGATATACTACAGATTTTGTTAGTATTTTGTTTTGATTTTTTCTACTTTTCTAGTTTAATATTCGTCTATATTTTATTTTCATGAATAAAATAGAACTTACTTGCAAAATAATCTTCCTTTTGCATTATTTCTATGAAAAAGAATCGATCTAAGATATATCTTTCAATAGAACTGCTCTACAGATTAAGCGTTTAGAATGCTGTATGTGGTTTATTCCTGACCAATGTGAATTGGCATCCAGCCAATTACTGGTATTTTGGCAGGTAAATAAAATATTAAAATTTATTTCTTAGGAGTAGAGCTGCGATAATATTAAATAAATTTAATGCATATACAGAGTCATTATAAAATATATAACATAAACGATTTATTTAGAAAAACTCTAAATAATAGTTTCTTAACCTTAATTTGTGCTATTTTGAGAATATGTTTTTTTTTTCTTGTAACAAATGGTAAGTAAAATTAAAATGGGAGCTTTAATTCTACTTACCAGTTTTTGCAAATTTAAAATAGCTTTTGCCATTATACTTAAACGTGTAATATTATTATAGTCATAAAATAGGATATAACCCCTATTTTATTTCTGAATTTAAAATAAAGAATGAAAAAAGAATGTTTGTTTGTTTATTAGTCTTTAGCTTCCCTTCAATATATATAACAAAACGTAGACAAAATTTTCGATGGGCGGAGTTCATGCAGCTGCTCTTGTTTTTGTCCATGATGCTGAGGTTGCAAATATGCTCTTGGACATCTGTATTCTTCTTTAAATACTTGCATTTACTATCTTGTTCCCTTTTTAGGGGAGACTTTTTGGCTGTTTATGTCAGCATGACAGATATATATGACATGGGAGTAATTAAAACACATAGTTATATTGAGGAATATTTTTATTAACCTTTAAAAGACATGAGTGTTGTGATATAACTATTGAGAAGGTTGGATTTGATGCATTTTGAGGAGTTTGTTAATATCAGCCTCGATTTTATTTAAAAAAACTACGTAAGGTGCAGTTCAGAAACATGAAGCCGATTTCTTTTTTTAGTAACCAACGTTGCTACAGCACTAAATCCACGTTCAGTCAAATAGGGAGATAAAAATGTTATTAGAAATCATTGAACAATCAACCATAGTCCTGGATGCAGTTGTAAAATCGGCTTCTGCATTCAAAATTCTTGGTAGCCATTCTTGAATTTATATTTTAATTCCTCATTTCGTCAGTTTTATTAGTTCTTCTTCTCTGGGATGATTCTGCTGGGTTCACATTTGAAAAAGGATTCAAACCCCAGTCTGGCATGCCCATATCCTGGAATCGTTCCTTGAAATGTGTGTGGAGGTTTTCCAAGTATTCACAGTAAGCAAATAGTCGTTATTGAATGATACTCCTGATAAATTTGGGAAGTTATTGAATTCCCGTCTATCGATATTTCTTTTGTATAATAGTAGTTTGTATATAAAAGCAGTAATGCTATTTGTTTGTCGTAATCAAGTTTAAATCACCAAGTACTTTCTTTGATGAGATGAAGTTGCAATTCTGGGTCTTTGTTATCTAACATAGGAACATTATCATTTTACATAGATTGTAAAATCGAGGCAAGCAAGTACCTTTTGACAACCAGCGCACCTCTGTACGAAGCAGCAATTGGTTGAAATCTCCATCATTGGTAAAGCTGACTAAATAATAATGTTTCTTAACAAAATGCTGACACAGTATATAGTTTCAGAATTGTTTCTATTTCTCATCTACCTGACGAAGCCATTGTGTGGTGAAATATTGTCGTAGAAATAAAAACATTTTTGAAACCATATACAGTGTCATTATTTTACTAAGTGGTAAAAATAATAATATCATTCAATGAGATACTTCTGATTTTATTAACTGATCTAATGACATATTGCAATGACATATGGGGGCGTTTAATCAGATTTTTCGCAACCAAATATTGGCGATAAATTACGCAATGCACAGAAAGCACGTCAGGACCTTGGTTTTTTAAGCACTCTATGAAGCCTTTATGACGCTCTATCATAGCCGGTGCACTATTCGTAGCAACTAACTAAAGATTATTGAAAGGAATTTTCTTTTTGGTACAAAACTTTTCCAGAGTATTAAATACAGATTCCTCTTTTGTATCCGTTTCCATATTTGTAGCAAACAACAATAGTTCATGACATTTTTCTTATCCTTAATGAACCTCATGTATGACAATAACAATATTATCTGATTTTTAAATAAGACACTTAAAACTGAGTTAATTTTGTAATTCCTTTGAGAATGGTCGGCACTAACCGAAACACGTGTCAGAAAACTGAATATACCAATATGAAACCAAATAAGTGTCTCATTTCAAAAGCAGATAATATTCTATTTTCGTTTCATCGAGAATGTAGTGAGCACAGTATTTACTGACAATAACAATGCTAGGGAAATGGTGGGAAACTGCAATTGCACAATGGTTCTTCAATGTTTTTAGCCATCTCATCAGTTCGCCTTTACACAGAACTACTGCACAAAATATTCTACCTAAAATAAAGTGGGATATCAACAAAGTAAGCTTTTTTGTTTACTTTTATTTTATAGTTTTTTAGTAATGATGATTTTAATCCACTGCCCGTCTTACCGAAATACGAGAATTTTCGCACACGTGATAAATATGATTACAATACCTACAATAGCAAAAATTAAGCGATATTCATTTTTATTTTACTTTGGTACATATTTTTAGTTCATTATCGACAATGACATTTCAAATTAAATGTTCGAACTGGTTTAATTACTCAAAAATTTAAAAAAAAGACACAGTTGAAATTTGTATATTTTTATGACAACTACTTCTAATTTAAGACAAACTTTAAATTTTTAAAAATATGAGATTGTCCCAAAAGAAAAAGCCACAAGTGTTGGGTTTGGAAATTAAACTAAATATCTATTCTACTCTAATCCTTTTCTGTTTCGCCTGTCTCTGTTCTGGTGAGTTCGTCCACCAGGTTTGACATGTGTTGATCTTATTGCTCTTAGTAGCGCCTGACTATCGGGGAATATAGCAATTGACTTTTGGTGTCTTGTCTTGCTATTTCTCTTGTGCAGTGGTGAAGAACTATCGCTTCTGCTTGGAACACCGTGGTGTCCTTAGTGAGACTGACAGAAATCTTAGTCTCGGGTGTTGTACCTTATATACCTGCATATACCTGCTCCTACCCCTTTATCGGTATTTGAGCAATCCGTGAACCAATTTTATTCTGCTTTGGTGGTTTGGCCTTCGGCCCAGTCCTCTTTTTGCGAGATTAGTCCTTTCGAATTTGTATTTTTTCACCATGGTATCACTTGGCATCGCTGTGATCGCGTTAGCCTTCAGCTCGTCTTCTAGCTGTTGGTGTGTTTTTCCGTGTGATCGGAAAATTGCGTCTGTCTTTCTGTCAGTCTATATGATACGGGCCTGGCCTCTCCTTGAATAAAGAGGTGTAATTATGGTTATAAATAATATTAGCGGTTCTAAGGTTTTTTTTTAATCCGATTTATTTTTGGTGCCTTATCTATAAAATCGATTATATCTAGTTAATATGAATTGGAAAACCTAAACGTTAATAATAACCATTGAGAAATAAAATTTTTGCTTTAGCATTTATCTAAATTTAACCCTATCATGACTTAATTTAGTAGTTCCGATTATATTCTGATTTAAAAGCATTTTTCTTTCATATGCCATTTTTGGAATCTAATTCAATTTACATATAAAGTATTTTAAGTACTCACCTAATTCTCTTTCTGCTAGTATTTTGTCCTACAACTTTATAGTTCAATTTTACATTTGACAAAATGTAGCTTCTTTTATTTTGCGCTAATGGCAGTAATCATTAAAAAAATAGATTTGAAGGTTATGGACATATTTAAATTTGCTTTTTGTTTGGCTGAGGCAAGACAATAGTGCAACGTTAATAAATATACTGCCTTACGCATAATAATAAAATTTATTAAATAAACGCTAAAAACTTTTAGAATCTTTGAAGAAACAACCTGTCTTGATAATTTCTTACAAAATTCAGTGTTTAGTTTGGTACTCTGAAATATTACATAAAACTTATGATGATGTCAAATGATGCAAAAGTCATTAAGTTCACCAGAGATATTCTGATAGTAATCAGTGATAAAGAAGACTACAAAATGATAGTTTAAGGTTGAACCAACATCATTCAGTATCAGTGAGTGTTCCTATTCTTTTCTCTACGGTGTGAGAATCGTATTCATTGCTTAGAAGAATTGATAAGCTTTGTAGTACTTTAATAGTAGTTGTCATCCAAGTAATATGACACTATCTTACCACTTTCCACAAAGGCTGTGTAGGTTTTTTTTCTATATCCCCTCTACACTTGGATTTTTAACCTTATACTGCAACTGAACGCGATTATGAGCAAAGTAAGTTTCAGATTAGGCGAAGAAATGTCAGATTATGAAACGACAATGAACAGAATTTCGAGATTAAATAACGAAATTATAGATTCAAAATCGAAATTAAAATTTGTACTTACAAATTTACAATCAATTCGAAATGAAATGTTGCAACTAATAGCAAATACTACCAATGGAGATAATCCGTTAACTTTATCAGCATCCAAAATTATTTTTGATGCAAATATGAAATGGAATTACTCACTCTTAAAGATTGTAAGGTCACAATTTTTGCTAGGGAAAAAGGAGGTTATATATCAAAAATTGAGACAAACCTACAATAACAACCGCCCAGTTGCATTATTAACAATTATATCAAAAATATTTGAAACGGTTATGCATGAACAATTAATTTTACATTTTGATAAAAACAAATTACTTGAGAAGGTGCAATATAGTTTCAGAAAGGTAAAGTCCAATGCTCGTGCAATCGCAGAATGAACACTTGTATGACTAGTATTGATAAGAAAAATACTAAAACGCTACATCTCTAGACCTATCAAAGGCATTCGACTGTGTATTCCACATTATCTTGCTGTGTAAATTATATATGTATAAAATACATCCTTCAAATTGTAGGATAATACTATCATTTTTGTCAACGAGGCAACAATATCTAAATGATGTGAACTATTCAACTGTAACATTGGTGTGCTTCAGGGTTCGATTTTGGGGCCATTTTTAAATTTTTATTAATGACTTGCCTTGTCTATTCAATACTAGCAAAGTCGTTCTTTAAGCTGAAGAGTAACGTAAATATCGAATTTACACTACACTTAAGTGAGAATGCACGGTTGAGAAAGTGGTTTCAATGTAACTGATTGAAACTCAACAAAGCAAGTCTACCAATATTATGCTCAGCTTAAGTCCCTTTGATATTTCTGAGGATATTAGCTTTAGCGTTTCTACTAAGTTCTTAGGTGTGCATTTAGATTACTGATTCCAGCAATCAAGTGACGCTTTATAAACGTGAAAACTCGTTTTCTGCATAAAATGTATTAACAGTCAAACTAAATTTGCTTGTTTGAATTTTACCACCGTCATATAAATCTCTTACTATCAGGAATGTGTAGCTCTTACAGGTTTGTTATAAGATAAACTGCAGTTGGTGAAAAGCCTGTCCGCTTGTAGGAACGTGTCGGTAGTTATTACAGATTTCTTCACGATGCGATTTGATCTTACGAGGAAAATAATATAGGGAAAGTACTATGATGGCTATACCTATATCTTTACTTTTACGCCTTCCATTAAATTAAGGTCATGATGTTCAAGTACGTGAGAAGTACAATTATTATTAAAAGCTTAAAATACTAAGGTCATGATGATCACATCAACACTTTTAGCAATGCACTGCGCGCAATCTTAATTCCGATTATCGTTCCATTAATGTTGTAATTAAAGTCATGAAGATTAATAAATGTAACTACTGCAGTAAATGGGATCGGTTGACAGCGTCCCGAAAATGTCACGGTGCATTAGTAATACAATTACCATAATTGAAATGCGGCGGCGTTAATTATCAACATCCATACGAGTTTATGAAAAGCTAATTACCAGCTTAATTAATTAGATATTTTCATGATTCCGTGTCTGATAACTTCGGGAAATATTTATATACCTGAAATGTCAGGCGCTATTTTTAGCCGGCAGATTGTAGAAAGTGTGAAGTGATCATATTTTTTTTATTCACACCTGGGATTTAATTTAACTTATTTGCGACTTGTACATATTTGTATATCATAAATAAAAATAGTTTTACTAAAGTAAATATTAAATTTAATAATTGGTACACATGTAAGAGATAAAAAATTTTGAGAAATAATTGAATAACATTTTAAGCTTTGATTTCGTTATACGTTTTGAATAATTGAAGTTACATATATAATGTTTTTAGAGTGATCTTTTATTATTATCACTCTTTAAATTTTGCTGAAAATTATTTTTTTTTCATAATTACAAGGGATAGTAGGAAAGTAATTCACGTTTCAACGTGCGGAGCGCTGACGAATAGAATAGCTGCCATTCAATTGTATTTCAGGTGTCTGCGTTACATCTTGCTGGCATTGACTGTTCTATTGTGTGAGTGTTTATAATGTCTAAGGAAGTAAAGAACGCCACCAGTTGTGATTTTAAGGTTGTAGTTAGATTTCTCAATGTAAGAAACATGCTACCTTACGATACTCATCGTCAATTGAATGATGGGTATGGAGACAATATAATATATGAGTCATCTGTGTCAACACCTATGATAACAAGCGTTCGTGAAGACCGTCAATTACGACCACCGTATAGCCCAGGCTTAACTCCTTCACACAACTCAAAGACTTTTGGCAAGAAAGGAAAATTACGTATTTCAATAAGAGTGGCGCCCTAGAAATAGAAAACTGGGATCCAAAAACTCATTACGCTTTACGGAAAATGCTTAATTTGCGAGGTTAATACTTAACACTATATTTCGATTTTTGAATATTGAGTTAGTTAAAGAATTTTATTTTAAATATAAATATTTATAACTACTTTCATCACAATCACTAAAACAAACTAAGTTAATTTATAGTTGATACTTGTTGAGCTACATTCTTGATGGAAGCAGATATGTAATTTTGGTGAAGAAAAACACGTGTTTCCTGACACGTGTTTCATTTTCAAAGGTTAAACCTTTGATCGAGTATGATCGAAACACGTGTCAGGAAACTGAAAATAAAAGTAACAATATGGAACATAACAAGTGTTTTTCGTCACCAAAATTAAGTTATTTTATGTTAACATTATAGATATTGCTAATTGGGTAAGACGTTTTATGAACTAGTAGAAATGATTTGGTCATGCATATTCATGCTTCCTTAATTATTTACAAAAATCTTGTCAAGATGAAGAAGAGAATAACTTTAAAAACATCTACTGATAATTAAAC
The DNA here is from genome assembly GCA_963969525.1 of Ontholestes murinus. Lineage (NCBI taxonomy): Eukaryota > Metazoa > Arthropoda > Insecta > Coleoptera > Staphylinidae > Ontholestes > Ontholestes murinus. The sequence continues at coordinate 22,284,493 of OZ018393.1, forward strand.
ACTACACTGTAAAATAAACTTTGCCAGAAAATTGAAAAAAGGCACTACGAAAAATGGTTTTATCTATGTGAAATAAAATCATACTGTGATTAATAATAATATGATTACTAATACCTAGCTACTTCTAATTAAAAATCATTATTGGTATGATTATTAATAGCATCATTATGATCATTTTTAATTTTCTGATCAAGTGGGCTTCATCGATCTTATTAAAACACGCGAGGATTGAATTATAAAGTGTAGTTCTAATTAGTTTAAAGACAAAGGTAATTCTATGGAATACGCTTGTGAACTAGCGAAGCCAGTTTAATATCATTGCTCGAGGCGTGCACGTGGTTTTGAACGTGAAGTGTAATCGTCTGGGTATTTTTTTTCATTATTATCTCTGTGCGTCGGACGGTAAGATGTTTTCGTGTTATAATTGAATTTACGTTTGACTAATTAAAATGAATCGTCACGAAATTTTTAAAAATTGTACTGCTGTACATAATTAACTCAGTATTTATTTTTCATCTGACGAGCATAAATAATGTTAATATGGTTTAGACATGAAATAAGTAAGTTCCTCGACCTTTTTTTATAAAGTTACAATAATGACAAACGTTGAAGCTCCAGTCGTCTTATGTTGTTTAAATTAACATCACTGTTATTAAACATTATGTAACATTTTTACAATAATTTTTTGTAGTTAAAATATAGTAAATTTTTCTATTCAATATATGTATAGATTACCACGTAGTAACGGTCGCAAGCAGTCTCTTCTTTAATTAATAATAGTAATGATCATTTACAAAACGAAAGTTGAAAATGAAAAGCAAAACTTTATAAAAGTTGTGAAGTGATTTGAATGTATGAGTCTATGCCTTTTTTTATTTTTGCGAATGGCCAAACTTAACATTTTAGACATATTCGAAAGAAAATTACTTGTCACGTTATCAGATTATGAAACCATAGTTGTCGACCTATCCAACAATCCAAAAATATTGAAAATATCGACTCAATCTATAATAAATACGTTTAAAATTACATTATCTACTTGGTTACGAATTTGAACCACTTAAAAAGTACTAATTTTAATATCTTGTGAAAGATAATCTTACAGTTTTGATCCACTAAATTCATAATGAAGAAAATAAATTTAGTAAAAAAGGAAAGTTCACAAAAATCATTTCTTTAAAAAACTAGAATAATTGTAATATTCAATTTTAAATGGCAATCCTTCTTTGTTTACGCATTAACCTTTTGGAAAATGAGATTTTCCAGCCCCCTCAATATATAAAGCGCAATCTGATTCTAGCACATTAGCAATGTAACTACCTGCGTTTAGGTTGCCATCAATGAAGACCAAGGATGTACTGCTACCATAACATATTGTACACCATATCATTACTCCTTGTGTAGGGGCTGTGTTGTGTTCCATGAAAAAATGTTGGATTTTTACGTTCTCCACGCATCCGTCTAAGCCACCTACAACCATCGTGGGCCTACAAGTAAAATTAGGACTCGAACGAAATACAATCATTTGCAATTGATAGAGTTCTTTAAAATCTGTCTCTTATGGCCAAAAGTCTTAATCGTCGTTCTTATCGTTCTGTAGTCCTCCGGGGACATCCAAATCAAGGGCGACATTATTGAACTCCTTCCTTAGACCATTAAAATCAAGGGCGACATTGTTTAACTCCTTCCTTAGACCATTTGGACAAATATCTCCATGCCGTTCAAAAACAACTGCGTTTTATTTTATAAATTTTATAATTTAACATTTGAATAAGAATTTAGGACAATGGTTGATACTTAGGATTTAAAATGTTTGTAACAAGCCTAATACATTAGTAATTCAGATATTATGGACATAGATATATCAAATAGCAACAGCAAGGATTTATTTTATATGAGAAATGGATAGCAGAATTTTATCTTTGAGGTATGCTGTTTCATAATTACTATTTGTCATGAGAAAACGTACCGATTTTTTTAAATATGTTGACACATTTTGCGCCTAAAAAGATAAAATAGTACTCATGTCTTCAATCGAAAGAAGAAGATACAACTTCTCATTTGGTAAATAAATTATGAATTATGTACAATATTAACAACTGTAGACTGAATATATATAATAATTTATCAAAGGTCTAACGACCAGAAACTTCTTGACTGGATTTATCAGCTGTAGCAACAGTCAGTCATTAATGTATAAAATAACGACCTTTAGCTGAATAAAGTAGAGTTTTTTGTTTAATGTGGGAGTTATATTATGATTTCTCTGGATATAGTATGGAGTATATAGAGATAATAAGCAAAAGTTAAAGGAAATTTTTTCGGTTATGATCAGAAGACGTTTTTCAAAAGAGATAAGTTATTTAGCATCACAAAATAACTAATTACAGAAGTTTGATTTTATAGAATTCTCAATCGACATCTGTGATATTGTAAATAGTAGGATTACATACATTATTTGAGATATATCACATGATCATAGTTAAGTAAAACGCAACAAATCTGTTAACAGGTTATTATAGCCCTTGTTATGGAAATTCCACATTTTTGTAAAGTTCAAATTCTAAAAAGTTTGGTCCGAGCTATAATTAAAATTTTTATTGCTTCCCTCTGTTTAACATTGATTGAGTTTCTTAATCAATATTCAGAGCCAAGATTAGATCGATGATTTTTATCAATTTAAAATATTTTAGTTTGTTACAAGCCTAAGTTTTGCTATATTAAAATATGTATTTTTTTATTAATAACTTTTTTAAATCACATGGGATGATTATTAAGGTTTTTATGATTTTCTTCTCTATTTTTTATAGTTTGACTTTTTCTCCATAAACTTGTTTGATGGATAGATAGATAGATAGTATTTATTTGTCCATTGTACTTACAAAATATAATTCAAAATACATATATATAAATAGTTTCTTACAAAAAAATTTGATTGCACATGGAAAGGCTCGAGTTCATAAAAATATGATCTTCCACTCTTGCCTACTGTTGCCTTGATGACACTGCTGCCACATGAGGTTTCTTTGATGGTTATTGTTACACCATTTTCTTGCCAAGTTTGGCAATTGGAAAGAGTTGTGGATAATTTCTAAATTAATTTTCTAAATATTGTGACTGTACAGTATAATTTATCTATTTTGTTACAATTTCGATTCATCATCGGCCATTATTTAATATCATTTTTCGTGTTCAAGTCTTTAATTCTGTTGATCTTTCAGAATAACTCTATTTTATTCTTTTTAAAAGTTATGAGTTGTAGGTAATGGAAAATATATGAAAGACAGACGAAAGATATTGCAAATTCTAATAAAGACATAACACAGAGATTCTAAATAGAGCGTTTCATGTCCGATAATTAACTTTTCAGAAGGGTTTTACTTCAAGTTTAGCTTAAAAATAGCTTTTAGGTTATGTAGAAATAAACGTTTATTGCTTATATTCTAACATATACCAACAAATAAAAATGAACTCCAAGATTGCAGCAACAACAAAATTTAGAAACCGTGTACAAGTAAAGAATAAATTCACAAAGCCTTCCTTAAATCACACAAACCCTTCAAACTAGTTTCCTCCTATTTTCCGCGTACAAGGTGGCTGTCCCATCAAGAAAGGGTACCCAGGGGAGGAGGAAATGACCCTTCAAAGCTAAAGCCCGGGGCACAAGAACACCGAAGGCGCAACACTACCCACATTACATCCAAACAGTCTCAACTACTGCCATTTTGTGCATTATGCACTAAACTTACCGCTAGATAAACGTGACGCTCTTACTTGGAAAATATAATTCATAGAGTAAAAATTAATAACGAACTGTTCGAAATTAAAATAATTAATGTAGTAATACCGCAGGGTAGTATCTTAGGCCCATTACTCTTCGTCATATATGTAAACGATCTACCGAGGTATAGCATGCAAAAAATACCTTGTTAACAACCTAAACCGATAATGCTTGCCTGCTTATTTCTAATTCGCAACTGAACTTGCTCTTAAAGCGGAAGAAGTATTTATTAAAACTCACGATTGGATTAAAATGAACAAATTATTGATAAACCCAGAGAAAACAAACGTGATGATCTTCAGTTTAAAAAGTATGCAAATTATTCTAAACAAATCAAATTAAATGACGAAATTTTCAGACACAAGCTAAAGTCAATTTCTTAGGTATGGTAATTGATAATAATTTAAGTTGGTCTGCTCACTATGAGTGCTTGCGCTCCAGATTAAATTCGGTATGTTATTCTCTTAGAATATTCAAACAAGTTTTGAATGCTAACTTATTAATAACAACGTACAGGACACACTTTGAAAGGATAATAAAATCTTCGAAATTTGCTAAAAATATATTTATAATCCAAAAACGAGCGCTCAGGATCATATTTAATCTAAAGTCGAGAGATACGTGTAGAGGAATCTTTAGAAAAGCAAGATTACTAACATTTTACAGTTTGTATATTTACGAATAATCATCAACTAACGAAACCACTCCAGGTTCAAGACGGATGAATTTGAGACGAAAATAGCGAAGACGTGGCCATCAAACTGGGTAGAAGAATTCAGTATCTTAATGGTGGCTAGCAATGGTTAATGCATCAATGTAAGTTTAGGAGTCTATGGTAGACCGTAGCTCGAATTTTCCGGCCATAGTCGCGGGGGACTTTACCTCGAAGACCCCTCTTTGGATGGTATCCAGGGCTGACAGGAGGGGTAAGCTATTTCTCGACACCATTATACTCATACTTTTCGACGTCAATAATAATCCTCACCTTAGTGGCCGCGGGCGCGCTCGACAGAATCAAATATTGGTGGGTGGAAGCCTGATGAGTGACCATCACCTGATCTTATTCAATATTGTATGTCACTCACACCCCCTCACGACCTTCTACTAGGCCATGGGAACAGTATGGATATCACCCGATTTCCCTGAACGCTCTGTTATACCAGAGACAAAAGACGCGCAGAAAGAGGGTCTATTGGTTATGCGATAAAGTTATAGAAGCTAGGCAAAGAGCCAATACTGCGTGATGGGATCTTCGATGTAATTGCATAGGCAGCCGAGACCTAGACATCATAAACAGTCGGCAACTGTTGCAGGCAGGAATTACCTGTGGGGAAAGCCTTACGTAGTGGTAGCGAAGAATCTTGAATAACGGGAGCACTACGACTGTCGTGAGTGCACTCTTCTTTAAAGTGTTACAAGAGAGCACAGCTGGTGTTTCTGCCAAAAAGGGGCAATTCACCCACAACCCTTGAGTGCTACAGGCCACTGTGCCTCTTGGACACCAAGACACATCTGCTTGAGCGCCTAATAAGGAACAGGTTGCATAAATAAATGTAAAACAACAGTTTCCTGTTCTCGAGACAGTTTCACAGGTTTCGCGATGAGAGGCCCACCGTATACACGTTGAAAGAGGTGGCAAATCTGTCAGGTAAGGCCAACAATGATTTTCTAAAGTGAATGAGGAAACTGCCTGGCGATAGCTCTGGACCTTTGTAATGTATTTAACAGTATAGTGTGAATCAACAAAAGTGGCAATGAGAAACAGAGAGATTCATCCATAACAGGGAACTGATCTTCATAGGTGCCACAAAAACTGGCCTGTTACAAGTGGGATCCCACAAGGGTTGAATTCTTATCGGACACTAATGAGTTGGTCATGGCAGATATGCTAATTGTTGTTCGAGAAGCCATCCAAATATTCGATATTTTAAGGCAATTGATTATCGAGAAACTTCTTAAAGCTTTCGATAATATAAACCGATATTGAAACTATTCAATATGATTCTGGGCGAAGAACCTAAACTCTGATTAAGTTCAAAAGAGGCTGTTGAAGATCCTTCAGGCAATAGTACCACCACTAGTACTAACACACTTGCTACATATGCAACACAATGAGAAACAGAGAGAATAGTGCTCCACCCTATGAAATTTAATCTACGACTGCCCCTTCCTAAGAGCGTAGATATAATGAGCTTTGCCGACTACATTCCACTCCTTGTCATATGCAGATGTAAATAGCTAATGTCATAGCTCTGGCAAGAGCAGTCAACCGTAAGTTGCTGCAGATGTTCTGACATATCCATCTCCCTTAGACCTAGACATCATGCGGATGTACTAGACGGCGCGTGGCGATGTTCCAAAAGCCAGGGCTCAGGTTGAAGCAAATAAGCGGTTTTCTCGGTTACAGGAGAGGTGAAGGTTACGTGGAACCAAGAGCTCATTCCTTCGCTTATGTCCTGAGCCAGGAGATATCATATGAAAATTATTTACTTCTTGACCCAGGTGTTACCCCATCATGAGTGTTTCTGCAAATATCTCCACTACATGCAAAAGGCTCCAGACAAGTGATATATTGTGCCTGGAGCAACTGGATGACGGGCGACGTACGTACTTCTTATGTTGTCGCTAGTTAACGGAGAGACAGAAATTGTTGAGAGTATTTGGAGTAGATGTCAGCCCGGAGAAGCTCATTGAAAAAGTGCTAGCGAGTCCCGAGAAGTAAGAGGCTGCCGAGTCAACGGCATATATATACAGGGTGAGTTTTTTTCGATGTTTTCTATGGGGATCTCGGAAACTATAAGAGATAGAGAAACGGTTAAATAGGGAAAGAAGTGTAGATTTACGAGACGAATAAAATTCCACTTTCAAAGTTCTCAAAAAAGTCAAAGGTAACTAGATATTTTGAAAAAAGAAAAAAGTGTCTATTTTTTCAAATCAATATATGTCGGTTATTATAACAGATAGAAAAAAAAAACTGTAGAGGACAAAGTTTTAGATAATTTTATGTAGATTAATAAAAAACAATCAGAAATTTTTTATCGCCATTATTTTCCGAGATATGACACAAACTTACATTTTTTTATTCAAAAGGTAAATTTTTTCTCTTTAATCCAATATAACATACGACATAGTTATTTCTAAAAATAAGTGAGTTATAGTCATTTTAAATTTTATTATAAATAAAAAATGGGTAGCCATGAAAAATATGAAAGTAAAACAATTGCAGTTATTTATAATAATAGCAATATTGTAATTATTAGTTTTACAAGTTAAACAAAAATGAAAAACCAGCGTAAGAATAATAATTTTGTAATTATCAAATGGCCTACTGTATGAGGTATAAACATATTTGTCAAGACGATAATACGTTTCTTACAAAAATATTATGAACAGATGAATCGCGGTTCACTAATTGTGGTATTTTTAATCGCCGCAATGAACATAGATGAACTCAAGAGAATCCAAAAGAAGCTTCACAGAGAAAACTACAAATTAAATTTGGGTTTAATCCATGGTGTGTTTGGATTAATAATTCTCGGTTCATTTATTTTTGAAAGCTCACTAAGTGAAAATAATTAGTTTCATTTTCTTCAGAAAACATTTGAAGATACGCTCGATTGTTTAAATGTATCATTACAAGCAAGATTGAAATGGTTCCAATATGACGGTGCTTCACCTCATAACATGTTGGCTTTACAAATTATTTAAATGATGCTTTTCCTAACTCATAAGTGGGAAGAAATAAACCAATCCCAGGGCCACTTAGATCTCCGATTTGCGCGTTTTAGAATTTTTTCTGTGGGGTTATGTAAAAAACAAAGTATATGAAAAATCATTGTAATCCGTGGAGGATCATAAACTAGCTGTTATTGAAACATTTAATTCAATTTACATCTGAATAGTCAAAAAAAGCTATAAATTCAATTTTAAACAGATATAATTTATGTCATAATAATATTAATAGTGGACTCTTTGACCATATTTTTTAATATTAAAATTTCTTTCCCATTAATATTTTGATAAATATAAAGTTATTCTTTATGCTGTTGTTTAATTTTGGTTTATCTCTGTAAAACTAATCATTACAATATTGCTATTGTTATAAACAACTGCAATTGTTTTACTTTCACCTTTTTCATGGCTACCCATTTTTTATTTATAATAATATTTAAAATGACTTTAACTCACTTATTTTTTAGAAATAACTATGTCGTATGTCATATTGGATTAAAGAGAAAAAAATTACCTTTTGAATGAAGTCATAGCCAACTATGGTTTCCATTTTAAAAAATGTAAGTTTGTGTCATATCTCGGAAAATAATGGCGATAAAAATTTTCTGATTATTTTTTATTAATTTGCATAAAACTATCTAAAACTTTGTCCTTTACAGTTTTTTTTTTCTATCTGTTATAATAACCGAGATATATTGATTTGAAAAAATTGACACTTTTTACTTTTTTCAAAATATCTAGTTGCCCTTGACTTTTTTGAGAACTTTGAAAGTGGAATTTTATTCTTCTCGTAAATCTACACTTCTTTCCCCATTTAACCGTTTCTCTATCTCTTATAGTTTCCGAGATCCCCATAGAAAACATCGAAAAAAACTCACCCTGTATATATAGGGTGTACAAAAAGTAAGGAGTACATTTTATTTCTTCGAAAAGAACTGAATATCGCCATGGGGTATGTTACATGAAAAAGAATCCATAAATGCAATAAAAAATAGGGGTTAACATTTGAAAATTCCAACATAGGGGTCGTATCTCATTTTTGGGACACCCTGTATATTTGAATTTTATCTGAAAAAGTACGCGTTAAAAAAATAAGACACCTGTCCGAGCATTTTGCTGAAAGAAAATGCCCTGAATTTTAATCGAATTTATTCCTTACTTTATGTACACTCTGTATATATTTCCACAGCCATAATACAGAATGAATTTTAAATTTTCAGCTTGTTAAAGCCAATGGCATATGAAAACCCAATTACTTTGTATATTATATTTGGTACTTAAGTATTATAAACAGGTGTAGGACTCAATACTGTATGTTTTTTTTGTCATAAAAAAGTAATATATATTAATTTTAGTATTTTTAAATACTCCCAATCTACTAATACTTGTTTGCAAAAGAAAACACATTTCAAGAAACTTGGGAATTAACAATAAGTTAATATAACTAGGACAAAGTTGAAAAAATAATTCTCATTGAATATTATTTCTAAAAAAATTGTTGGTTTGTAATTGGTAAACAATTTGTACAGATTTAAAATTTAGAGGTAAATTAAAATCGTATAAAAAATCATATTTCTGTAGAAGCACGTATTTAAAGATGTAGATTTATTACTTTTCAATAACGGCTCGGATCATGTTGAATCTCTCCTCTAACGTTACCAATTACAGCAGTTTTTACTTTCCCTATATACGAAGTATATATAGGGGAAGTATTGTGATCGTGATTTTTTTTTGAAATTTTTTTTTTGCGGAAATATCCGTTTTGAGGTCCCCTGAGTCCATTAAACTAATTTCTGGAAAAAAAAAATTTGTGTCTGTGTGTGTGTCTGTCTGTCTGTCTGTCGGTCTGTCTGTCTGTCTGTCTGTCTGTCCGTGGGTGCTGTATCTCAAAAACGACTGATCCGATTGAGATGAAACTTTAAACGTAAGGTTTTATCGTTAAAAACTGGAACTGAAAAGCTTTTGGTAAACATTCATAAACCGGAAGTGGGTGTTTACTAGAAGCGTTTTTTGTTTTTTCCCGATATTTTTTTTAATATGAAAAATATTACAAAACTTTTCAAACAAAAGTTAAAGACAATGAGAAACTGAATAAATTTTGTTAAAATATATTTTTCATAAAATTCTTAACTTTCGAGAAAAAAAATAAAAATTGAAATTTTTGACATTTTTTGCCAATTGCTAATAAACTATTGAAGCAACATGAAAGTTATATAACAAATAATTGTAGAGAATTCAAAATTGAATAAATTATTAAGAATAACCTTTTTGCATAAACCGCATAGTTTTCGAGTAAAATATAGGGAAAGTACTATGATGGCCACATCACCATTTTTTTTTTCACTCTAAGAAAAAAACTTTATTCCGACCTTCGTTATTTCTTATATCAATCGCCTGCGGAGGGGATTTGATCGGCATTTAGTATTGAGTGATCTGTCTGTGAGTGCAGTTGTTCGACGACCCATATAATAAAAAAATGTAAGTAATTTTTGTTTATTACCAATTAATAATAAAAATTTAGGAACACTGCATTATAATAGCTACAATATAAATTAGTAAATCAATTGTAATATTTATCTTGGAGATTTTTTGAACTCAATTACAATTGAAAAACACTTATACGAACACATTATTGCTTACATTATAATTGTACATTAATAAAAATGTTACGATTAGCGGTGATTCATCATTCAAATTCAGATAGAGAAAAGGAACGATTTCAATCATACAGGAAAGAAATTAATTGCCTATAGCTTATATCAACTCCTCACCGAGTGAAAAAAATAATATCATCCTATTACATTTTTTTTTCGCTGTGAAGATACGCCCTGGTAATAACGTTATCCTTAATTGGGTACTTTCGAGCATAGACGCAGCAGTTTCAGGATATTTTTTAGTATCGCTCGGCTGAAATCGCTAGGAAATCGATGGCTCTCGTAAATTTTTAGTGTGCAGTTTTCACTTTAAGACGCAATCCACTTTTTAATAGCGCCGCGATTAAAAAATACTCCAACTGTAATTTTCTAATTATATTACACAATACAATGCGTACTTACCACCCCGTCACCACGATAAAAAATTTCTGGAGGTGTAAGAAGCAGAGAGAGAGAAAAAATACGTTTTAATTTTGAACAACGAATTATAGCTGCTTCAGCTCTAGAGCATTCATCGTTGCATCAAATAAACACAGTATATGAGGTGGTTAATGTTTTTTTAATTTTTATAGATACCACAGATTGAATGTAGACACTATGACATGTTTCGATTAATAAGACTACAATATTAAACTATAACATTTTCTTAAATAGCAATTATTATTATTAAATATAGTTACATACGTAATTATGGTAAATAGAGATAGTAAAAATACAACAGCTTAAAAGAATGTTTATTCAAGTGAATGCATCATAATATAAACGTACAACAATTGCCACAGCTACAATAAATCTCAACTGCAGAATGCACTAGCAGTAAACAACAGCTTTGTTTACTGATTAAACAATGTGGACGTATACTGACGCATGCATTCTGCTTCATTAGGCACCAGTATGAACATGACCTAAACTCGAATAAACTAGAACTAGAACTTTGTTCGTATAATATTATTTAAACACAATGCATTTTGATTTTGGATTATAAATATCTATAAAATATAGAAATAATTATTTTTCCAATAGATTATTTGTTAATAAACATTAATTATTTATTTAATAAATACTTAAATCATTTCTATTATTGGAATGATAAGACTGCTACTTGGCGAAACTTCATTATGGACAGATGTTTAAAAGGTTTTGCTTTATTATATAGAGACATTATAAAGCAAAACATTTTAAAAATCGCGTTTTATTAATTTAAGTCCGTTTTATTATAATTATTTATTGTTTTAAATTATTTTATACAATACTAATTGAAATATAAATCTTAATGTAAATTATACGTTTTAATGCTTGAATTATTCGACACTATGGAAATATGTTACTCTTAAAATGGAAAAATAATTATATTTAAAAAATTGATGAGAAAACATAATTTCTTTGAGCACGATTGCCTTACATTATATGCTCTGCAAGAAATACCAACTAACAGTTAAAACAATTACTCCTCGTGCTAAATCACTGCTAGGCATTGGATTATTGAACTGTTGATTGTCGTTACATTGCTGGAATCTCATTCATCACAACGCAACATTTCTTAGCTGTTGCCTTTTTTTAACTGTGCCACGAAAAGTTTAGAATTATATTGAATCTTTTCTTCCAAAAAAATATACAATATTAACATTCAAATAACGGTATCAGTGTTACTGTCTTAATTTCCCAATAAGTTTTAAATATCTTATTAACTATAACGCAAAATCATATGTGTATCGGTATGAAAATATATTGATTTATAATTTTCTTTCTTAAAAATTCAAGTTTTCTTTATATAAAATATGTTACGTTTGCAAATTTTATTAATCCTATATATAAATTTTTAACCTAAATAGCAACAATATAACTATAATTTATACATGCATAAATCACTGTTTTATAAAAACAACCTGAGATTTTATAAGGCTCTGCGGTAAAAGATAACAAATTTCTTTAAGAAATGAATATTTCGAAGTATACAAATAGTCGTTCAAACATAAACACTGTGTTTGGCAAAACGAAATGTGGGTTAGTAATGGATGTTCGATGTTAGGGTTGTTGTTTTTGTATATTACGATATAGGGGTGGAACTTGAATCATTGATCTAGTTGCATAAGTATTTAGAGATTTTATGATATGATGACACCAATATAATTATAAAACGAAATCTCTTGTCAAATGTCAATTAAAACATATTGTTTTACACAATTTCTTTAATTTTATTCCGACTAGAAACAATATTTTCTTGGCCTCGGAAGCAAGTCCATATGGCCAGCTCAGGGTGTGAAACAATATTAATGTTTTTTAATCAACAATATTATAATACAAAAATTATTTAATGTTTTAAGTAAGAAATTTATTGATCGTAAAATCTTTTGTATTTTAGCTGCATCGTTCGTATTTTTTAGTTTTGTTTTCATATAATATTATTATTATTTTAATTTGAAGTGAAAATGTTATTATTGCAATTATTAAACATGTACAAATTTTAATTAAATAAAATGTATTATTAAGTTGTTTCGATCTAAATGTAATTATGGGAAAATTAACAGTGAGTCATTTTACTGAAGCTCATAATATTTTACACCATTTTCGGAGACACCAATGCGCATAGTATTGGGGTAAAATGTCCTTTTTATGGATACATAATGAATATTCTAGTGAGTGGCTAGCGTTAATATCATTTCTCGGGACAATGCAATCATTTCTAAAATTAAAAAACGCGATGTTTCTCTGTATTCCAAATAACCTAGGCATTATGCTGAAGTGTTAACATGCTAGGGTACTTAATTAATTATGATATAACGAGAACAACGCAGTTTGAAAAAAGCATGTGGAACTACTACTTAACATTTTTATTTACAGAAAAAATAAAATCAAATATCGTAAGGAAAAGTATTTAATTTTCTGTTCAACGGCTATCAAGCAGCACCATTTAAGCCTGTATTTGTCTGCTATAAAAGGGTGATGTATGCTAATGTCTAATTAAGTTAACTGTCTGTTCTTCAAATGATATGATCGCTAATGTCGTTATGAACTCAGGAAATGGATTGATAAATAGTGATTTCGAGATGTTTAACACGTTGAACGCCGCGTCACCCATAAACGTCTGACGGCTATGTTTCCGCTGGGGCCCCGTCACCCATAAACGACTGACACTTTTGTTCGTGTAATTAACAGAAGATTTTCGTACTAGTTTATAGTACTATTAGTTATAATACAATTTGATGAATATTTGAGATAAAGTAATAATTTATTTAATATAATTTTACAAACAAATGAGAATAACACTTTAAGACGTTAAACGCCACTACAAAAGGATGAGTGACGGTTATGTATCCGCTAACGACCCATGTGGGTGATACTTTTCTCTGTGTAATTAAAACAATGTTTTTCTGGTAGCTTATAGTAATATTATTTGTAATAACACTTATCGCATTTCCTACTTCGCACTTTATGAGGCGCATTGTATACTTCTTCTAACAAATTTAAACTAAAAGAAAAAACTTACTAGGTTTCTATGAACAAAATTAACTTTTAGTGAACAAACTCAATTTACCCAATAATTTTTGGGTTCCCAAAACTATTCTCTTTTCATTCGCATAACTGCGTTTAAGACGTTTTATAAAATAAACTGTACAACAAATACTAAAATTATTTTTTAATTAAAAAAATTTAAAAACATTTTAGCAAAAACTTAACACGTTGAACGCCCATCGTGAGACGGTGGAGTTTAAGCAACTCGTTTCTCAAACACGATATCGCAGATTTTAGCCCCGGGAGAAACATCACCGATTCACGCTGGGAGTTCAACGTGTTAATAAAAGGATTGCAATATGGTTAACCATATCAAGATTATGCGGGTTGGTGGCAAATTTTTGTACGAGGAATGTAAGGCGTTCTTCAATAGAAATCGGTCTGCCCTTATAGGGTGGTAAGTGCAGATTGGGGACATGTACTACCAAGGCTGTGTCTTCTGCATACAGGAGCGGGTAGACCGAAGGATTCAATTAATATGCATCAGGGTTAAAAATATTATGAACATAAATAATGTACAGAACTGGTGATAGAGGAGAGCCCCATCGGGAAACAAAAGCACGTGATAACAAAAATTAACCGCCAATACAATCAAAATATAGAAGAATCGAAAGTTCCGAACTGGAAGAGATATTCTATAGAAGATCAAGCCATACTTATGAAAATTGCGCTGGTGAGATTCAACTTGTATGAGTCTGTTGGATAAAAAGTTGTCAATTAGGTTAAGAAGATGAGGTGGGATCTTTAAGGATTGGAGGTTTTTGTAAAATTGAAAATTGGATGCATTGGTAGTCCAAACAAAGGTCGGGAATTAGTTTAACTTTTTTGAGAAAGTATTAAATGTTACTTGTACATATTAGGCTGTCGGAAGTAGTAAACTGATTTTAGGACATAATAAATGTAAGAGCAGAATTAATACGCACACAGTTTGAATTCGATATAAAAAGCTGTCTAATTTCGCATAAGGAGGCTTTCGTTATTGTATCTTCAATTGATGGCTGTAAACTAGGAAAATATGAAGGCGTAATTCATAGATTCTCAAGCCATTATACTTATTAGCTAAAATGATACTTGCTGAGGTACTATTTTGGACATACCTGGAGTATGTAGGTTCAATTTGACACAATATTTTCTTATTTTAGAGTCCTATGTCAATATGGCATTTGTACTGTTTCCTATTTTTATAACTGTATGAAATACTTGACTTTCATTGAGTTTGCATCACAATAATAACAATAACAGAAATAATAATGACACAAAAGCTATGTAAAATATATACAACTATACATTGCTAGAAATGAAGACAAATCAAATAGGGAATACATATGCCATAAAATTATCATAATTAATATAGTTATCCATGTAATACGGCTTCAAATCAATTAATTAGAAGATCAATTAAAACATTTGGTTTTGTTTCAGTATTTTTATATTTCTCCGACTAGTTTCGACCATTGGTCAGGAGGTTATGTGAGAATTTAAAGAATTTAATTCTTCATCCAAACCAATTTGGTAGTTTTTTAATCATTTCTTTATTTTAATGTTTAATTGTGCTATTTTACTATTTATATGGAAATTATAATATACGTATTTTTACGTGCAGTGTGGCTTTAATTTGAAGAAATACAAATGTAATTAAGGGATTTCATTTAAGTTTACTTTTTAATCCATGTTTTATTATAATTTTAATTAATACTATGCAAAAATATAAGTAATTTGTGGATTAAATGAAGACAATCCCAGGTTCAACAATGCTTACCCAACGTTACTCGATAGGTAATCTCAAAAAAACATATATTTACATGCTATGAGAATTCAACAAATGCTGCAAGTTTCTAAAGATTTATTAGAGAGGTTAAGTCTAATGAATAATAAATTTGTATTTAACTCACTATAATTGTTCCGCCATACTCTGGCTTCTTCAGGTGTATAACTATAATTAATGACATGCCTTGTATTACTGGTACTATTCAACGCGGCTGCTGGAATGGCGGTTTCACAAGAAGATTGAATATTAAAGTATATATAGGCCACAATATGTTTATTTTTCAACTTTTAAAGTTTTCACAACTGACATTACATTTAGTGTCGTTTCTAGATTTTATAATATTTATTTATGTCCCTAAAATATTACACCATATTGGGTATAAGTATGTGAAATCAAATAATTTACATATATTAGTATTTATATTTTTGAAAAGATCCTTAAACTATATCAAGCTTAACTTTGATGAAGAAAAGCACTTGTTATGTTCCATATTTTTATTTTTAGTTTCCTGACACGTGTTTCGAACTTTGCAGTTCATTATCAAAGGTAAAATAAAAATATGGAACATAACTAGTACTTTTTTTCATCAAACTTATACATCCAGTTCCATCAAGAAATGTTGCATAACAAGCATTACCTTTATAACAAGCTCTGTTTACTCTAACTTTAACATACCTAAATGTTTTGGAAAAACAACGTAATGTCTAAAATTATACCTGAAGGAATTACTAAGGGTTAAAATGCTATTCCTGGATTTAAGAAAAATTGCTTTATCGGGATCTAAAATTATATAAAAACGATTGAACCATTGTTTTAGAGAAATAATTGTTGTACACCCATTCATTGTTATTTATTTAAAGATATTAGCATCATCAGAATAGCTTACGATCCGCTTCATCATCATCACACTTAAAAAAGATTTTCATTTCGTTGATTCTAAAGTTTAATCAATACAATGACTAAAACCTAGTAAACATGCACATCGAAGATATTTCGTTAAATGAATTATTGAACAACAACAATAACAATAGGTGAATGTCGTTTTAACAGATAAAATTATTTTCAGTAATGAAATAATGAAATGTTATTGGTGCTCGATATTACACCATGATAATACAGCTTTTTCTATGAATGTAAATAATACTAGTATTTTAATATGTGTGACATATTATGATAGTAAATCACATGGTTTTATTGTGACGCGATTATCCATCGCAGCGAGGTAAAACTTCTTAGGAAATGTGTAAGGGCAGAATTACTATGTAGCCGATCACCAGTTTCCTCCGAACACTCTGGTAAGAAAGACGTGCATCCACGTGTATTTTTCAACTTTGTAACATAATTGAGCGTTTGTTAGAATAGCGATACGCAATCCAGTTTTGTATGCGTCTTGGAAAGAATGCAACCGAAACATCCCAGATACTTCAAGATGTCTTTAATGATGATTTCATTTCAAGGTCACAGTCTAGGAAATAACACACGGCGTTCAAAGATAGCCAGGATGAGAACCCCATTATGGACAAAAACGTGAATTGTGGGCGTGAAGTTTTACGTTCCCACCTTCGATTTAGCTTCCAGCAAATCACCTACACATGTTCACATTTACGGTACATGGGTTTGTAAACGAGGATCTGCGAATGCGCAATGTTTGCACAAAGTTTGTGCTGAATGCGTTGTCGGAAGACTAGAAGAAGAAAATTTCGCGCTGTTTAGAATTGTTGGATTTGATTCAAAATAAGCCCGACTTTCTTAACTCTTTCATTAACCGGAATCTAATCCTTTATGTTTGACCAGGAAATCAAAAAGGCCAAGCAACGAGTGGCACACAAAATTATCCCCCGCCCCAAGAGTGTAGGAATAAGCAAGTCTCGCATCAAAACGGTGCTTATTGTCCTTTTTGCCTCTTTTGAGGTCCGACGGACGATTGAGTTTGTATCGCAGGGAGAAACTGTCAACTCAGCTTTTACCTGCAGGCTCGTGAGGGCGTGAGGGCTAACGTCACAGACACAGTCACTCTCCACGATGGCAATGCCCCCAGCCACATGACCTCCATGGTTACCAATTTTCTGGCCCGGATCCAAACTCCAGTGATCCTTCAGTCCCGACTTGGCTCCGTGCGACATTTTTTGTTTCCCCGACTGATGAGAGACCTGAAACAAAAGTATGTTACAAAGTTCCTAGAAAACACTTCCGTCGAGGAGTAGATTCATTTCCACAAGTATACTGATGCTAGTGAAAATCGTCAGTTTTATTGCTTTGTTGATTATTTAAATTATCGCTTTTCGGGTTTATATGATTTTCTAAAAAGTAAATGCATCCCTCGACCTGTCAATGTTTGATGCAAATTTTTGGCTGGCGGCATTGTTAAATTATATCTTTTCAAAAATGCAGCTAATCAAGTGATGAATGTTTTCTGTATAAATTAGATGATATTTTGATGTGGGCGATATACAGGGTTTATTATGAAAGTAATGCACATTATTTTAATATGATGAGATTATTCATCGCAGCAGGGTATAACGGGTTGGGAAATGTGGCGAAGAGTCTGACCTTTCGCCAGTTGTCTATAAGCAGTCTGAATATAAAGGCGTGCCTCCTCATAACTAACGATCTGCAAATGCAAGTTTGCGCGGAATTTGTACCGAGAGAGTTTTCGGAAGATCAGAAAGAGAAAGTATCAACTCGGCCTTTTACCTGCAGGTGCTCAAGATATTTAAGCGCCAGGTCGCGACTAAGGGCTGGTTACCAATTTCCTGGTACAGATCCAATCCCCGGTGGTTCCCCGGCTCTCTTACAGTTCCGATTTGGCTTTATGCGACATTTTTTGTTTCCCCGACTGAAACCTGAAAGAACAGCATTAACAGTCCGTGGAAAACATCCAAAAGTAAGTTACGTTCCTTAGAAACACTTCCGTCGAGGAGTTTCATGTACCTTACAGTATTTTGAAGAATTTAGAGAACCAATAAATATATTTTTCACTCACGTGGTTTGAACAAGATGGAATTACATATTATAGATCCCGAAAATAGGTCAGTTACTACATTGCTCATTTCCTGGCCGTAAAAATAATTGATCGTCTCTAGATCGTGTAATTAAGATCAAATTTAGAGATAATATGTATACAAAATGGTGATGAAAAATTAAAACATAATAAGAAATCATTTTCCAAAGGCATAACAATGTTTTCTGGAAATAGATAAGTCAAATGATCTACTAAACTTAATTTTCTATAAGCTCGAGATAATTCTTTAGATTATCCAATTTACTACTATCTGTTTACACCGGATTTGTTTCTGGCTAAAAAATTATATTCTCTTTTTTTTTTTTTTTTTTTTTAGTTCAATAATTGTCTTCTTTTCTGCTACACTTTTATTAATGTTATTTTTTTTTCTCTAGATAGTCATATTTGCTAATATGTTTACATTGTCTCAACTTCTATGATAATTGATGTGAATGCACATAGGAATCTTCTTCATTACATTTATTTTATAAATATTCTTTGGCGATAATATCTATAACACTTTTTAGGTTATTTATAAGAAGCATTCAAAAGACTTAGATCAGTTGCTTAATGTAGATAAGTTTATTTATTCGTTTTCGTGCTATTAATTTTTTAGCGACTTTTATTTCTTAATGATTTCTTCCTAAAATACACTATACAGTGTAAAACTGTATATAAAATATAAAGAAATGTATAGTTGATGCTTGAAGCAATTACTTTGTGATACATTTTGAAAATTAGGACGATAAATGAAATTCACTTTGTTCTTATCACACACGGTTTTTATTATTAGTGACCGGTTTCAAGCATTACAGGCTCATTTTAAAACTATATTTAAATTACAAATTTTCTATAGGCGGTATTTATAACAAGCAGGTAACACATAGATTACATATTTAATTATTGTTTAGGCGGTATACAAATGGACAAAAGAGGATTATATTATTATGGCGATAAAAATGGATGAGTATATTATCTCCGTCTGGTCGTTGATTAGCGGGTTTTCTAGATTACGGTGGGCTTTGTGTATTTCCAGTGATTCCAGTAAATCCAGCTTAGGGCCTTTGTCACAAAAATGAAGAATTTTCAGGGGGTTAATGTGCGGTGTATGATTATTTTTTATGAGGTGGTTGGCAAACGTTGAATTTGTTTTTTTATTAGTATATGAACTCATATGCTCTTTTAGCCGGATGTTGAAATAGTGGCCAGATTAACCGATATATATGCATGGGCAAGAGCCACATTTTTATTTATACACCCCAGATCTTTTCATTGTATCTCTTTTTTGATTGGCGTTAAAAATTAAATTATTAAGTTTGCTAGTGGTTTTGAAAATAACTTTAATGTCATATTTTTCTAGCAGCTTTTTTTATTTTATAACATGAAATGCCGAAGTATGTTAATGTTACATATTTATGGTTTTCTTTCTGAGGGATACCATAGTATAGCAATGTCTTTAATTGTCGGTTTTGTTTTTAATTTATTATATAATTAATTATGTTTTCATGGTATCCATTATTTAGGCTAGTTGTTTTATTATTTTGATTTCTGAATTTAATGCTTCTGTGGATAAGAGTAAAGATAGAGCTCTATGAACCATTGAATAGATTGTATAGGATGGTTTCCGATAGATGTTGAATGCTTGTTGTTGGCTTTTGTTATTTGTTAATCCAGGAAATTTATTTTATTATTAGATTCCATTTCGACAGTAATATAAATTTTTGTGTGGAGAGAGTTTATGAAATTCAAAAAGGTTTGTATTTATCTATATGTAACTTCGAAACAGGCCAAAATATCTTCCACGTATCTGTATCAAAATTTTATTTGTTTCTTTCCTAAGTCTGATTGTAGTATCATTTTTGTAAAAAAATTCCATGAAAATTTCGGCTAGTAATGGACTAAATGGAGAGCCCATTGCTAGGCCATCTGTTTGTTTGTAGATTTTGTGATTGTAAGAAAAATATTTAAATTGAGTGAGATATGTGATGAGGGTTTCGAATTCTGATTTTATTATCGTGTTGATGTTATTTGCTCATTAGGTTGAGACATTCTGCCAGTGGGATGTTTGAAAACATGTTAGAGACATCAAATGACACTAGCTTGTATTGGTGCATATGGAAATTGTGTAGTCTTTGTGTTAGAAACTGGGAATTTTTAAAGAATTAGGATCGGAGAATTTAGTGAGTAAATTGAAAGTGTTATTGAGTTTTATTGTCATTTTGTGAGCTGGTCTATTACCATAAGCTACAACAGGTCTTATTGGTCTTTCATCTTTATGAATTTTTATAAGGTCGTATAATTGTAGTGGTGCGGGGTTCATAGGGAGAAGTTTTAAGTGCTAAAAATCTGAGAAACTGCTTGTAGATGATTTTATTAGTGTTTTTTAGGTTGGATTGGAATTTATAAGTTGGGTCAGTAATCTTAACGTCATAAGTTTTCTTAAGAATGACGATTGAGTTGCCCTTATCTGCTCTCATGACGATTAAGTCATTGTTTATGATTATGGTTTTGACCAATTTTATAGTTGTATCTATGGGATCTTTTAAGGAATGTAATTTTTGAATGATACTGCTAATATGTAATTTAGTATTATTGCAATTTTTAATATTTCTGAGGGCTAGAGAAGATTCGACTATTAATGTATCTATAAATGATTTAGGTGTACTATTTGTTATAAATTTTGGGCCTTTTTCTAAAACAATAAGTTCTGTCTTTGAAAATTCAACGTTTGTGCAATCGATTACTCTGGGATGGAACACTGTTTGGTTTACTTGTTGGTGTTTTTTGTGCGACGCGTTGGTAATTTGGATCAAGCTTGAGAGTTTCTTCTTCTGTCTTATAGACTTTTGGTAGGTAATGGGACTGACACGACTTCTTACCTGGTCATCTAGGAGATTAAATTCGACTGAAGATGAAAAACGAGTTCTGTGTGTACTACCTTGATGTACGTCATGATCTTATCTCTTCGCCCGATCCAAAACTTTGCTGCTTCTTTTATCCATACTCTCTCTGCAGCTGTGATGGCCTTCTTTGCGGGAATAGTGTTCGTTTTTGTTTTAAGTTGTGCATATTTTGGTGTTAATTTGAGTTGGAGACATTGCTGATTGAAACGAATATTGTCTAAGTTTGAGTCGTAATTTAAAATAAATTATGGCTTGTTCTGCTACACTAGCTTGAATAATATAGTTGATGCTTAAAGCCATTACTTTGTGATACATTTTTAAAAATTAGGACGATAAATGAATCAATGAATATATCTTTCATTCATATGGTTTCAACAATCTGACGTTACATGCCATACAGCTCCAAAAGAGGAGAGTTACTGCATTACTTATTTCCTGACCGTAAAACTAATTCCAACTATTTGCCTTAATTAGGAATGCTCATAGGACCTTTTTTTCAAATTAAATTTTACATATAATTTTACAATAAACAAAAGTGATTTCTAAGAACGAATCTTTTAAAACAATTGGAGCAGTTCCTTAATCCATGCGTTTTCATGCAATTAACTTATTAAGGCTTTTAGTTCTTAACTATTTCTCTCTAAAATACACTGTACATTGTAGACTATGTATAAACTATAAAGAAATATTTACAATATCAAAATTTTAAATTTATTTAAAAGGCTGATTAGATACAGAAAGCCAAATATAAAAAATATAAGATAAATATACATAAACAACACACATACCAATTTAAATAACAAAACAATTTAGCCATTTTTTAAAAACATAAAACTTTGCTTAATATTTCTTTATTATATTGAATTGACGAGGCGAATACATGATGAAACTTCATAACAAATTGAAATAAAACAACACAGTTGGGAGGGTTTCACATGTATTGCTGAATACTGCAACATGTTTCGCCACACACACTAATGATTATTAATCTGCCTGATAAAGCCACTGTATAGCGAATCATGTTGCAGTGTTCAACAATAAATTTGTAACCCTCCTAACTGTGTTGTTTTATTTTAATTTCTTTATTAATTATGACTAATAATGCCAGATGAATAAGTTTGATTGGTAAAACAATGATAAGGTGTAAGTTTTCAAAAAATTGTTCTTTATAGTTCTACAACAATTGTTATTATCAAGTAGATGATAAATATTTGTTTTTGTAAACCTTACACCTTATTAGTGTTTTACTAAGTGATACCATGGAGTTTCAACAAGCAACAGCTTTATCGATCCAATATTTAATAGCTAGATCAATTGTATTTTATTGCGTTGACAAAATAGTTTTTTAGGTTGTTTGATGTGTTCTTAAGGGCACACCGTCTTAAAATTATGAGATACAGAACATTCTCATAATTTTAATCGCTGGAGCAAATTTGTTTAGAACTCTTAACGTCAGTGCGAAAACCTCGTTGTTCTTTTATTTTATGAATAATTTTGTTTGATATAAATTAATAGTACACTAAATAAAGATTTTAAAAGTTAAACTATTTTAAATACTTAAATATATCTTATATAAATAACGTTACAAGTAGTTTTTACGTTCAGTTTCTTGCTCATCCCACTTTGATTACAAAATGTATAATTAAATAATAAATATTTACATAAGTACTTAAGTATTTGAGGCATGCAACAGATATTTTACCTATACTTAAAGGAAACCTTTAAAATAAAGTTGTAACATTACAAACATTTGGCGCTTTATCAAAGTAAATTAATTTACCCGGCGCATGCACCATATCTTTACCCAAGAATTCACGTTTTTTACTAATAACGGTGCTTCATAAAAATATTTATACGCACTTTTTATTTCACCTTTAATGCTCTCTCTATTCTTAGATATTATATTATCTACAAGAACGAATATAATTGGGGACCAGAATTAAATATTTATTACAAGAGTGGATAGATGATAAAAAAATCTTGAAATATTAATTTGAATATTAAAATAAATTATATGCCAAGATAGATGAAAACATTATATATTTATAAAAAAATATGTCATCGCATATGAATAAAATAAAGTTAAAAAAATCAATATGTCTTTTTTGACTACTAATTAGAAAAACAGGAAAACATTTCGTAAATCTACAACAGTGTATATTGGACTATAAAACAACTCACTTATTGAAACAACTGTCTCTTTGAGATTTTTAAAATTAAAAGCCATATACCATAAATGTAAAATTTGTACGTTATCTTCAATTGATTAAAAATATTAGAAAATAAATTAGAAAAACCTCTAGAATATATTTCTAGTTAGTCATATAATTTATTTAATCACTGCTATCTATCAAAGTTTATATTAGTTTTAATGAGTCTATCAGACACGTTTTTAGGATTTTATAAATTATGTATTTATTATAACTGTTTTACTGAGAATTATTATTATATTTAGGTTGAAATGTATTATTTATTATAAATCAAACTATATTAAATGTTAGTTCAAATTATGTTAATTCTACAGCACACTTTTACATTCTCTACACACGATGTGTGATAATAATTTGCACAGCTATTACAGTAGAGAAGTAACTAAAATAGTTGTATATATAAATAGGAATAAAGTATTAGGTCAATATAATATACGTTTGTCTTTGATTACTAACCCTTGATAATATAATTGAGGAGACGATCTAAAAACGAAATAAGCGGCCATTCTCGTTGCGAATACTAAAACGCGCCTTTTATAATTAAATTCCACTTCGGCGTGAAAGGATTCGAAGTTGAAAATTAGTCCCGGCAATCTCTGTGAGGAATGTAAAATTGCGGACACCTCTTTAATTCACACACGGTATAGTAAATTTCGGATATTAACGCCGCACGGAGGGTTTTGCGGCAGGACGGGCATGCATGTGCACAGAAATATTTTTCGGGCTTAATTTACATAATGACTGTGGACGCTTAAAGTGCGCGGCCCAGACCGAAATAATTTTCCATATTTCATGCATATTTCGGAATTAATTTTACTGAAAGTTTACTATTCGGGATTTAGGCCGTCCCGGTTTTTGCTCATTACGACTAAATATAGAATTATTCAAATATTATTTCGGAATAAGAAAATAATGAAAATAATTACAGAAATAAGAAAAGATTAAACATCTAAACACACACAAATATAGATATATTAAAATTATAAATGCCTTTAAAATATAGAGCCCGGCGCATTCACCATATATTTATATTTCTAAATATGCGTAAATATTATTTATTCAATATATCTATTAAAAAGATTTAATATCTTATTAAGAGATACTTAAACGATTGCTATAGCGTAATATGATTTTTAGCCAATTATCAACAGTTTACTTCCAACACAACTCATCTTATATCAAATATCTTTGTCAGTTGTATTATTATTTCGTTTATTATTATATTTTTCTTATGGCTTTCTGAAATAAGAAAAGTATATAAATTTAACATTATAATCTTGTTTTTAATTTAGTTAATTTCTTTAAGCATTTGCTTAAATTTAATTACATTTAAGAACCAACCAAGAACCTTCACACTGAGATATATGTAATGGTACTTTAAAATTACGGGGGCGATTTTTTAAAGTATCAAACCTATTTGTACATAAATAAGATAACGAAAGGATCAGGTAATCAATAGCCATAATCTCTCACTACTACTACTAGTGTTAATTAATAAAAATATAATAATTATTATATTAATTATATTTTTCTAATCTATTTTTCTAACACGTTTAATATATTATGCTTCTTATTTCTATGTTTTTTAAATTAATTCCAATTGATTATAAACTATCAGGTGAGCAGGTGAGCATATGGTATGCTTACCTGACTGTTAGAGCTCATACATTAAGGTGCGGTCATTAATAAAATGTTGCCCCACGTTCCACCCCCCACGGCCCTCAGAAGTTTCCACCAACAATTACCGGTTCTGCGTCTATTACAAAAATAAAACCTAATGTGCTTGCTTGATAATCGACAGTCACTTTGTGTGGTTTATATCAATACCGTTGTGACCCAGTTTGTGTGTGGAAATAGCGACGCTGACTTTAGTCTTGTATCGATGTCCATAATGAATGTGTGCATGTGAGAAGTTCAGCTTCACACACCTTAAGTCGGATATCAAGTCTGTTATAATAAACGCGCTCAAACGGTATCTTCTGAAGTTCGGTTATGACGTGATTGTGATTTTACGATTATATTACCGTCAATCAACCTCCCGCTATTGGTAAGTTTATATTTTTGGCAATTATGAGTAAATGGGGTGTAGCATAGAATCATATTATTGGGTAAAGCGTTTAATGGCCCTAATAAAGCTTCCCTTATAATATCATAAAGTTATATTGGGGAAAATACAATATGGCTCTAGAAAAGCGAATTTCCGTTTTTAAGTGATCAAAATATGAATAGACTATAAAAAAGTTACCATTGTATAAAATGAGTATCGGCTTTTTTCAGCCGATTTCCCTTTGTTAGATTATTTGTATCGTGGAAATTTGGTTTGTTTATTTCTGTTTACACGGGATTTCCAATAATATTTACTTTACGTATTTACCCTTACTGGAAATTCACGTAATATTTATATTTAGCACGAATTATACATTATATCTCATATAAAAAAGTACATATTTATTATAGGTTATATGATATTATTATTATTATTAGTAATAACAAAATAAACAATTTTATAATTGAATTAAATAAACACCTAATAAATAAAGTTTGTATTTACATTTTGAATAATGTGAAATAGGTGGTTTCTTTTCATATAATCCATCGTATTTATATACTTACGAAGCATGTTTCTGTTGGATTGTTTTATTCAAGTTGCAGTCAATACAAATCAGTAAATTAACTATTTACAAGTTCAGTGAACTTGTATTAATAAGTAATTCATAGCAGCTATTTAAAGATTAAAGACTTATTAAAAATGTATTAGTAATTTAAAATTACAAAATGTTTCGTAAATCTAGACAAATATAAGTTTTATTAATACTATAAAAAAATCACCTAATAAAACTACTACTTTTGCTAATATGAAATCAAATCTAAAGGTATTATAAATAGCGCAACTATCAAAAAACACCAGTTTAAATGTATTTATTTTTGTCAAATAAACTTGAAGCATTTTAATTTACTTTAGTGTAAAAACTATGAAAAAAAATCTATTAACAGTGATTTTATTATAAATAAAATGAGAAAAAGTACGTGTTTCGATCTTTTGAATATCAGCAGAACCATAAGCATAATGGAAGTGAAAACTGTGTCGTCATTTTAAGTTTCACGCTAAATCATTCTTCATATTATTATATCTATAAATTTGTTTAAATATGTTAGCAGGAAAAACGAAGCTAATAAAGAATAAAGAATATAATAGGAATACACTGAATTTAAATTCAGTGGATTACTACGTAGTAACGGTCGCAACCATTGTTATTATTACAATAGGAATATTTATAATTTCATAAAATATATTCTATATTTAAGAAAATCGGTAAAAAAATGACTTAAGAGCAGACTCTCTGTTTTCTGCTTACATGAGCCAATATTTTAGACAGGAGAGACCATTAGCCAAAAGCCTGTTGATATAAAGAATATGTGACATACATTTTATATAATGTCTTGTTTATATTTTACTTTTACGC
Source organism: Ontholestes murinus (assembly GCA_963969525.1). Taxonomy (NCBI): domain Eukaryota; kingdom Metazoa; phylum Arthropoda; class Insecta; order Coleoptera; family Staphylinidae; genus Ontholestes; species Ontholestes murinus. Next base: position 22,311,519 of record OZ018393.1, read on the forward strand.
AATAAAAAATTTTAAATATGTTTTTAATAATAAAAGTATGTTATTATATAAACTATATTCAGTTACTCTAAGTCGTGTTAATTATTGTTATTTGTTTTATTTATATAGGTAAATTTATTTAAAAAAAAACAATAATCTTCATTCAGACAATTATAACATGACATTTTGATATACATGAACTAATAATGTGGTGTTGGTCCGTCAGGACTATAGACCTGCGGTCTTTTTGCCCTATCTGAATTTAATTTAAACGTTAAGAAAACGTTCTTTACTAGCTAGCTTAACTGTCATGGTGATTCGTACAAATGAGTTGATGTATTATGAGGGGAGGATGATGATATTTTGAAGGGATCTTTGGGTTTCGAGGAATACAAAATTTGGTTAAGATGGGTAGATTTGTTGGATTGTTGGCAAATTTGTTAATAAGGCTTAATATACGCTGGGACATTGGTGTGATTTGTGTAATTTCATACAAGAGGTCTTTGGAGGAATTATGGAGTGGATAATTTGGGCGTCAGAGTTTGGTTAGGGTTCTTAGGGCTGATCTTTCTGCAACTTCGATGTGGTGCAGGATGGATAAACGAAGTTGGGTAATAGTTTTATTTATGGGTGATACTTCCTTATTAAATTCATAACCTCAATAATACTGTGTAGTTACACACGTGCTCTGCGAAATTTAATAAATTATTTTGTAAAGTTTATTAATAATATATACAAACATAATAAAGTATAGGAATACAGACAATTATTTTCAAAAATTTCAAAAATATCGCATTTTATTTAACGGACAATTTTGCCTGATGATGGCCTAAGGCCGAAACCGGTTGCAAATATATATAAATTTAATAAGGAAGTACTCTTTTCTATCACCCATAAATAATAACCTTATTACGACACTCAACAATGAATAATTTTATTATTATTAGTAATATAGTGAATAAAATATTAAAAACGGGTGGCTAGTTTACATTTTAAACAATGTTGTCATAATATCTATTCATAGTAATATTTTTTACCATAAAACAGCTTCTCATTCTATGATAAAACTAATGACGTTAAGTTATTTTATCTTGTACTATGGAATATCACAATTTATATTTTTAATTCATTCATGGGATAATTTATTTTTAATATATTAAATATTTAAATTTATTTAAACTGTAATTATATAAATAAAATATTTATAATAATTGTAAAAACACTGTGGATCAAAATTGTAAGATATATTATTATTCTAGTTTTATAACGAACATACATTATTTATTTTACATGAATATTTCAATTACTTTATAACATAATAAAAAGTAATATTGACTTAAATAGGTAATAAATAGTCACTTTTAAAGTAAAGTGTGTAATATTTAAAAAAAGTACTAGTATTTTTAATAATTTAATATTGAATTATTGTTTCCCTGTCAACAACAGCTACGAACCAGTTGCAAGCGATTCGGGTCAACGCAGTTGAAGATAGTACTTGAATGTTACTATAAACCTCCAGTTCTCAATAATAGCATTTTATTATTGGTGTTTATTCTTAAAAAAAATATTATCTTTTTTTTCTATAACGAATATTATATTAATTATTAACTTAAACTTTAATTTACTAAACAAACTCCAAAACTGATGTGTATCGCCCATAAATAAAATTAATGCAACCCTTGACATATGCGCATAAACCATAAATTAATATAATTTTTTTGAAATATTATTGCTTTTTGTGGCTTCTACTTCCTTGTACATATTAAGTATAAATAAAAACACCTTGTTACTTTGTTTGTATAACACCATTTATTTTTTGCTGACTATAGTTTCCGCATCTAACGTGCCATTATCAAACAACATTTTAACAAACAGCTGTGAAAATTGGAGTGTATATCAGGTCAACCTGGTCGTTAATTAGGGGTATTCCCGGATTAGCGCGAGCCTTATGAATTTTTATTGATTCGATAAAGTCCATTTTTCCCCTTTTTGCTTAATGGATTATGGAGAGTACATCTTCGCCAAAAGAATGATTTTCGTCAATTAGGTGTTTTGCAAAAGTTGATTTCTCAATTTTCTTTAGGCCAAAAGAGCGCAGATGTTCCTTTAATTTGATACTAAAACTCCGACCAGATTGCCCTATGTACACACCTTGACAATGTTAACTTCTAAATACCGGATTTGCTAAATTTATCGTGTGTGGTTTTCGGATTGAAAATTAAATTTCTAATTTTTGAACTGAGTTTTAAGGCTGCTGTGATATTGTGTTTTTTTTAAATACTCTTGATTTTAAGAGATATATATTTTGCGTTTGCTGGTGGTAGGTCACCTCCAAATAAGATTTTTCTCATTTTTACTAGTTCGTGTTTCTTTAATAGTTTATTAATAATGTTGCTATTGTATCTATTATTTACTGCAAAAAGAGCATTGCAATAAGTAATGGATTAAGAAAATACATTTAAAAATTCGAACTTTACGGTTATGTTTACGTTATTTTGTCAAAAGATCCTTCAATTAATTTTAATGGAATTTTTAATTGCGCGAGTGTCTTTAAAATTTGTTAATTATTTATATAATGAGTTTAAATCAGTAGAGATATTATGGTCTGGAGAGTTAGTGAATGAAACGACGAGACGGCTAGATTCTTCTTCCTTGTGTATTTTAACTAACCCGTATATATATTATATTATTACGGTAGATTGGATTAATTGGAAATAGGTAAAATTGATTTCTATCAAAGAAAATAAATTAACTATTTGTAACACAAGATTTAAGCGATTTTGTGAAATTGGGCGTAGGATCTTTATTCAATTCAAATGATCTCGGAATTATTTAAGAATGTGTTGATCCTTGAGATGTAAGTAAATTTCTCCAGGATAACTACTACTGAATTGCCATTATCGGCTTTAGTTATGATTAAGTTGTTTTTTTTTATTTTTTGTTTAATGGATTTTACTGTGTTATGATCATTTCTTTTACTAATAGCAGAATTCTTTATAATTTTTGAAGTTATAGAATTTTATTTACACTATCAAATTACATGTATTATACATAATATTATATAAGGGGTTTCGAAGCAAGCAAAATTTTTATAAAGAATAAGTTTTTTTCCTAAAATTTATATTAAAAAAGTTTTCCCTATAGGAAACCCCATCACTTTACACACTGTATATACATATACATAAAAAATAGCATTAATTTGTAGTTGGCTTTTTTGGTGTTTCTCCCTCGGTCTTCACTTCGAGAATCTGGGCCATCTGATCCATCTCGGGCTATTGGTATTGAGGGATTTATGTTTTGTTCTCTGTTTCTTCAATTTATATTTTGTCATTCAGGAGTAAGTTTTGAATCGTTAATTTATAAGCCGGGTATTTAAAACTCCGGATTTCTACATTTAGGTTGTTAAATTGTTTGGTAGTCTCTGTTGTTAAGAGCTGTGTATATTGTTTTTTTGTGAATTTTTCAGTCCTTAAGTCAGATTTTCTTCTTGTCTTATAGTTGTGTACTTCTTTATTTATAGTGAGTGATATATTTGTCTTTATAAGATTATTTTTAATTTTATATATGAAGAGTAGGTTGTTTAATGTTATGAGGTTTTTTATGTTTAATTCCTGGGTCTTTTTATATAGTTCTACTGTACTAGTTCTTTTATCTAATTTGTAAAGGTTTTTTAGCATTTTATTTTGTTGTATCTGTATTTTTGTCATATTTTTTTGTTGTGTTTTCCCAGATGTTACATAGGTAATTATTTTTTGAGTAAACAGGGCATGATATATAGATTTTTTGCGGTTGAAGGTACGTAACTACGTATTTTATCGATTGCTGCCAAAGTTTTAGTATTTTGTTGGAGTAGTTTGTTGATGTACGCGTCCCATTTGAGATTCTCTTGGATTTTTAGTCCCAAGTAATCTACTTCTTTGATTTGTTTGATGTCCTTTCCTTTTATTGTTATTTTAAGATCTGGTAGTGGGAATTTTTCATTAAACACCATGTAAGTTGTTTTTTCTTCGTTGATTGTTAGAAGGTTGTTAAAGTACCAAGTATCTAATAGTGTTAAATCATTATTGATCTTTTCTTGGATTTCGGTATAGTTTTTTTCATTATATATAATGCAGGTATCATCTGCGTATATATATGGTTTGCCATTTAGATCTAGTTCTAACATATAATTGGTGTACATTATGTATAGTTTTGGTGGTAGTATATCTCCTTGTGGTATTCCATATTCTGAGAACATCGGTATGCTTTCCTCATTTTTAATTTTTGTTATTTGAGGTCTGTTTGTTAAGTAAGTCTTTATAAGTTGTATGTCTTCCCATGGCCTTTAGTTTTTCTATTAGTTTGCTCTTTGAAACTGTATCGAAGGCCTTCTTCATATCAATGTAAATCCCCACTACTTTTTATTGTAGATTTGTTTTGATTTGGTTTATTAAGTCATATGCTGCCGATGCTGTTCCTGAGTGCTTTTGAAATGCGTATTGTTGTTCATGAATAATTTTGTGCATATTTAGGTGATCAGTTATTTGACTTTGTAAGACCTTTTCTAGTATTTTATTTATTTATTTTAATGATTTTATGTTTGTCTAATTCACAATACGAAATACCTTTGAGAGCTCACTCTGATTTAACAACAATTATTGTTTCTTTAATATTTTTACCAAGAATTTGCGGTGAATAATTCAAGCTTGACTCTAGTAAATTTAATTATTATTTTGAAAATATTACATTGCTATTGTTAATGACTCTAGAGTAAAAAATATGGCGGTTATGCGTTGGTCTAATATTTACGTTTGCGGCTTTTTCTTCTTTCAATTCAACTTCTTGTGGGTAATATAAATGACTTTACCCCGTATATAATCATCTAGAAGATCATCAACTGGGTGGAGATGATACGCGAGCTTGCAATGCATGATCTTGATATATTTGAAATATACATCTCTTTTTTTGAACAAAAATTTTAGTTCTTCTTTAATTTATTGTGTTTTTGGCTGCCACTGATTTACACTTTGTTCTCAATTGTACGTATTGCAGAACAACGTTGTGTTTTAAACACTGTTGGTTCAATCTGATGTTTAATGATGCTTGCTTCTTTTTTAATTGTAGTTCAAAATACATTTTAGCCTTTTTAGCTCCACTAGCACTGATAATTTATTCATTTTTGCAGAATCTATTTCGTTATACGAACTCGTACATGTTGAGTATAAATAAAAACACTTTGTAACTTTGTTTGTATAACGCTATTTATTTTTTGTTGACTATAGTTTCGGCATCTCAATGTGCCATTATCTATGGTCAACAAAAAATAAATAGTGTTATACAAACAAAATTACAAAGTGTTTTTATTTATAAATATTTTGTAATATATCAATATAGAAATAACGTAGTTTTATTCTGTTCTGAATCCAATTTAAATATTCAATTAAAACTATGAAAATATTTAATTAAAAAACACCTCCTTAATTTTCTATTACTCTACAGTCTCTCCATTTCAAATGCTTATAAATTATATATTTATTTTTATATCATTATTTTATAAAGAGTTAAAGTATTTACAACATTAAATATTCTTTGAATTTTGACCTGTGACTCTGACCTATTACAAATCCTTTATTAGATCGCAAATTTTCAATGGTTTATTTGTCATCTCTTCAATTTCTAAATGTTTGCCAAAAAATCTGAATCGACTCCAAACCATTGACTTTTTTTCCTTTTAAACCACTAGATGTCAAATGCTGCATTTTTCCTTACATACTATATCAGGCTTATAACAACTTTCCATTCGCAAAATCCCTCAAAAATTAGCGAATATATATATATATATATATATATATATATATACGTATATAAACAAACCAATCTTCTTTTATATAGAAACTTTTTAAATAACTTTTTCTTTAAATATTTTAAATGTTTTTGTTTATTATTTCACTCGCCTTTACCTCCATTAATATAACATAAGTTAAGTTCCACGCCTGAATTTTGTGTTCCTCTTTTTAAATTCTGATAAGTGGTCAAATATTACCAGATGTTATACAGATAACTTCATATCCAACAAATCTTCTCATTAATTTTGCGCTAGATATTCCCATCTACCTCCACTATTTAACTGCTGAATTAACCTCTATTAAAAAGTGCTCAGTAGTAGTTGAACAACTTGCTTTAGAGTAAATCAAACGTGCACACAAAAATATAAATTCTTTTTTCAAAAATCCGCTCCATCTAACATAATACGCTTTCTAATTTCTTTATTAAATTTTGTTAGTTACCCAGGCTCATGATCTGCCCAAATAGCTTCCCCTCTCTGAGTATAATTTTCATCATCGAGATTATTAAAGCCAATATTCTTATATTAATGGGTGGTACATTAAATATCTTTCTACAACCAGCCATCCTTTCACGTGATTGTTGTTTATTGTTGTTTGCTTTATTTTGTTTCTCTTCTTAAATTAATCTAAAATACATTCTACTATAAATATTATTACTATAATTTAAATTGGAGAGACCCAGGCGGAGTTCATATCTTCGAAATGTTCTTCTTCTTCCACTCTGACACGAAATTGTTTTCAGGTAATAAACTATATCAATCTGACACAATATACAGGGTGCGCTAGAGAAACTTACTTATTTGAAAGGTCAACAAAAACAAAAGTACTTCAGTTCCCATTACCGATATCACACACCAGATAGTAATTCGTTCACAATGAAGTGGCTTCTGGTGAAGTTCACGCGAATTTTCACCACTCCAGTAACGCGAAGAGTTGAGATGAACTTCAAAAATCGACTTAATCAGTGCATGCACAATGGCGGTCGCCATTTAACCGATGTAATTGTCAAAACTGTATGAAAGAAACTTGGGGTATTGTATTCTCAAATAAAAAAAATTAAAACAATAAGTAAGTTTCTCCGATGCACCCTGTATATCAACATTTTTAAGGGATAAAGCTTTTAAAAATCATATTTGTATACGTTCAATTAGAAATTAAACGTTGTTGGTGCCATTTAATAGAGATGCAGTTTATTTTACTTCTAACATTTGCAAAACACATAAATGTCAGTAAATTTACATGTATTAAATTATTTAAACAAAAAAACAAAAACATTATAGGCATATATATAAACGTTGTTTTTGTATTGGAGGAAATAATTTTACCTGAAAATAACGAAATTGAGCATAACGAGTGCATCAAGATAGTAGCAGTACACATTTTGCTTATTTTGTCTGTAAAATTTAGATGGTAATCAAATTAAATATTAACATCTTTAATTTGCGTATTTACTTCAAGTCATAAATATTGGTTTGAAATTTAATGTTTGAACGCTTCCAATTATAAAGCACTATACATTGTTTATTAATATTTAAATTAAGTTTACTAGTTATACACCATTAAAATTTATTTATTCATTTATTCATTTTTACTTTACAATATCCTGTTAAAACAAGGTAAACAAAATTGAGATATATACATTAAAAAATACAAAAATTTAGGTAATTATATACAGATCCTTTTGTAAGTTGATTACATCATTCATTTATTTAATTGGACTATGTATCTCCAGATCATCGTACACACAGAAAAAAACATAGTGATCCCTAAGGAGCACCTAAATATCTTTCCACTATTAATGTTTTCATTGGCTTTGGTGATACATTTAGAATCACGAACATTATAGAAAATATTTAAATTAAAAATATATAAAACAATTGGTGTTGGTATCACTTCTTTAAAATATGTATTTATTTTGAATTATCAAAATGTATCACCTCCACAATTATTTATTTGTTTCTTTTAAAGTTCCTAATTCATTCTATTTTAGCATATGATGTTATAAATTTATGTAATACTGTACAGTGTAAATATTGGATTGATCGGGCTTGAAACTTGAAATAAAAAAATAGTTTTTTTCAGTTACACAAATTTATTATTAAATACTTGTTTCACCACTCATTTGTTTCATCATACTGATAAACAATAGTTAGAAAATTATTACAAAAACGACTGACATACTATGACGCAGATTGTAGTAATCTAATAAAATAAAAGTCATGCGGTTTTAATATTTCGATTATGCTGTATTAAATTGATGTATAATAATGTAAATTTAGGACACGATAATAATTCATTTCGAAGCACTAATGCACAATAAGCTATAATTACATTGTGGTTAACTTAAGGCATTTATCTGGATAACTTTAAGCTTATTACGATGATTTACTTCGTAAATATATACGCTTTCATTGCGGAAGCACCGCAGAGTCATAACGACATGTTATATGCTATGATATGTGCTTACGTGTAAATTTAATTATGTCACTTTAAATAGTGGCATCGGTCGAAAGCCTCAATATATTTTATCATATTATATTCAAACTATTTTTCACATTTATTTTATTAAATAAATCAAACAAATACCATATAATAGTAAAAATAATAATTAGTTTTACGCAAAATCTTCTTCACTAAAAATTGAATTTAAATAACATTTCTGTATTAAAAAAATACAATTTCAAATTATATTTAAACTAAGTGTAAATAAGCTATTTTTTCATACAAATAAAATTTCAGGAGTGTTTTTCATTTATTATAAATAAATTAATTTATTTTTTTAAATTCAATTTACCAAATTATTCACAGTTTTGTTTTTATATTTCTATATATAATTTTTGAACTCAACAAATATATATTATGAATTTTAATACATAGCGTAATTTTAATACGTATTGTAATTTTTATTTAAAGTACATATATCAGAATATATTAAGCACTATCAAAATATATATTTTTTCTAGTTTTAGGATTATATTGTAATTAACTAGAACTATACAAAGCCATTTCGATTATTTATTCACCTAAAAGGATACCTTCCCTGAAATACATAAAGGGATAGGGTCTATACATACACGAGGGTTTCTAATTTAAATAAATATCCCTTCATATTATTGTATTAATTATTCTTTCATCTCTCTAGGAGCAAAGTAATTACATTTACCTCGAACCCATTTGTTCTATAATGTATTCTTATCATGAATAAATATCCTTTGTTTCAAATTAATTAATACAGGGAAATGTTTATTCTAAGAAAAATTATTAGTTTTTACACACTAGAAAGGTACAGTTAGGTTATACTAATAAGTATGCAGTATAAACTCGTTATTTATACTGCTAAAATATATAATGATTACTATATTTTTGGATTGGGTAGTAAATACAAACAACTTTGAAGAATTGGTATAGTTTAGTTTATATACTTTACAAAATCTACTAAAAAGTAATTACAAAATTCATACATAAATATTAAATCACTTAAATCGCAAATTTTGAATAGACATGTAGAACTTCACAGTTCATCTCGTATATGAAGATAAATCAATATTTAAGACATTTATTAAAGTGAGGAGTTTAAAAATTAGACATTTTTAAATGCTTTATACTTCGTTAGTTTAAAATCTGCTGAAATTGTATTTAAAAAAGTAACTTTAACTTTTTGTGACAATTAAAGTTTTTTTATATTTTTCATTGACATCACCTAACAAACTGATAAAGAAGCTAAAATCTTCTGTTAATTATTCTCAATTATAAAAATTATGATTGAGAATAATTTCTTAATATGGAAAAAATAAATATATAAATTATATAAAATTCACAGTATCGATTTCGTCATTATATTTATTTTAATTCTATACATATACATTTCGAACATTCTAATCAAAATATTTTATTTTCCTTTTTTAATTTTGCGTACTGCAAAATATATCATTTTACATTAAAACTCTATTGATCTATATTTATTATTCAAGGATAAAACATGCTACTAACACTCCACATATCTACAATTGATTGCGATAAGCTAATTGAATTGTAATATCTAATTACCAATTATTGATCGAGCAACATAACAAATTGTTTTTCTCCCTATCTACTTGAATACATTATTATTTCTTGTTGTGGGAGGCCACTTGATTAGAAACTAATTTCCGCAAGAGATATAGGTTGATTGAATGTCGATTGCGAAAGCACCACACAGTCGGAAGTAATTCAAATAGAATCGATTGTTTCGATGGGCTTAGATTACCAGAGCAAATTGATATGAATGAAACTTCACAACGCTATAGAATACTATCCGATCGAATTAATCCACTTAGATAATAGTTTAATACTACTTAATAATGGATATTTAATTATAAAAATGTTAAATATTAGTTGTTAAGAAAATTATATTATTGTACAATAACTTATATTATTTGTTTAAAACATATATTATTTTCTAAAGAGAATGGTTGCGACCGTTACTACGTGGTAATCCATACTTACATTATATTATTTTCTATTAATTAAGTAGAATAGGCAATTTTCCGTTTTATATGTGATAAGAAATATAAAAATATTGTGTAGAATTGATTTACCAAACTCCGCTCCGGCAATTTCAACCCCAAAGATGCTAAAACATCCTAAAACAAGTGAATCATACTTCTGAAATCATTTTAAAAAGAAGTTAAAATTTAAAAATTGAATGCTACATAAAAAAACAAAATTTGCAGAAGATAAATGTGTTAAATAATTATGAATATTAATAAAAAATAAAAATTATGAAAAACCGTTAAATGCTCTAATTATTCAAAAAAATAATTTAAACAGTCAAAAATGACAATATTTAAGAAGAAAAATACAATTCAAAATTATGAAAAAAAACAGTTGAAGTGCTAAAGTATTTAATGTCACTGCAGAAAAGAATTAAATTTGTTAAAAATCCTAAAAAATAATAATCAAAAACAGCAGTTCATCATTGCTGAGAAAGTTTGACAAACGAAAACAATAGAAAATTATTCAAAGGAATTAAGGACGAAAAAATAAAAGTATTTTATTAATAAAAAAATAATCAATATTGACTAGAAAATTTTACTAAAGAAAAACAATTAAAAACTATTCAAAAACTCAGTTGAAATTGACCTAATTGATATAATATTTAAATGTTTCTGCAGAAGATAGTCCAATCTAACTAATTGTTAGGCAGTCGATAAAAGCAGTTTTAAATTACGAGAAAGCTTAATAAATAAATATAATTAACCACCTTAAAAATTTAAAAATTATTCATTCATTCACTTATTAATTCATTTTTTACTTACAATGTCCTATTAATATTATATATACAAAAATTATAAGAAATGCATTAATAATTATAAAAATTTAGGTCACAGGATTTTTTGGCGGAGGTCACTATGTTTTTCCACACAAACCCCTTGTTCACTACCTTAAAAATTAGGTGAAATATTTAAAAATTGCAAAAAATAAAAGTATTTGTGTTAAGGAGATAATTAATTATTAGTTAAAAAATAAAACTGACAAATGTGCAAAAACAATTAAGAAATTCAATTTATTACATAATTTTATAAAAACTAATTGAGAACCGATAAAGTCAATCAAGAATAAACCAATTGCTAACAATTTAACAATCACCATCAAGTTCAATATTCGTAGTTATCCATCTCGCTGGAAATATTATTTAATTGTATTGCAAGTGAAAAATTTCTACTTAGATTAGGAGTTCCAACATTCTATCTGAACCGATAACGATCAGCTCAGATTTACTATTCATTAATGATGTAATTGCTATTATAGAATTTGGTGAATGTTTAATGTATGCAGATAATTTAAAATTATTTCAAGTTATAACGTATCCTGCTGATAATATTTTGCTACAGAGTGACTTATATCGTATATCAGTATGGTGTGTTAATACCAAATAATCCAAGAACTATGAGAAATGTGTCTCAATTCCGTTTTCTATAAAATTAAAATTAAATAATTATTTATTGTTACTTCATCGCCATTAAAATTTACTAGTTCTGTAAAAGACTTTGTTCTATTATTTGACAGTTTCATTTCAAAGTCATATAAACAAGGTATGTTATAAGGCTACCAAATTGTGGAACTTTGTTTAGCACATTTCAGAGGAAATGAACGCTGATTTTCTAAGTCTATTATATTGTTCACTAGTAAAATGCCATCTACAGCCGTACTAATAGTCGCGAATTAATTCGAGTATAAGGATTATTCCTTTACCTCGGATTATTTTTAAAGATAAACGTCAATTCAATAATTCTGCGCGACGCAAGATTATTTCGAGATTATTCGCGAACTGTCAATTTCTTACTTGTCAACAGATATTTTTATAATTCATTATAGTTAATATATTGTTATTATAATTTTACCTTTATCCATTTCTGTAAAATGAATTACCATTATTATGTACCATTTCCATTAAAAATAAGTATTAATTGTACTTACTATATTCGTAATTTAATAAATGGCGCTCTTCAACTGACAGAACATGACGATTCTGCCAACGTAAAACCAGTAATAATTAAATGTCACTAAAAAGTTCCCGTATAGTGCCAACGTAAAACCAGTAATAATTAAATGTCACTAAAAAGTTCCCGTATAGTGCCAATGTAAAACCAGTAATAATTAAATGTCACTAAAAAGTTCCCGTATCGAGGATAATTCTTCGAAGTCACCGAAACTACCCGTAAATACCCGACTAATAAATACGACAAATAATTCAGGATTTTTCAGTTCGAGAATTAATTCGCGACTATTAGTACGGCTGCTAGAGTACGCTTTTTCGGTTTGGTGGCCATATTTAAATATTGATATAAATCGCATAGATACTCGGAAACGATTTCTACGGAATATGCAACATAATCTGGGTATATTTAAGTTTGATATTACTCGATAATACAAAAAGTGAATGTCATCACTCAAACATTATAAAAATGTTACTGAGCTTTATTTATTGTTTTAAATTAATATATAATTATATTCATTCAATGATTTGTAAATGAGACACAATAACTTTGTTTTACCCCTATATTTTAAACAATTACAGTGACTATAGTTTCGAATATAAGCTATTCATTATCAAACTTAAAGTAACTTAAATTACGAACAATTTTGTATTTATATACAAGCGTTGAAGAGGGGCGTATTGTTTAAAATATAGTGTTAAAACAAAGTTATTGTGTCTCATTTACAAATCATTCAAGATGTACCATGAAGTAAACGCCTCTACCATCAAATATATGCATTCAATTTTAAACGTGCTCTAAGATACTGTAACTCACATCCATCTTTTTTCAAATAATTTACTTGGTCGTATTCTGAGTTCTAAAAATGCATTAAACAACCATTCGTTGTTTAAATTGTTTGGTTCTATAAAACAATCTTAAAAAAGGCAACCTTAGCATATACATAAACAATATTTTTTATCAAATAATGTTTTTTTCATTTTGTAATTCCATTCCAAGTCTATTTAGTGGATTTGTTAAATAATTTTAAGTTTAATTTTGTTTTATTTTATTATATGTATCATAGTATGAAATGGGGTCTCCCGTAAGTAAAGCATTTATTTATTTATTTATTCAAATAATATATTACATACAGAATAGGGAAATACGGAGATGGAATGAGTTCCCCCAAGAATTCGTATGATTCTACATAATTTACTATTAGAATATATGTTTCCCGCCCAGTCTCGCCAGAGTTTTCGCCCCGTCTTCTCTCATTCACGCTCTTACATTTCTACATCCATCTACGTAATCCTCTTCAACTCCCTTGCATTTCTCTGCTAAAGGAATCCACGTATCCTTTCCATCCTCATACACCATGCATTCTCCGTAACCCTCTTCCATCCATTCATTTCTCCCTCTCTCCTCCGTCACGGATTTTGCCCTTGCCAATGTCACCTTCTCCTCTCTTCTGAAACACCCCTTATTTTATCCACTATTCTCAATACATCCTTGTTTCTCTTATCTCTCCACGTCTTTTGTCTTCTCTTGCACCCATTCTGGAACATTAACCTCTTTCTTTAGCCACTCTTTTACGATCCCCTCTGACAAGCCCAGCCTCTCATACATTCTCTTCCTTTCCGCTCTCCATCTTCGTACCCCTGTGGCTATGCTTTTCTTTCATACATCCATCACTAATATCCCCCTGTCTAATCTCCACAGTTTCATTTGATACCGAACTACTCTCTATGTCGCTTTAGTCCACACTCTGTTCCCATTCGTTTCCTAAAGCAGTATGTATTTAGGCGTCATTTTCGACACCCACTAAGATCTGTTCCAGAAACCGTCACTGTTCTCTCCCCAACCTTACAAATCTACATTCATTTTAAAGTTTTAGTTCAGATATTTAGCGGTTCTTGAAATTCAGAAGATTTACGAAGATCTTGCAATAACGACATAGGTTGAGAAGGACCTCAGTACCTCTCTACTCGCATTCCAGGTGTCATGACACTAGATGACACAGAGTTATTCAACTGCAATGATGCAAATGGTTTTGCTAATTATTTTACTAAATCTTTTGCTCATTATCTGCCAATGTGAATGTGAACAAACTCAGTCATCTAGCCAATATCAAGTTTTGTGTAGCAGATGTGAAGAAACAACTTAATAGCCTCTAACCCAATTTAACTGTGTGCATCGACTTAATTCCTAGCCTGATCTTGAAGGATACTGCAAATGTGTTATGTGGTATTTTGTGTTTTATATTTAATCTTATATTAAGTAGAGGTATTTTTCCTGATGCATGGAAAGAGTCGCGTATCTGTCCGGTCTTTAAAAAGTGAGTTAAAACTGCAATCAAAAATTATCGACCAATTTCCATCTTGAGCAACTTGTCAAAGTATTCGAATCACTTCTCAGCAACTATATTTATAACAACGTCAGTACGTCTTTCCGTAAAGATCAGCTAATTGTAACTCTTTGCTTTATATTGAAGGAATCAGATACACGTTACTTATTTCATTTCATTCTATCCCAGTCACCCTAGGATGATGATAGAACGAGATATAAATTATTTTCTATACGGTTCACTCAGCAAGCATTCCTTGTAGCTCCATGCTATAAATTTCTTTCTCCCTCTCTCCTCCATCGTGCATCACGACTTGGCCAAGGTCATCCTCTCCTCTCTTCTGAGATGGATGGTAACCAAGTACCTAGGCCTCCTTTCATGTACCTACCACTCCCTATAGCCCTCATTATATCCACTATTATCCACTCATATTTGTCTCTCTTGTCTCTCCACGTCCTTTCCCATACTTCATGTAGATCAATTAAAATAAAAACAACTTTTAATATTGCTACCCTAGCAATTATTTTATATTTACACATTTACTATGTCATATATAAAAAAAACTCATTCTCGGCAATAAGAAAAACAGAAAATCATGTTTCTGTTCATATATAATTCGAGGGTGAATCAAATATAAACCGTAATTTAGTTTTCTATCTTAAATAATACACATAAAATTAAATTTTTAAAAACCATACATAAAATTTTGTCCGAGAGAAGGCATTTTCGAGAAGAAAACATTTTGGTCTAATCGTTTGTATTACCTTTCTGATCGTATTAGCCCTATTTAAACATTTTCGAGCTAAAAAGTGTATCTTTCATTTCAGAAGCTATGTGTATTTTTACTAAAGATTTGTTTATAAAATACATTTATATGATATTATAGGGTGAGTTTGTAGGTATATCTATTCTAAATATTTTTCAAGTACAAAACTAAATATTAGTGTATTTATAGTCAAGGATAGAATATATTGTATTTTTATTATCCACAATTATAAGCAAAGAGTTAAAAGACCTCAGTTGATGATTGTAACATAATTTATTTAAGATTCAAGCCATTTTATTATTATTAATAAAAAATTACGTATGAAAATACAAATTATTCAATCCATAAATAAGATGGAAAACTTTCGAAATAATCGTAATATTTGCTAATTGATTGAATTTGTTTTAATTTATTTAATTGGTATCATTATTTAAAAATGAATAATCAAATGCGTGCTTTTGATATTACACATAAAGTAAAATTCAGTTTATTTTATATTTATAGTTTCCTTACACCTATAAAGAGTTTGCTTTGATCCTCGGTAAGCAATCTTTAAAATATTTCTGTTTTTAATAATAAACACTTTTTTATTATTGATGATGAAAACATTTTTGATATACATTGGAATCCGGAACTTTAAATGAAACAGATAATTTATTTTGTGTATAAATCCTGTTTATATTTTTCAAATTAACTCTTTGAAATATATGAAAGTATAAATTAGCTTTTTTTTCAAATTTTACTACGGATACTGTTTATTTTTATTATTATACACATTTAGGTATAGTTAATATTGTAAATGTAATTCGTAATAACGCCGCTAATTCCAATTAGATATTAATATAATCATGTATGAACACAACTCACTGTATGTGCAATACTCATAGCGATGTTCGTGCAGTACTAATGTTGACTCGTTTAGATGGTAATAATTGTGTGCAGCAGCAGAACTTGATGGAATGCTTTGGTTCGTTTGATTAATAGCGGCTTTGTCTTAGGAAAGCTTAATGGGGTAGTTGTTGAAGGTAGTAGCTTAAGTGTACAGGGTGTAGCTAGAATAAACTAGATTGTTAGTTTCAGAGTGGTGGCGGTGGTGGCCGGTAATTCTGAGGCAGTGACCCTTAGCGGCCTCAAGGCGGACACACAGTACCAAGTGACAGTGGTCGCCGTCTGGGGCGGTAAACGATACAGAAGTAGACCTATTGTCTTCCGCACACTGGGTAAGTTAAATATGTTAAGTACATAGTGATGCGCTGTTTTAAATAAGCAAACACGCAGAAAAACTAAATATTAATTTAAATATTTACACAAAGAAATATATTTAGGTTGTCTAAATAGTTAATAAATATAGGCACATAATTCTAGATTAGTGTATGCACTACTTTAGCCTTTATTATATTAAATTCTTAGAAAATGTTCTGTAGACCTAACTAAATTATAGATATTTTTAGAGTTTTTAGGTAATGAAGAAAGTCTACTGACATGTTCAAGAAAATAGGATAATAATAGGAAGTATGATATTTCATTTGTTTTTTATTAGTATTTATAACATCTAATTGTGTTGAAATAGATGTACTACTAGTTACAAAATACGAAAGATGTATAGTTTACAAAATGACATTAGATAGATCCATCATTAATATGCACTAAACGTTTTGTTTTGATTATATAAATTTGTACTTTTTTGGAATACGTTTGTTTCAATACATTTTTATTAATTAATCTAAGGGTTGAATTATACAATCCTTGAGATATCTCATTCTATAACTAAATAAAAATTATAAAAACTATACATGGCTTCTACTTTTTTAAATCATTGAAATAATATTGTTCTATTTCAACTCATTTTCTTCTTTTTCCTCTTCTTTAACTAGGATTAAATCCTGTTTATTCTTCAACATGTATAGCTGCAGTTAGGGCGCTGAGCTTCAGTTCTCATAGCATCTTCCTAGGGGTATTTTGAACTTGGTAATCCCATTCTGGCAATTTTTGACAGTCTGGTTTCACCTATTCAGTCCACGTGGTCTCTCCAGCTCCGCCTTCTGTTTCGGGCTCATCTTAAGATATCTTAAATGTTGCACTTCGCTCTGATGCCTTCGATATATCTCTTTACATATTCAAAGCCGAGCTACAGTGTTTTATATAATAAAAATACTCATATGAACCAAAGAATTGCCACTTACCGTGAAGAATTTCAGAATTTTATTATTAAAGTTACACACATGTATAAATAAAGGGTTTTGTAATTGATATTTTAGAGCAACATCAGGAAAATAGAGCAAATACACCCAACTCTGTTTTTAAATCAATAAATTCGGGTATTATGAGGTTTTGATGAGAAAATAATTCATAACTCTAATATCTACGGCAAAGATTAGCAATTGGCAACTGCCACCTTACTCTTGGACAATACGCAAAATAGTTTTACTTTTTATCTATTATATTGGTTTGACATGTGATCTTTGCAAAATTCTTATACAACTTAATAGAGCCTTCCTTAATTTAAATTATTGAAATGATGTATTCAATAGCAATTTATTATATAAACAATAAAATACGATCATCTCAATTCCAATGATTTTTAATATTTTGAGAACAAAAACCGCAATTTGTGCACGAGTCAAAACCACTAGGAAATGAAAGTTGGTGTACGGATTAGAGATGGTGATTTTTTAATTTATTATTAATTAAAATTATTCTGAGATGACTTAGATATTTAGGTTTAATATTTAGTACTGAAAATAAACTGTATTACTGTATTTATCTGTATTTATTTTTCCCAAAATACATTACCTTTCTTCAAAATACTTCGTATAACTATCTAATATCAAAAAAATATTCAAAAAATTTTCAGAAATTCAACTTTAGTTGTCCTAATGTCTCTTTATTTACGCGCACTATGCAAATAAAGAAACATTAGGACAACTAAAGTTGAATTTTTGAAAAAAAAATTCACTTTCGTGGGCTGATATTTTTTATATACTTATAAATAGTAAATGCTTTTTGTTTTAAAATTTAAGAATCAAAAACGAAGAACTGTATATTGTATAGTTTATGTAGACTTATTTCTTTTTTAGTTCTAGATTGAAAGTTTTAAAAATTTATTACCCATTTTGAATTTTCAATTTCTATTTTAGAAATGTCTACAATTCCGGTTAAGGCTTATTAAGATCTCAAAATACCTGGGAAACATTAGCTTCACATTTTTATTTGACATTTGTATAAATTAATTTTTCTTTTTTATTTATATTTTCTTGCTATTCATTATAAATATCAAGTTTAATGCACAGACAGTTCTATATCAATCTTTAGCAACTATTGGGTGGTTCCATATATTCGATCAATTTTTGTTAATAGTGCAATTGTTTTCCGAATATTTGCGGTTCTAGTTGCCTAATCGGGCAAATAAAATATGTGTTGAAAAGGAAAGAGGACAGTCCGCTCTTTTCATCGGTTTTCTTTTGTTTTCATTGACATTAGATTTGTTTGTGTGACAAGCCTGCGAGCATGTCGAAGAATTAGATACATTTTCAGCATACTTTATTATTTCAAGAAAGGCGTATATGAAGGTGATGCCTTAGCAGAACGTACCGCTCGAAATGATTTGCTAAATTTCGTTCCGGAGAGTCTCGAAGATGGACCTGCAGTGGTCGGCCCACTGAGGTTGATTCGACTGATATTAAGACACTGGTCGAGCAGGACCGGACACTAAAAGTACGAGAGATTGCGTAGATACTTAAAATAGGCCAAGAAACCATTCAAAGCAGCTTGGTCGGGGTGTGTGGGTGCCAAACAAAATGAACGAAAAAAACTTGGTCAACCTCATATTCATCTGAAATTCACGTATTTTTCTAATTATTATCCTCATATCATTAATGGTTGCTGTTAGTGGGTCTTTCACCTTCCGTCAGGGATGTTTTTTTTGCTGTCTGTCAGGGGTGGAAGCGAGGAGTAGTTTCGAGATAACAAAAAATATGTAAAACCGACTCGGTTACCTCTCAGGACAATACGAGTATACAGCAGGTTCACAAGTTCCAATACGCTGCCATCATTTTAAAGTACAAGATCCTTCAAACCTGAACATCATCCTCAGCAGCTCGATCTATCGGGAGGGCTGCTAGCCGTGCTGTTGCTCGGTGAATGGTACCGTCCGTGATCTTCATTACCATTACTCTTACGCCACCATTTTCTCCTAGGAATGTTTGACAATATCGACCTACGATCCATTCATTGAAAGGACATTGTCTTCTCAAATCATTACCAAAACTTCCGCTTTTGTCAAATATGTTTGCGCTGAATCTGCTCTGACAGAAGATATTCAGACGACCAACGCTTGAAAAACTATTGCCTCGGGTTTTTCAAATGTTATTATCGGCACAAATTTTATCGGCAATTCCCAAAGACCGCCAAATGGGTCTCACAATGTAAAATTTTTAACATTGCCTTAAGTTCATTATTTGCATCGATGAAGTTAATGGCATTATCTCAGAATAGGTTCGCTATTTTTCCCCGTTGAACAATAAATCTCCACAATGCAGCTATAAGGGCTTCTGTTCTTACAATAAATTCCACATATATGTTCTTTAAAGAAAAAGCGCCACCTCAGATTTTGTATATATTAGTTCACTCCAATAAATGTTCGTTGCAAGAAAGAAGCATAAATAAATATACTGGACCATACGCTCGCTCGCTTGTATCCCGAAAACCTAGCAGATTAAATGATACAAGTAAAGTTATATAGAAAATAAATCGATCTATATTAAAATTATTAAGCAATTTTAAAATCCTTTTTATATTGGATGCAGCGATTGGGCAGCGAATGGCTAAACAGGAGGTTTCTACGTTTTCATAAGTTACCGTATATAATTAATAGAATTTTATTTTTTTCATTAATCTCCAAAATATACACTGATGAGTTAGCATCAACCTAGAGTTGCCAATATATTCTTGTTATGTCGGCGGTCAATACAAATTTATGACAACAAAACCTAACAAGAATAGAAAATAGCTCTTCTTGGAGAATCCGATCCTTCATTAATTTATCGTTTAAAGAATCACCATTTGATAACCTATAACAAAAAAATGAATTCTCCGGACTCATCGCGACTAGCTGTTAAATTAAAATGCTCCTCACACTTAATCTTTTTGGGATTAAAACAAGGTTCGTCTACTTTTACATTTTCAACTATCCAATTTAATTTCTAAATTGAAATTTAAATCGGTTCTGATGGTAGATATATTTGTTTGCCTTTTTTACTTCTCCTAAGTTGATTTGTCCCACCCACATTACTTTTTGATAAATATCGGCATTAATTAACTTATCAACAGGGCGCGAAAATTTTGACATTTTTTGCCAATTGCTAATAAACTATAGGAGCTACATGAAATGTATATAATAAATATTTATAGAGAATTTAGAACTGAACAAATTATAAAGAATAACTTTTTTTCGTAAACCTCATAGTTTTCGAGTAAAATATAGGGAAAGTACTATGATGGCCACATCACCATTTTTCTATAATATTTTCTTTCAGTTTTCGAAAAAAAATAACAATTCTTGCTTTGAATATAGTTTTCAGCAATATCTTTTATAAATTATGATACTTTTTTATAAAAAAATTACTTACCATTTCTTAAGATATCGGAATCTTGCACCAATTTTTATATCAGATTTCAAGTATTTTGCTATTTCTTAAATTGCAAGATTTTCTTTTCTCAAATACTTTATAATTTACTCCAAATTTAGTTAGGATTTCTAGAATTTTCCAGAAATGTATCTTTCTGATTTCTAGAACTTTTTTCCATTTTTTATTTATCACCATGTCTTCTATTTTTCTAGTTTCAGGATTTATTGAGTAATTTGTAAAGAACTACATACATTTTTCGCTTTATATCATCTAAATTTTTCAACAATGATAATTTTTCTTTAATTTAATTAATCACAAGATTTTTTACTATTTTTTTTTTTAGATTTCTAGAACTGTTTTTAAAATTTTAAAATTTTTCCGTTATTTTTCTTTAATTTCTCAAGAATTTTATATATTTCTTGTTTATGTCATCTGAATTTCTTAAGATTGCATTTTTTTTTTTTTGGTAATTTTAAAATTTTGCATATTGATATTTCTTTAAATTTATAAGAATTCTCTACCTTCAGATTTTTTTTATGTTATTAATATTTTTTGCGTTCATGTTATTTTAAATATTCCTTTTCTAAATTACTTTTATTTTTAGAATTTTTTTCAAACTTTTCAAGATTCAACAATGCCACATTGATTTTGCTTCTAGATCTCTAGAGCTTCTCAGCAAGTTACCTATCATTTTTTAATAATTTTTTACTATTTTTTTTTATTAACTTATAAGAATTTTATAAGAATTTTTCTTTTAAACTGGAAGTTTTTTATTCTAATTTGTTATATCAATTTTTTTGTAATATAAGAAAAAAAAATTCCTAATCGTTTTTTAGCTTTACATTTGTGTAATTTTCTAAATTTTCTAGAATGCCTCTTCTAAATCTTTCCAATTCCTAGAATATATCCTTAACTTTTCCTTGGGATTTATAGAATTTTTAAGAAAATTTTCTTTCAATTATAACAGAAGTTATTACTATTTTTAAAATTATCTTATCAAATTTTTGTTTTGATCTTTTTTTTTAATAATTTTTATCAGAGATTTTTATTTTTTTCCTCTAATTTTTGCTATGTTTTGCCTGTATATATCTACCGATTTTGTAAATATTTTTTCTCATACTGTAAGAACTGTTCTCTCGCTTTTCTAGAATTCCAAAAAAATTCTCGTGCAGCCCAATTTCCAATCTTTACATCTTACTCCTCATAGCTGAAACCCATTGCACGGTTTTTCCGTGTATAATTATTTTTATTTCAGTGGCTTGTTTTTATTTGTAGAATAAGAGTATTTCTTTCAAATTTCTAGATTTCGTACAATTTTCTTTTTGGAAAAAAATCTAATTCCCTCATTAAACAAAAACTCCTTCAATCCGCCAACATCGACATCCCTGAATACCAGTTTGGTTTCCTCCCACAAAAGTCAACCTTACATCCTCTATCCATTTTCATTTATCCAAACCAATCACATCGAAGGACATAAAACAACAATTCTTTTCCTTGATATACAAAAGGCTTTTGATTCGGTTTGGCATATTGGCCTCATATATAAATGTTTCCTGCTCAATATCCCTCGCCATTTAATCATCATTATCTACAACTTCCTCACAAACAGAACCTGTAAAATTAGAATCAAACAAACCTATTCCGATCCGTTTTCCATCCACCAGGGGGTACCACAAGGTTCTCCTCTTTCCCCCCTTCTGTACAACATTTTCTTTCACGATATATTTGACCCCAACCCATCATATTTCCATCCCTCTAGATACGCCCTCCTCTTTGCCGACGACACTGCCCTGGTTGCCCACGCCCCAACTCTCCAAGCCGCCCAATTATCCCTTCAATCATCATTCGATGCAATACAATCCTGGTGTTCCAAATGGCGTATGAAAGTAAACCCTTCCAAATCCAAATTATTTATCCCTCGCCATAAAATCACACCGCATTCCCCTTCTATTAATATCAACAACTCCAACATCCACCCCTCCAACCTCTGTAAATACCTAGGCGTCCTTTTTGATTCCAAACTTTCCTTTACAGCCCACGCACAATCAATTAAGTCCAAAATTAAGATAAGAGCTCGTCATGTCCGTGCACTCACATATAAAAACAAAGGCATCTCCATTAAAACAGCCGTAAACATTTATACATCGACTTGCCGACCTCTTATTGATTACAGTGCGATCCTATTTAACCAAATCCGTCCTTCCACTCTCCAACACTTAAATGTCGCCGAAAGGTCAGCCCTACTTTCCCTTACTAAACTAAGACACCCTATTAATCCCCTACACAATCCTTCTAATGCGCTCCTCTATGAAACCACCCAAGTCACCCCAATATCCCAACGTATAAATAGCCTAAATACCAAATTTGCCAATAACCCCTTCAATGTAACCCTACTCAATAAATTTTGATATTTTTCTTCCAGACAATTCTAACGTTTCTATTGAATTCTAGATTAATTTTTAATTTTAAATTCTCAGAGTTTTGGTAGGGTTTGTTTGTGGTTTATAAAATGTATCATATTAGAAATTTTTTCGAAATTTCTAGAATTTTCCAAATTCTTTTCTGAGAAATTGTAGCTTTGTATTATCAGTTTTTTTTGTAATGCATTTTCTCAATTGTAATGTTTTTCTTCAACGGTTTCCTTTCCAGATTATTAGAACATTATAGTCCTTTTTTTCCAGATTTCTTCTAATAATTGTTCTTAAGTATTTCTGTACTGTTTCTTTCCGAGAATTTATCAATATTTCATCAATTATCTTTTCGGATTTATTTTTATTTTCCTAGTTTTACAAAAAAAAAGTTAATTCTAGTACTTCTAGCAATTTTTCTTCAAAATTTTAAGAATTTTGCTCTTAAATTACAAAAAAATAGAATTTTCTTTATTTGTAATACTTTAATTGTAGAAATTAAATTAAAGTTTCCAAAATATTTTTTTAGAAATGTTTAGCTTTTAGCTTTTCATTTTCTGAATATTTCCGAATACCTCTTCTAAATTGTAAGGTTTTCTATTCAGTAATAATACTTTTCAAATAACTTTTCTTCTGGACTTTTCAAATTTTGTAATTAAAGTTATTGTAAATTGCTAGGCGATCAGTAATTAAAGTTAATATATGTAATTAATAAATATGTAAGGTGGGTGGGTGGACTTAACCCACCCTCCAATTTGTAAAACATAAGCGAGGGTTTTAATTAAAAATTGATTTATTCAAACAAATTTTGAAATTTAAGAAATTTTGAAAAATATGACATTAGTTAACAAAAGTTAAAGATAATGAAAAACTGAACAAATTTTATTAAAGCATGTTTTCCATAAAGTTCATAAAAAATAAAAATTAATAATTTTGACATTTTTTTTCCTATGGCTAAAAAACTATATGAGTTAAATGAAATTCATATAACAAGTAATTGTAAATAATAGGTTGTTGAAAAAATTCACTTGGTTTGTTTCACTAAATTGTTTATTTTGTATTCGACTAGTTTCGGCACTGGGCCATTATCAAGAATAATGAAATTGTAAAATATAGGGAAAGTACTATGACGGCCACATCGTTGATTAGATGTACTCTATTTCTTTCCAACGTTTGAAACAGCTGTAAAGATATATTCCATACCGTAACCAATAATTTATATGGCTTGTTCTCAAAAAAATATAATCGCCAAGTATGTATGCAAAGCTAAGCAAGACTAAACAAGTCTTTAATTTACAAATTTACCCCTGTAATATATATATATATATGTGTGTGTGTTTCGTCACAAATATAGCAGTGAAAGTATTAATTTTAAACATAATACTTATTATAATCTCTATAAATTAGCATCAACTACTGGCCATAACATACCATTATTGACCAGACGTTCTTTCTATAATAGAAAAGTAAATACATGCTAAAGAAAAATAATTTTAAATACAATTGTGAAGTCTAGCTTTACTTGTAGAAACAGAAATGTAAGGGATTCCACTTGCCTTGTAGCTCCCGGCCCATTTCCGCTTGATCCACTTTAGTGACTCCGCTGACAGACTTTGACGTTTACATCCACAAATCCGATGCTTTTTCTTGGTGATACTTGTAAGAACAAATATAACCCAAGAATTGACGTCATTGTTTTTAGTATATTGTAGTAAATTTACAACCCGCTAATGTGTTGCACTTGATCGAGTAAATTTAATCTTAGAATAAAACTTTAATACATAGTAATCTCTTAATATATTGACTAGTTTTATTGCCATTTACTAATTTCAGTATCTTTGTTTCTTGAATGGCGACCGAGATTTAGTTAGCCTAAAGTTAGTTAAAATTGCGTACTAAATTAAAACGGTCGCTCAACTATAATTTAGATGAACGGTTAAATTAAAAGATTATTAAACTCCTGAATTTCGTTAAAAATTGACGTAACGCTACATATAAACATCATTTGATTTAAAATATGTCACAATCATTTTAATTTCAGATACCTTTTTGTAGTTGTAATTGCTGTAGTTTTTGAAATAATACGAAAAGCATTTGTAATTTTTAAAAACCAATTAAAGGTGAGTGGAAATAATACAATTTTAGCTTAACCATCTTTAGAACTTTGACGTATAAAGCACTAATAACTTTTCTTCACGCGTTTATTACATTTACTAAATGTGCATTTCGAACACTAGTCTCAATCCATTGATAATAGTCACTTTATGTCCTATATATACATTTGGTAATTCAAATAAAAGTGTAAAGAAAGATTATTAGTGCTTTATTCATCAAATTAATTTGATCTTCAGGTAAATCAATCAATTAATTTAATCTTTAGAACTAATCCCAAAACTAGTTCATTAAATACATAATTAAAATACGATCGATTCCCAATCATGGAAATGAATTAATCACATCCTGTACTGCATGCAAATTGATAAACATATCTGTCTCGTGCATATGTCTGTAATTGAGTGGTTTATTTTTATCAATTAATTACTTATTTCCTTGAACTAATCTAAATACAGAACCGTACCCTTTTAGCAACACACAACGTTTGAATTGAGGATGTTGATATTCAGAGAATAAACAAGTCGTCTGCAGCTAGATATTAGTTGAAATCATGAGCAAATGGAATGCAGCGTCATCGATTTTAACACAACGTAAACATCGGAGTTATAGAGCAGTAGGATGAACATTAATAATGAGTTCCGACCAATTATTGGCATTATATTAATAGATATTGCTTTATTGATTCGAGCTTCATGAGTAATAAAAGTAAGAATTCGGTAGCGATGCCGAATAATGGTGTTTTTTATTATTATAAAGAAATGTATCTTTATAATAATTAACGTATTTTCGAAATCAAATCAAATAACTAGGTATAAATTGTAAGGAGCATCAGTGTTTTTATTTGTTGTAATTAATCACTTTACAAAAACTATAGAGATATATAAAAATATATATTTTTCTCAATTATTACTATTCTATAATCATTTTCCTTTGTACCCAATGCACACCTAGAAATAATCTTAGCACATTAACTAGAATTTAAAAGAGTAGAAATGTTTCTCCTTTTTAAGACGTAATCAATATTCTTGAATAAACTGAAACTTTAAACTTCACGTGAAAATAATTTATATCTAAAATTATATAATAAGGAGTAATAAGGATTAATAATAAAATAAACTAAACTTTACTTGACAAACTCATAGAATATAGTTCTGCGTCCACCAATAAACAAAAAAACAGCTTTCCTATACTTGTAAAATGTTTTTATGTATTTGTGAATAGAAATATTATAGTCTAAATTTAACATAGTGTATTTAATAATAATATATGGATTGCAAAGGCAATTTTATGACACATTATATCTAAATTTCAAGTTTATTTGTAAGCAAATTATTTATGCATGATTTGAAGCCATTCCGAAGAAATCATGTTACATTATTTTATCATATTTGTGTTTAGCTTAGCATGAAACTCATTAATCCAATAATTACCGTTTGATATGTGTCGTTTATGTAAATTTAGCGTATTTAATATTCAAAACTTTAGCAATCACAATTCCGTGCCTGTACAGGGTAAATTCCGTCAGATGGAAAGGGAATTACATTGCATTATTATGTAAACAATGAGATCAATTTTCATATTAATGAAACGTTAATGAAATTGAAACATTCAAATAAGTATTACAATATTAAACATAAATCGTAAAATTTTAGTTTTTTTTAGTACAATTATTATAATTAATTTAATTCTATAAATTCGATAAAAGGCTTATTTACTTTAATCCTTTTAGTTCTACATTATTATGGAGAAGAAGCATTAAGGTGCATTTTTTTATATCGTAATAATACATAATATTGAAATTGGACTTCAAGGTAATATTTAAGTTTCTAGAATGTTGATTAAAACCCTTGGGTTATTTATTTTTACTTGCTATTGTTTCTAATTTAATCCGCATGTAATAAAGTTTCTCTAAACATATTGTAGGCATTTAATATATCTAACTTTACGACTTTTAAATTTATATCAAGAGTAATCTACTTCTTATTATGTTATTTACAAAACAGTTGTAATTTCGTAACTTCGTAACTCTACATTCACTAAATAAGTAATTGTGATACATTTTGATAATTCAAAATTTTGAATATACATCCTCTATTTAAATAATTTTTAAATGTAGATTTAATGTGTTAAAGGTATTAAATCAAATAAAGCGCAGGTAAAATCAATATTCCAATATTACAATTATTATATTTATATAAAAACCTATTGCAGAATATTAAATATTTAAGGGGACTAATTTATAACCATGGCTGAATGATTCTATTTAAATGAAGAATGTTTGATATATAATTATAATAGTATAGGCTGTGATCTAAAATATTCTGCTATTGGGCTCTGAACTAGAAGTGGTATACTGGTTGCTTTTAATGAAACCCTAGTTGCTGAGTCTTGCTGAGACACCACACATTTAGTCAACTTGGTACCTTTATTATGATCATAATATATAACACTTCACATTACTGAACCCAAAATTTAGTCGGTTCCTTTAGTTGACATAGCTGCTTATAAATGC
This sequence comes from Ontholestes murinus, assembly GCA_963969525.1. Taxonomy (NCBI): domain Eukaryota; kingdom Metazoa; phylum Arthropoda; class Insecta; order Coleoptera; family Staphylinidae; genus Ontholestes; species Ontholestes murinus. The sequence continues at coordinate 22,339,556 of OZ018393.1, forward strand.
AAAATCGATTATTTTAGTTCAAACATCATTGTCTTATATATACCGCCTAATATATCACAGCTGTATATGTATCAGCCTCGTCTATTCAATATATCACAATTGTCCTTAGCACTTTCTTTTGCATTGGAAGTACTTCTATTTATGGCATTGATCGGATTAAAAACTTAAAAAAAGTTTATTTTTACACAGATTTATTGTTGAACCACTATACTACTAAACCAAAATTCAACATTCTGCAAAATTTTGTTATTTTTTTGGAACAAAATCTATTATGGAAACGGAAAACTTCTTGATCTTTAGTTCTGTAACAACATGATATATTGCCACCAGTATTTATTTTTGCAAATTTATTTGAAATAAAATATACACAAAATTCACATCAAAAATTTAACAAACTATTTAAACAATTTAACCTCACCCCAGCATCTTACACAACCAGTCAGTTAAAATTTATTTTAGGTAATACTTTTAATAAAATAAGTAATTTATAAAAATCTGGAATTTATTCAATTAAATGTTCTAATTGCGATAAAATTTACATTAGACAAACTCAACGAATGAACACACACATATCACACAAAATATCAAAATATTGAAAAATCAGCAGTCGCATATCACACTTTCTCTACGGGCCACAAATTTTTAGTAGAATACACTAAATTATTAAAACATTCAACCGATAATAGATTAAATATGCTGGAAGCAATTGAGATGAAGAAACATAAGAATTTTCCCAAAACGTAACTTTTAAACCCATCCCAATTTTTTCAATTATTATTTTTTTTAGTTAAACATAATAATTATCGCCCAACTTTGTTTTTACTTTTGTATTTATTTTTTATGTCAATTAACTATTGAAATGAACACGTCGTGTTAATAATAATAATGGTTTATTCGTGCCACTACACAAAGGTTTACACACGTCAGTCGGTTGGCCGTGAACCATTCAGTGGCGTTACTGACAGAAGCTGCATTCCTCCTCACAGCATCGACCTCTCCGACTGAGGAGTCCATTATGGTGGTGTTGTCAGCAAATAACGTGATGGACGAAGTAACTACGTGACCGGGGAGATCATTAACGAATATCAGGAACAACAGTGGACCTAAAATGGAACCTTGTGGCACACCATGCTTCATCACTCTGCCTGAAGATATAACATAATTAATTTTAACATAGTGCATCCTGCCACTCAAAAACGAGTTTATTATACGACAGCTAGTTGGTTGAAAATTGCAAAAGTATAGCTTCCTTAGGAGAATATCATGAGAGACACAGTCGAAAGCCTTACTGAGATCCATGAAGGTAGCAGCAGAACATAGTCCTGCTTCAAACCCCTCATGGATCTCCTCAATAAATGCGATGATTGCATGATTGTATTCGAAATGTACATATAGTGTAAAATAGAAACTGCGAAGAAAGGATACATTTTTAACTACTGTTAATGCCTACGTTCTTGTTTTATTTATAATGCTTAAGTTACGGTTTGACTGTAAACTTATATTTACCACATAACTCAGTTGTCTCTGAGCGCAATTAAATCACTTCATTTTATTATACGCAATTGCAGATATTTTAGAGATCCTTCTATCGTTAGGTTTTTTTATAATTTTATATTTTTTCTGGTAAACGCATAAATGCAATTATTACTGAAATATGACCATTGTAGGGCCTAGTAATTAATCGCAATCTATTTTATGATAATCAAATTAATTATGTATTCATCAAATTATAAATTAATAATAATAATATTTATTCCGTAGACCATATAGTGTACATAATATACATTTATAGTATTGGAAGCGTCAAAATACAAACTTAAAGTATTATTTCTTACATAATAACATCACATAAATTATAAAAAAAAATCCAGTAAAGAATCTCTTCAATTTTCTCTTAAATACATTAATTGATACGATACTTTTAATAACATCTGGCAGATTATTATAAAGTATAGGGCCTAGTATAATTTCTTATTTTAAGGCTACTATCAACATGAATTTTTTAACACTTCTTGTATTATAACCGACAATGCCTATAATATAGTTGCGACATTACAATAATAAAAATAATTATATTATCTCTACATGTGTCAAATAGTACATTTATTTTAATAGAAAATATACAAGTGGGAAGGAAAGAGTCTAATATGTTTAAATTGTATAGATGAATAAGACATTACAACAGATTATAATTAGATAATTGCCATGGATTTTACTAATTAGATACATATGAATAATACTATAGCGCAGCAACATGGCGACAAATGAAAATTTAAGGGCTTGTAATAAGTGTAAAATTTGTGAAAAACTAATAAAACCCACAGATGTGAAAACACAGTGTTTATGGGCTATGTACCGGCCTAGTACATGGTATATTCACCGGTCTAAAAGACAACGAACTTCGCTTAATAAATGGGAAGAAGTGTGTCGTTTGGTTATATCCATCAGTTGTCAACTACCGGGAAGAAGTTCAGTCTATTTTTACGTTATTACACCAGATTAACTCGACCCTCCAAGATCATAGCGTAATGATTAGGCAAAACCATTCGGATTTACAAAAACTGTACAAACATAACAACACTAAAAGTGTTACAAATAAAACAGTGGAAACACCTATAAATCAAATCAAAAGGTTGTTCCATTAATTACAGAAATCTCACGAATACCAGGACAAAAACGTCAATCACTTCTGATAAAATCAAAACAACGAACGATGAATTTACTGAGATCCGGCGCAGAAAATATAAAAAAGTATTATTGGAAATAAAGAGAATAAATCTTTAACAGTCGTAGAAAAAAGCCTGGTTCCAAAATAACTCGTCACCAGATTCAACACTGAAGATGTATTATGTGAAAAAATAGTGCCAAAGTTCGAAAACCCTACATTCTCAAGTTTTAAAATAGGAGCTCCTTTCACATACAAGGAATTATTGGAAGATACAAACTCGTGGGAGAGGGGAATATCTAGGTTAACTTATGACTTTAAACTACTACACTACATTGTGCAATATATTAATACGAGTATCACCGAATTGAAACATAATCTGGATAAAATTAATGATCTCAGCGTCATATGTGTCACAGAACACTGGCAATCAAATGAACAGTTGGAAACATTAAAGTTAGCTACAGATTATGAACTAATTTCACATTATTGTAGAGAGACAAATCAACATGGAGATGTAGCAATTTATTGTCATCGTGATATTACAACATCTAACATAGCCCTAATAAATAATCTGTTAGATTGTAAACTCATGGAATGTACAGCGGCTCAATTAAAATTGTAATACTAATGTTAAAACCAATAAGTCCCTGTTATTCACTAGTTTATTAAAATCCCATAACACAATCTTAACCGTGAAAGAACCCATTAGAACACATTATACTGGTTCAACATCATGCATCGACAATGTATTAGCTAATCTTCCTAAGAATGATGTTATTACTGAGATAATATATATGTATACATCAGATCATAATGCACAACTTCTGAGTACAAATTTAAATTATCCTAAACAGGATAACCAAATACAATGTAGATTATTTTCAGACTCGGTAATTGAGGAATTTTGTAAGGATATAGAGGCTGAATAGTTTAGAGATATATTTTCAGCAAATAATATAAATAATAAATACAATTGTTTCTTAAATATCTGTACGTTATACTTAAAAAAATATTTTCTCATTAGGAAAATCACATTTTCAAATACAAAATTCAAACCTAAAATCAACAACAATGAAATTGAAAAATGTAAAAATCGAATGCAGATATTGGAATCTTTGTCCATACCCATCTCTGAATATAAATATCAATTAAAGCATGAAAAAATAAAAACAAAACTTTACTAAAAGCAGAACAAAATGAAAAGCATATAAATCCAAAGCATCATGGGAATTGATATCAAAATTCACTACCAAATGTGGTAACAAAAAAATATTACTCCCTAATACAAATAATTCGGTTCAACTTGTAAATAATTTTAAAATATTTTTTATTGCAGCAACCAAAGATATCCAATAAAATTCATAATCAATCTCCATACTTGTGTACTATCCCTATGCATGATATAACTTTCCAATTCCGTCCTATCAGTAACGACGACATTATAAGTACATTAAATAAAATGAATAATAAAAAAAGTAATGGAATAGATGAGATCCCAATCACGTTAATAAAAAAATGTATTAACGCAATAATTGAACCCATAAAACATATATTCAACTACTCACTCAAAACTGGCATTTTTCCTGATACGACACTCTTTAATTAACTCCATTTATTTACATCCAGATAGGGGAAACATCGTTTGTGGAGTTTTTCTAGATCTTTCAAGAGCATTCGACACTGTTGATCACTCTATATTGTTGACAAAATTAACCGTTATGGGATACGAGGCAAGAAAAAAACAAATGGTAAAAATCAACGACACCACTACAGGTACAAATGTATTATCTGACACGCTGGATGTTAATATAAGTCTTTCCCAAGTAAGCATCCTTGGTCCCCTATTGTTCATCATATTTATGAATGATTTGAATAACGTAACAGAGAATTGTCAGTTTCTCAGTTACGCCGACGACACTTAGTGATCTATTTGAGAAGGGAAATGCGGTAATACCTGATATTGAAAAGTGGTTTACTGAAAATTACCTAATTTTAAATGCGGAAATTGTATATATTACAAAACAAACCAAAGAATGCCAACTCATCAGCATATCTGTTTAAACAACAGAACCTATCCATTTACAAAACAGGAAAAATTTCTTGGTATTATATTAGATGAAACCCTGAGCTATAAAACTCATATAGTTATATGCTCTATATGTATTATATTATTAGTAAAATAAGCAAAGCAACCTATGGTCTTAGAATTTAGAAGAAGATATGCAGAATCTTTTACTATGCCTACTCAAATATGAGGTATGCCATAATTTTCTGTGGAAGTTGCTCAGATACCAGCATTGTGTTCAGAGCACAGGAGCACGCCTTACGAATTTTATGTAGCATAAAATTTGACTGTAGTTGTAGAGGAATATTTACACGGAAGCATCTATCGACGGTTGTTGGTGTTTATATTCTGGAGTGCATCAAATTTCGGTGGAAACATAGAGAATTGTTTCAGTCTAGCATATTGCCACACATTTAAAACACGAGGCGTGGTGTTAAATTCAGTCTCCCATCTCACAGGTTAAGTTTGTTCGAGAGAAGTCCCTACTATTCGTGCATCAAACTCTATGATAGTCTGCCCAATGCAATAAAATCAGCTAAGTCATATTGTATCATGAAGAGCATGTTGATTGATAAACTTATTATGATAGAACCTTACACCATAGAAGTTTATCGTCCAAATACGCTGTTACTAATAGCAGAATGTTGCTATATGAGTAAACCGTATGTAATATGGCTTTCAATAGTTCTCGGAGCAATATCATCGCAAGTTTACTAGCAATGTCGCATTCATGCTCATCTCATCAATCTGAATTCCAAGAAATTTAGCAATATTTATTACAGTGTTTGGTTTCAGGAAGAATGTAATTGTTGTTGACTTTTCGGGATTGACTGATAGTTTATTTGCTCCGAACCAGTTTGATGCTTCGTATACTACTCTTGTTAGCTTGATGAGATGTTAACTTCTCATCAAGATCACAGGTTTTGAGCAAATATTGGATTCACAATAATATATTTTGACACACTGAATTGAAAAATTCACTATGTTTTAACCACAAATAATTATTGTAAAAATATATAACGTGTAGATTCAATTATATAATATTTTTACAATAATTATTTGTGGTTAAAACAAAGTGAATGTTTAATTCAGTGTAAGTATTCATTTTTTTCTCTATATTTTGACTTAAAAATTCATTTATATAAAGTAAAAATATCATGGGCCCTAATATAAACCCTTGAGGGATACCTTGAGATATTCTTAATGGTTCTGAGTTACTGTTATTTACGTTAACTATCTGTGTTCTGTTTTTCAAATATGGATTTATCAGGCGGCCGCTTGTTGGGTAAAAGTTATATTAGTATATATATAACCATTATTTGGCATACCATTTAAACTTATACATTTGTACAATAAACAATGAAATAATAATAAAACTAAACATAAATACAAAAATACATAAAACTATTACAATTCTTCAAGTAACCATTTACTTTCGCTTCTAGCTACACCTCCCTGATTTCATTCTCATCAATTCTCTGCATTCTTCAATCCCTTTTCCACTCTCACACAAAACCTCATTCAAACTCTTACTCTTAAAATTAGGTCCCTCAATACACTCATACAACCAATGCTCCCATACGTCTATTCCCCTAGTACAAAATCCACACACCATATACTCCTTTCTCACCCATACCTTTCTTCCTCTTTCTTCATTTCCACATCTTAGCCTAGCTAGCATTCTTACATCCTCTCTATTCTGTAGGCCAAAGTAGCGCGAGGTTGTTCTGAAAACTTGCAGGTTTTTGTAGTTCGGGCAGGTCCGACTCTGTGCTATTTTGTTTTGCCGACTTTGTAGTTCTTCCGCCCTCAGTTTTTTTACTATTTCTTCTTCTAACTTCTGACCCCGCCCTAACTTTTCCTCTACATACATCACAGACATTCCAGCTCTTTCATACAGCTTTGCTCTCTTTTACATCAATTTCATACTCTCATGCTTTTGTTCCCATTCCCTATAGCATACTTTCCAAATTTCTTGCACAAATCTTCCATTCTCCATTTCACTCAGTCTCCTTTCAAACTTCACCACTCTCTTTGCTGCCATACACGCCACAGACACTCTGTTGCATTCCTGCAGCACCACGTATCCGGGTGTGGTCCTCTTCAACCCTATGCACCTTTTTAGGTACTGCAGTTGCAACCTTTCCACCTTTTCCTCCACCCTTATACCCCATACTTCCGATCCATACAATAATATTGTCCTAACGCATGCATAACACCAAATCATTTGCATTCTTACATTATTTCCTAGCGCATCTTCCTACGTTCTCCTCAACCGCCCCATCGCCACTCTCGCTTTCTTACAAACATATTCAATATGCCCTGCCTTACTACCCGTTTTCGAGAATATAAAGCCTAGGTATTTGAACTCTTTCACTCTTTCCACACGCTCTTGCTTCCATACCAATTCTTCTACTTTCCCTTTTCTTCCCACATTCCGATATATTATCCATTTTGTTTTCTTCACATTCATAACCAATTTTCTTCTGTCAAAATACCTTTCAAGCCTTTTACTCATCTCTTGTAGTTCACTGAACGATTTAGCCAACACTACCACGTCATCTGCGTAGGCCAGGCTCGAAATTTTGGATGTACCTATTAGTAGTCCCTCTGCTTGTCCCAGTTCTAAAACTCTCTCCATATCTGCCACATATAAATTGAATAATAGGGAACTCAGGGGACATCCTGGTCTTAGTCCTTGCCTTACTCTAAATCGTTCAGACACATTCTCTCCCACTTTTACCTTACACCAAGTTTCTCTCTACACCTCTTCTATCTAGTTCACCAGACATTCCGACACACCCTTTTTTTCTCAAGCATTCTACAAGCATTCTTCTATCTACTGAGTCATACGCCGCCTTAAGGTCCACAAACAAAGCATACACTCTCTTTCTTACTCAGTGCTCTTTCAATCACCCAGTTCAGTGTAGCTATTTGCTCTGTAATCGACCTCCCTTTTCTAAAGCCAGCTTGAACCTCAGGAAGCCAGAACTTTTCCTCCATTTCCTCTTCTAATCCTTTGGTATTGAGTTTCTGCTTCTTTTATCGTATTCATTGACCCTCTTCCCATTCTACATTCACGTATAGTCTCCCTCACATTACTCTTTATTTTCCTACACTTTTCGTCGAACCAATTGGCCGCCTCATATTTAGTCCCATTCCGTTTTTTTGACATTGCGCTTGTAATTACTTTCATCAGTTGGCCCATTGTTTCCACCCCTTAAAATTTACTGTGGATATCTTGTGTTTGTAAGATTCCAATGCCCTTTTTGACCAACACCATCCTATCTCACCCACTCTGCCCTTTTGCTCTCCGTCATGGTATCGCCATAACCTTTACTGTTACTGGCATATGATCGGAACCCATTCTGCTTTCGACAACAAACTTCTCGACCTCATCTCTGATTTCATCATTTACTAGTATGTAGTCGATGACCGAGCTACCCCTTGGTCCCATGTAGGTATTCACCGTCCCAATCCCCATCTGCACACCCATGTAACAAATCCAGCTCTTGTTCTTTTTTCCATTCCATTAATGCTATCCCCTGTTTGTTAATACTCTCGTCCTTCGAACATCTAGCCCTTCTATACCCCCCCCCACATTACCCTATGCCCCTCGTATCCAATTTTCCAGTTCTCGCGTTCCAGTCTCCTCCTACAGTCAGATATTTGGGATATTCCATATCGGCCAATACTTTACAATATGCTGCCATGATTTCAATTTCTTTTTTCTGTGAGTATATTGTGACAGTTTTCCACCGTTGTCCCGCTTTACAGAATGTTCTCCACATAACCCATTCTACTTCTCCCCTCTTAATATTTTATTTCACTTCTTCAAGATTTTCCCTTACTCCCATTATTATCCCACCTTTTGCTCTGCCCATCGTGCTCACTCTTGTAGCCCCTGCACACTTCCACCTGAATCCATTTGGTAATCTACCTATGATCTGCTCCCATTCTGCCTTTTCCACCCAAGTTTCCAGCAATCCGACCATATCCTTGCCTGCCAACCAACTTTTAAATTCCTCAAATCCTCCCGCTTCATCCAATTTCTTTTTAATACCCGCGATGTTCCAAAAAGATACCCTAACTCCACTATCCTCATTTTTCCATTCATGCTTATTGTTATTTCTGTTGTTTAAATCTTTTCCTTTCTACTTTGCCGCATTCGTTGCCATGTTATATTTGTACATGTTTTCTCCTAGTTTTTTATCTTGAATGTGTCCTTAATTGCTTTCCAATCATGTACTTTTTTGTTAATTATGATTTTCTTATAGCCCACTTTTACGTTATTTCCCCTTTCCCTTTAATTTTTTGCTATATTAGTACAGCTTCCGCAAAAGGATATCATGAGAAATACAATCAAAAGCCTTACTGAAATGTGAAAACGTGGTGCCTGAGTACGAACCATTTTCGGAATTCTGAAATTCTTTGCAAAAACCGTACTGATAATCTGAAATAATGTTATTGGTATCCAAAATATCAACTAGCTGGTTGTACAAGAATTTTAAATACTTTTGAAAATAGGGGCAAAATGGATATGGGTTTATAGTTATTACACTCGCCTCCATCACCTCTGTCCCTCTGAAGGCATGTTTGGAAGACGTGTAACATTAATTAATAAGTGGTGATATTATAATATCAACTAAAGTCAACGTCAAACGTCCATTTTGCTTAAAAAGCTGCAAAGTATTTCGTTACTATATGAGAAATTGTTTATTACGTCATCCGTTAAATTAACGAAAAACGCATTGAGTATGTCTGCAGTAACATTAATATCATTATTAGGTTGTACTAAGGACCATAATTCTTTAAGATGATTCTCAGAGTTTTTTTTTTAGGATTCATTTGCAAATATTTGGCTTAATTCAATCTAATGGAGTATTTAGCTTAAAAACAAAGTTCTAATTCATACAGTCAACAATCATCAGAGTTTGTAATTGTAATGCAATTTATATACCAGCTGCTGTATTTATGTGTTATTATTATTTTAGAATAACGCCCATAAATAACTACAAAGTAATATTTTGAAATTTCAGCTCTCATATTACATTTTATTTTAGTTAAGTATTTCACAACTATTATTAATTATAAATATTTTATCGCAATTTAAAGTTTATAATAAATTAATTTGATTTAATTAACATTTTGTATGACACATTATCTAAATTATTAATTAACTAGTGATTTTTTTAGTGATATGTATTAATTATAATGTTTAATTAATTTTAATTTAAAAATTGTTTCACGTTTTACGACAGAAATGTTAATACTATTTTTTTAAATGTCAATACATAAATAACTAATTGAAATAAGATAATATTAAAAAAAAAAACTAAAAAGATATACAAAATAGATATTTATATACTTCATCCCGGCGCATCCACCATAATGTGAAAAATGAATCTAAAACTTTATTTTGTCATTTATAAGAATGTTATTAATATTAGATTAATTTGTGAAATTTTCTCAAATAATCAATGAAAGGTCTTAACGCATTTGTAAGTTTTATTGAAAATACGAAAACCTTTTTAAAGATTATAAATATTTTTATCAACTATAATTTTACCAGATAGTCTAATTCTTACATATATTACTATTAATTTGTATTATTTTTATAAAAATTTGTTAACAAACTATTTTTATATTTACATATACTAAAACACTTTTAATTTTGAGCAGAGGTACCATAAGCTATCAGCATATACTCATTTTATGTGACATTTTACTGAATTGCAACTGCTTTTACAATTTAAATATTATTTCTCTCTCCAATTTAGGAATTGTGTAATCATGCTTTAGCTTCTGGCTTTAAAGCTGTAAATTATAAATATGAAAATATAATTTTATTATTTATTTTAAATATTGCTAGATGATTAATTAATTATTAACGAAAGGTAACGTTCTACTTATAGAAAACCTTCCTTAAATGTGAAAACATACAGTTAAACATAACCAAGTGCTTAATTAATCCTTTTTTTAACATAAAAATATTTCACCACGGGTTAAGTGAGAGAGAGAGCTTCATATTCCTCCCCAACCAGTAAATTATAGTTTATTTTAGTTCCTTATCCCTTTTAAATCTATTTTCTGCCAAAAACTTCTCGAGTTTTGTAAACAGATGGTTATCTGAAAGAGCTAAGTCTAAGACCTAATGTATTTTTTTGGTATTAAATAAGTAGTTTCGGGATGAAATGATATTCTAAGGATTCACCTTTACTACTATTGAAAAAAGCACTAAAAATTAATTTACCTCCCTTAATTGATGTAAGTGAAACTTAATGTTTAAACTATGTGACGAAAACTTGTCATAATTGTAATTATTTAATAAGAGAAAATACTATGAATCGCTTTTTATGTAAGAAGGCAACGACTGCAAAAGGTTAAATTACATCACGTTTAATGTATATTATAACAACCAATAAATACCATTTAAGATTAACAAATTAATTATAACAAGAAATTAATTTACTCGATTTAATTGTAATTCAAAGAAAGGAACTCCGCCCGGGTCTCTTCAATTTTAATTATAGTAATAATAGTCATAGTAGTATAGTATTTTAGACTAACTTAAGAAGAGAAACAAAGCAAACAATAAACAATACTAATTCCAATTTTAATTCAGTTGTTTTATTTAAGTGATTCAATCTCCATTCTACAAAATAATACATAATAAATTAAATCACTTATATAATATTAACACCCTCTAAAATTAAGTTGTTTATTAATTTGAAAATGAATGTATTACTTTCAATAAATTTTCTTTCATACTTTTATATATTTTTGCGAATTTCAATATTTTTATAAACCCAGAGATGTGGAAACGTTTCCATCCAACAGCAGATCAAATCAATCGAGTGAATATTTTCTGCTTGATGTTAGTGAGACAGGTCTCTAAATATTGAATTCTAAATCGAGGGTCTTTTTTTTCTGAATGTATTATATTTGAAAGTAATTTCCATCGAAAATTTATATCTACATCATGTAATATTTAAAGAGCGTAAGTTCAAATATGTTTGTGTGCTTAATATTTGCTTACGCTGCTGCTATTGTGTTTTTACCGTTACTAGAAAATAAAATGTTAGCTATGATTTGATTGTATTTTCAATAAACTTCGAATAAAAGATCCTAGTGTTATTTATAGCACTATAAATTATAGGTATAAAATATTTAAATTGTTAAAAATAACGATTTATTTGTAAAAAGTTACCCATTATCAATTTAATAATTTAATGCTTTAATGGAAAATAGTTGTTCTAACTTATACCTGTTATTATGTGTCAATATTTTTTAGAAAAAAGGTTTCTTTCTTAAAGCGCTACAAGTGAAAAGATAATAACGTATGTTATGTTATTCAATTATAAAGTGTCAAATATTACAACTAATTACTTAACATTACAGAAAATATTTTCTACTAATTTAATTCATATGAAAATATTAGGGATGGTTATACCAAATACTTATAATTTGTTTAAATCTATTTTAGAAATATGAGTTTTTTTATTTCTAAGAAAGTTTTATTATTAAATAGTTATTATTTAATTTTAGCAAGTTTACTACTTGATTTAAATATATCCTATAATATAGTTTGTTGTTATAGTTTAAGAGTTTCGAAGTGGCCATACGATCCTTTTGTTTTTTCATCTATTCCCCTTATGGGTTGTTGAGCGAAGCAATCCTATTATCTTAAAGAATCCTTACTTTTATTGCAGATTTGGATTGTACACCGAAACTGATAAAGGTTTCATTCAAGAAACATAGGAACATTTAATAAATATTTTTAATATTCTTTTCATAAATTGCTGGCAGATTGATTTATTTTTTGTAATGCTTAAGATTACCTATTAAGAAAATATATATATACTAATATAAAAGCGTACTTAATTTTTATAACAGAAATCTAATCAGAAAATTCTTTCCGATTATCGATAGACTATTCGTTTTAATTTTATTGTTATAAAGTAAGGGCATATTTTTTAAATGTAAAAATATATTGTGCTTTTATTAAGAGGAATTAGTTTAAAGTAAATTTTTTTTGTTTACTCTTAACTCCATCATTTATAATATCCAGTATACCGATAATAACCTTATCTCTACAGGAAACAGCAGAAGAACAGATAAAATTACTAAAACTGGAGAGATCAAAGAAAATTTAGAATTTAGGACTATACCATATCAAATATTATATAAAATACTAAAGATGAGCATGAATCAAATTAAAAATAATTTTAATCACAATTTATAACTTTTTTTTATTGTTCTCCTCAGATAAGTTTATCATTGTAGCTTGAGGCCATTACTTTATGATACATTTTGAATAAGATAGACTAGATTAGATTAGACAGGATCATTTGGATATAACCAGCCTTAGAGACATAGAACTTGGTTGAATCTTTTGTGCTAGTACTCTACTACTGGTATGTTTCAAGGAATTTAATTTCTAGTCTATTAACTTTCTGATCCGTTCTGTCGTAATAGCCATTCCTCCGGTTAAGGCTAGTCTGGTGGTAGCCAGTGCTACACACACGCATAGGATGTACTCAGCTGTTTCCTCTGCCAATCCACATAGTCTACAAGTGGTTTTGATCACTTTATCTATCTTGTAAAAATGGTACTTCACTGGCAATGTTCTGTAAGAAGACCCGTGATGAGTATTATCTCGCTTTTAGTGACCTGGTATGTTTATCCAGTGCTCTGTTTGGCACTTTTTCCCACTCTTAGACCACGCCCTTGTTATTTGCTTTTGATAGACTACATGTGTTCTGTAAATATGTTCCCCTTTGTAGCCCTCTATCGTGTAGCCTCATTTCTGCCGATTCCATTCTTGATGCATCTGTACTCCAGATTGCAGAGTTGTGCTTTGGTTTTCTGATTCGATTTGGGCTATTTTTGCGAGTGTCAATAATCACTTCAAAGTGCCATGCCAGATCACTCCCATCAAATATTTACACAAATTTTAAGCCGAATGCTTAATATATTAAGTATTAAGTAAAGTAAATATCTACAGTTGTAAAAAGAAGTCAAAGAAATTCTCGAACAAATTCATCAACAACAGGGTTTCACTAGAAGAACATTCCAAAGAATGAAGTCCGCCTATGATTCCTGTGCTCAAAATTTAGTGTATGTGTATTTAAATGTATTCTGTTAACTGTAATCCAAAGCATCATAATAAATAAATAATAAATAAAAACTATGTAGGTTTTAGATTAAATTAAATTGACTTGTCAAGATAATGGCCTTGAGCCGAAACTAGTCGAATAAATTATTAATTTGTGAAACAAGCCAAGTGAATTTAATTTAATCTAAAACCTACCAAGTGATTAATGAGAAACAAGTATATGATAAATAAAAACTAATTAGACCTTCTTTTCTGATTTGTTTGTGTAAGGAAAAGAGGTCTATTAAAGCTTCTATTGTTACAGGGGCGATGGTTTGATCATTGATAATGTACAGCCAATATATCATTTTAGATTTTAGTCCCCATAATCTGCCGAAGAGCCTGCGGCACATGTATAGTACCGCTGTAGCTTTTAGATTACTTTTTCTAAGTAGCGAAGTTTCTATGTCTGTTATAAGGCTACGAAGTGCATCCACAGTTGATTTACCAGGTTGATAGGTACACTGCTGTCTATGGAGCGAATTTGCCTTTAGAATACTGCCCCTTGTAGCATTGTCTACAATTTTCTCCATGACTTTTAGAAGAAAGGTAAAGCTAATTAGGCGGTAGGATTTGGCCTCATCGTGTGGCCTTCAGTTCGCTTTTAGGATAAATATCGCCCTAGCCTTTTTCCATTCCATTGAAATATAGTCTGCAAGTAGAAGACTATTATATCTAGCCCCTACTGCAGCAGTGCAGGGAAAATGCCACCTGGTGCTTTGATGGGTTTAAAGCAATGAAATATCCATTTGTTTTTGTTTGTTAATAAGTTTACCAGCCTTGCTTTTGCTATTTCTAGTAGATAGGAATATGCTTCCTTCTGAAGATTGGGCAGTGTTTTCTAGGAAGCTCACAGACCCAGCCTGAGAAATACCCGATCCTTTGGACAGGGCTTTTTGGAGCCTGGCTGTTAGAGTAATATCAGTAACTCACTTACAGAACATTCTCCACATTTATATTCTGACAGTGCCTGTTCTTTGCACTATTGAAAGTTTCCCTGGCTTATTTCTTGAGGCGGGCTAAATCCTTATTCCACCAGGACACGTTTCGGAAGGGAGATCTCTTTAGCGAACCACTGAATTCATACGCCTTTAGGATGCCGAGGAGAGCCGCAGCGGTTTCTGTTATCTGTGGTCTGGATATTGAGGTAGAGATAGTCGGTAGCACTCTTTATAGAGGCTCCAATATGACTTCATCTGCGTTTTCCTTCATGGCCTCTGTATCGAACTCAATCTGCTGGTGGTTCGGCAAAGGAGGTTCTTCCATGACATGCCAATTTTGAATTGTACTAGCTGTGAAGTGATCAGAGTAGAGTAATATTCAATAACTCCTGCCTAATTAACTATAATAATATCTAAATTATAAGAGATAATTTTGTTTCTCACCTTTGTGATTGGTGCTCGTGCTGCCCCGTGCCATGTTGTGAGTGTTGGCATCACAGCTCACTCAACGAGACTAATTTCTTCCTCTGGTGGTTGTTTAATCTCCTGAAAAGAAGGCAGAGGTCATTTCTTCATGAGAACTTCCAAACCAAGTCAATTTTTTGAATTTTATGCAATAGTATGGTTTTCCTTTTGTATTTATTACTGTTTATTTTTGACTCTATTTCATGTAACTGTAATATTTTAACATAATCTGTATTGGTTAAATAAATTCTACTACTACTACTAGGGTTGCTGCTATGTCACCTGTGGTGAATTTTGGAATCAATATATAATATCTCTCCTGTGTTTACAACTTCTCTTTGAGAAATGCAGTCTGTTTCATACACTAGGCTACAATTTTCCTGGGGTAGACCCCTGTCTCTTATTGATCCAAGCCTCTTACAGGAATTTTATTTCAAATTTAGCTTTTTTGAATCTTCAATAAAGAACTCTTAATGCCGCTTTCGAGTGATGAATATTCAGTTGAATACAGCGTATTCCCGCCATTAGTGTGGTTTATACCCTACTGGCACTAGCCCTTAAACTTTATGTTTCAAGAGCTTTTGTTTTTCCCTTCTATCCATCTGTATCGAATGAGTAGGACCTTGTCGACAATGATAGACCTTAGAGCTCTTTGTTAAGCTCGCAATCACTGCTTTCAGCAGCTTTTCTTCAGCTGTTCTGCCACAAGTTTCTATAGACACAATAGCTTTTGACTCTTATTTAGTGTCTTTGGACGTTAGGGAGTCGTTCACGCCATGCTTAAGGTTTTGGTCCATATATATCGCACAAGTAGCTAGGGAAAGAAAATAGTCTATTTTCAGAGTCCGCATAGATAAGACTAAGCTTCCCTGAGTCATGCATCCATCGGCCTTATGCTGTTTCACTTTGGATTGAGGTATTTATTTTTTTGTGGATTCCTTTCCACATTGATTCGGGCGTAGAGTAGGAACAGTTTTGTGACCTCCTATCCTTTAAAACCTAATAGATTTGGGGGAAAACAGCCAAGTTAAGCTGAAGATTTTATCCATGGGAGGACGATAGATCATAGATGAAACAAGTAGTAACTCTATTGAAGGGAAACTTCTACTGCAGATTGTAACGGGTCACAGAATCTCTTAGCAGTGGGCCATCTCCTTGTCTCAGGATAGTTACATAGTGGTTGACACTTTATTTGGGTCAACCCAGAGGTGCATTCCTTTGTAAGAAATTTAAGATAGGTTGATAAAATATACTTTGTTGTTCAGATACGCTTTTTGATTCGTTCCTGACATTTTCATATATATAAGCTACCTAAACACATATCGTAAGTTGTTGAACTTGTAAAGGCCTTAACTGGTTACGCATAAAACATTGTGTGTGATATTAACAAAGAATATTTGAAACTCCTTATCATCACTTTACTTTAGAATAGTATGAGTTCATTTATTGTTAGTAAATAGTTTCTTCATTTCTTGTTCCAATTATTATTAATGTTTAGTCTAAGTAGATTAAAGTCCCAATTTTCTAATACCTTTGTCCATTACATTTTGCTTAGTACAACAATAATAATAATAAACTATTTATAATTTTCAACTTTTTATTTTAACTCACTATAATTGATTCGCTACACTATGATAATAGATTTTCAAAAAATAAGTGCCTCAACAATCAACAATATTACATTTTAGTTGTTGCAGTAAATTGAAAAATTCACTATGTTTTATTTACCAACGGTCGAAACCATTCACTTTATTTTAGTTACTGTCTTGATATTACTTTAAACTTCTGTTATCTTTTTTTTATTCCTAATTGTTTTGAATTTATTTTTATCTATTCCTGTATACCTTTTGTATATCTAATCAAAAATGCGAACACCGGGAGACTATACCAACATCAGAGCCCCTTATGAATAGATAAGATGAAAATTGACTTCGTCCTAGGGTTTTGCATGATATGGCTTGCAAAGTCTTTTCCTTGGGCTCTTCCTCTTTTAAGTCTTGTTTGAAGAGGTGGAGTAAACACCACGCCAAATTTTATTGTGAAGCATCGTTGCTCGTTTCAGACATTCTTAGGAATAGTAATAAATGCTGTAGCTATTATAATATTTTTTGCTATTTCTTACATTATACTTAGCAATGTCTGAAAAAATTTGAACTAATGGTTAATTAGTTGGGATGGTTATTAATTAATCAGCCGTTGCACCGATTCTCCCTGAATAATTCACTACACAGTAAAAAAAATAGAACTGAATCGAGTTTTCTATTTACTACAAATCAATAGTAGAATAGTCAACAAAATATATTTGATTTGGTGGTAAAAATAATAACTTATTGTTTAAGAAGTTGAACTAAATTTTCCTAATTAAGTGATTATTGTGATAATTCAGTGTTATTGAATTTCAATTGCATGAAACTATCAACAGTGACAATAATATCAATAAAAATTTAAAAACACTGAATTATTATTTTCCTGTCAAACACATATTTGTTGTAAAACACATAGTAAAACTTCCCTATATTCAAATGAGCTAGGCTGATGAAATTCAAATTGGATCAAACCCGGTTAACGACAGTTGTTTACAGGGAAACAATGCCTTAAAACCTAAAAAAAATTATATATTTTATTTATTTTTTTCTACAAGTCAAATACATTATATTTTATTGCATGTTTTAACTATCTTTAATATTATTAGATAATTAAATATTTTACATAATTTTAAACAGATATTTAATTATGAATATACACAATATTAACATCCCTCTATGGTGTACGATTTAAAACGAAAAACAAAGTAAATCTACAGACTGCGTAGATACAAGAATCAATACGTTTACACCGATATATATCCACTTCTGTCAAATAAACACAACCCTTCTCTCTTTCATTGTAGACACCTACTAATGACACTATGATGGAATAAAGTCCGGACGCGATACTTCCGCATGCTGCTATCAATCTTTTCGAAAGCCGAAAGGGACGCATTCAATAATTTACATTTCCTCCTACCTGAGCCACTTCACATTAATCTTCATGATTATTAAAAACAGACCGAACGATCCGTGCCGTAAGAAAATTTCCATACATTATTTCTAGCTCTGAGTGCATTCCGTAGTTTGCGTATTTGTAGCAATGTAGATACGAGTTTGATGATATAGGAAGAGATGAATTGCAAAATTTAGGTTATTTAATGCTTGGGCATGATTAAATAATGAATATTGCTCGAATTAGATTTTAATAGGTGACGTAGAGGGGGTTTATCATATGTATTACTGTATATATTATTGTAGTTAGTGATGTGTATTAGAAACTATTGAAGCGTACTTGAAATAATGTTATTTTTATTAATATTCAAGGTATGTGATATTATATATGGTAAAGGGCTACTTTTTAATGGCAAATTGAAAAATCTGCCGAAATGCTTGAAAACTGTGAGATATTAGATTTTTTGAGCCACGGCTAAAATGTCACTAAGCATACAAATGACGAGAAAATAGGAGCATACGTTACTTAAGAAAGACCAAAACAAACTATAACACAGTAAGAATTATAGGAGTAATAGTTAACAATATTTATATCAGATTAGTCATACTGGCACATATGCTAGGATAAATGAATATTCTTTCTCAGGCATTCATTCGTCAAAAAAACAGTTATAGCGATACCTCAAGCTGCAGTGAAAGAGATTAAGAATTGTGCTTATAGATCAAGATATGTGTTTTTAAGATATAATAATACTTATTGTTCTAAGCCCTATTTTAAACATTTATTAAAGTTAGTTTTGGTTCTGATTACACTATATTTAATTTTGTTGAATTGTACGTATCTACCTTATTCCTCAACATAATAATTCCATTGTACACCGCTATCTTTGACAAATAAACATGTCTTCTGTCCTATTTCACCTCTGTGAAAATAACCAGAATTTTTGTAGAAAATATTTACCATATTGTTTTTCAAATACAACCTTAATTTCCTTTAAAACACTTACCATTAGCATTAATGCACTTGTTAAAACCTTCATTTCTTTGTTTTAAAATGTTTCTTTGTAATACGGAAGGCGTGAGATTTAGATCATTATAATGAAGGAATTACTCGATAAAACCGAATGTTTTCCTGCCAACCTTTAGTTAAGTTTTGTATAACTTCCAAATTGAATTGTAAGTTTAGTTTGGTTGTGAGGAGCAAATTTTGATGTACAATTTCTTTTTGTCAAAAGACAAATCAACATTATCTCCACACTCGATTTCACCTGCTAAATTAGTTGCCTCTCAAATATTTCTTCAAATTAGAAAACTTTGTATGATGTCTTAAACCTCTTAAATATTCCCTCTCGATTTTTCACTTACAACTTTTCGGTCCTTATATATACACTGACTCACTACGTTTCTATTACGTACAAACAATATTATTGATCTTAAAAATACATTCATCTACACCATGTGCTACATAAGTGCCACACTGACATAAGCATATAAAATAATACAGGTCTACAAAAATTGGACCTAAGTTCACCAGAAATGGAAAATATAACTCTGCCTCACACTAGTCTGATGAGTACCATCACCAAATTTCATTTACACTTCTATCTTACAAATAAACATTTATTCTGTCCTAACTATTTCACTCCTTGTAAAAAAAATTTTTGTGGAAAATGTATTCTTTATTATAAATTTCACTCCAGAATATTAGGATGTAGTCCATTGGCACTCTGGTCTTTTTAATCCAAACTCCATCCATTTCATTGAACATAATATAGCCTAAATATTCAAACTCTCACTCCTTTAATCATGTCTTTTGTCCTGTACAATTATTTATATTGAACCTCTCTGCTATAGTCTTATACACTATACGTTTACAGCAAAAGAAATTCGACAAAATTTGGTTATGAAAAATTCTTTTAGGATAAGTAGTTTGATCAAATTGTTTTAAATTGAGCAGTTGATGCAAAATATCTGTTTTTATAAACTTTCTGAAATATTTAAACAGTTTATAAATTGATAAAAATTGTAAATTATTAATAGGAAATGTTTATTTGTGAATGAAAACGAAATAATAAATCATAATTAATTAAATGAAGTGAAAATGACATGAAAGTATTGGGGTTTGATCCAGAGCAGCTCAAGTGAATACCTCAATCACAAAAGATGCAATTTGGGGGCTCTCTGCCAAAGCACAACATAATTATCTTGGAGTCTATGCAGAAATCAATGTCACCCTTTACGTCTGTTTCAGTCGGAGACAGTATTTTTCTTCTTCGATTTGCCACCCCCTTTTGCTTCTTCGCTGCTGATATGTTGTTTTCCTTCTACGCTTCTTCTTATCCTGATCATAATTTCTGGCGATGTCAAAACGGCCGATTATATGGACTTACAGTTTGACATCTTGACCTACTGATTTCAAACCATCACGGAGCTATTCGGCCGAAACGGCAGGGCTTGCTAAAAGTGTTTCGCTTATGGAAGGTGCAGCACTTTTAGACGTCTCGGATATTGTGCCTTTTTCATGTACTGTAATTGATATTGCATCGGCATACACAATAATTCGACGCTGATTATCCGTACTTTATCATTATCATTGGACCCATTTTCGTCGCTTAATTGCGAAGTTACAAAGTTAATTTCCGTAAAGGCTCGTAGATGTGGATCAAATGGGAAAATGCGTGTCGCTCTTAATCACACCTTAAGAGCATTACGTTAACATCTAGGCTTTGGTTAGCGATGAGTTACACATGATGCAAATCAAAAATTACGCCGATGTTTAGTTTTTTTCACGAATCATGGTTCACCATAACGTAGTCTTAAACAGGCCAAATTCTTATATCAAGCATCTGCTTACGATGCATGCAATGTGGTGGAAGTGAGAGCATGCCGTGTTTCAATGCCAATTTAAAGGCATCGACAGATGTGATGTGTGATTATCGAGAAACAGTTAGACAGCAGATAGACAGACGTGTAGCTTTAAAATTCATTCACCCAGAACTATTTACGACACCAACTGCACCATGCCATCATATGTTGCATGTGTCATTGCCGTTTGCCGGATTGAATTCTTGTTGATTTTCATCAGCTCAATCGCCTCAAAAATATTGTGAAAATCAATTCGTTTCTTCTTTTTGGTATAATAATATGACATTCTGGCTGAAAAACTTTTATCGGGCCAAAAAACTTGGGAAAAACTAATACTGCGGTCAAATGTCAAGAACTAAATCTCTCCGACAAAAGTGTCCTAAAATTCTCAGTACGCTCATTTTTACGGCGTATAAATAACAGAGTGAAACTTCATACAAAATTATTTTCTGCGTTGAAGGCTCAAAGTTCCACGGATATTATAATAGTAATTAAGGTACCAAGGGCATTATTTCCTACAACGCCCGTGGTGCCTTCAATATTTTATGTCCCCGGAAATATGATGTCATATTAAATTTATTCTATTTTCATATTATGTAAACAATTAATAAAAATATAAAGTCAACAAATCAATGAAGTCGTGCCTGTCACTAATTGGCATATTTCAATTTCAATTCGGAATTTAAGTTCACGTTGAGTAAAAATAGCTGCTTTACCAGAGACAATAAAAAAAAGATCAGAAAAGGCAAGACAAGCATTACTGTCGAAGAAATTTACACCAGTGTATGAGAAGGAATACATTTCTTTCATAAATTCGAGAAAGATATACAAAATAGAAGTAAAAGAAGTTTGCGAAACGGAACTGTTGGCATACTTTCAAGAGCCCAACTCCATGTGGATCAAATTTTCAATGTTAAGGAAAAAGTTATTATTGAACTAGTTTTGTTGTTTAAATAAATTATGAAAAATAACGCCCCAGGGCGTATTATAAAAATTCTAACGCCCTAGGGCGTTATAGGGTTACTAAGATACCAAAAATCAGGGAAATTATTTTCAATTAATATCATAGGGGGACTTACATATATTTACCTGAGTTGGTTCGTCGAAAAATTTAGTCAAAATATCAAATTTCTATTTGCTATGACAGCGAGGTATCAGTGTCGAATGCTCAGAGAAGCTTAGCATTGGATGAGTCTATAGTCCAAGTATTCAGACAGTATTTCAAGCTGCGAACTTTGGATAGGTAATTCAGCAGTCAGCCAACTAGGTAATGTGGTGAATGAAAACCTCGATGCTAAATACTCTGCGTGAGTAGCCCAATTGGTAGACTAACAATCCAGAGATCGCATGCCCAAATCTTACTTCAAGTACTTTAAAAGAAACTGAACTTTGTTGATATCACAGAAGATTTATTTTATGACTCTACTTTCATTCTTTAAACAAAGTTTATTAAAGGTTTTGTAAAGGTTGTAACTATTAGGTGGACCAGAAACTAATATCGTTTCTGCGCATGTCGATATTTGATTGTCATTTGCCAGCTAATTGTATATCTCAAAGGTGTGCCAAAGTCATTTTAAGGTTATTGTGACTTGTTTACTTCTAAATAATTCAGTATTAAACTTTGTTTGCAATTTGTGGTGAAATGGCCAGCCAAATATCAGAAGAGCTTTTTGAGTTTAGCAACAATTTTTATGTTTATCCACGTGCATTAGACGTTTGTAAATGCTAAAGATGGTTTTCCAAGTTCAAATCCGGTAAGTTTGATCTCTATGTCTCCTACAGATCAGGAAGATCAACAACATTAGACAACAACATTCTAAGGGCAAAAGTGGAAATCCATGTCAAACAATGGAGGAACTATCAAACACCCTTAACCAACCTAGACCAAACAGACAAGAACATTTAAAACAGAAAAAAATAACCAAAGGAGATAATCTGTCCGAAGAGAACAAAGCTAACCGATCCATCACATGCAACGTTTTGCTTCCACGGCACCATACAGAACCTTATTTTATCGTTTGATTACTAGATGCAAAAATTGGGTTCTATATGATAATCTAAAACGCAAAAGGTAGTGGCTTTCTGCTTTCTCCAAATGAATCACCTGCGAAGCCGAGTTTGTATCCCATAAAGGCGCCTCGTGTGAGAAATACGAAAATTTTTATTTTGTATTGCTGGAACCTGGACAAACTGTTAATGCAGATCTTTATTGCGGACAAATGGCTCGAGTTAATCAATCTTTAATCGAAAAATATACGGCGATTGTCAACAAAAAAGGCGCCATTCTTCATCACGGTAATGCAATACCCCACTGTTCATAAAAAATTTCCAAAACTAGTTGATTTTTATGGGTCCGGGATTAAATGATGGAATCTGCACACTAGATGATAAAAGGTTGTTGATAACTATTGTGTTTATACACTATCAGGAAAAAAATTATTTTCCGTATATACATATTAGAAAATATTTTATGCTTTGGTTTATTTGTCTTCTTGGTATAATCCGTTTACAAAAAGTTACGGTATAAAACTTATAATTTAGTCTTGTAATTCGTAACTCTCTAACAATTAAGTCAAATTTGAAGTATTCGCATTTATAATGGTCATTTCCTGTTGGCAATCTTGCAATAATATTTTTTTACTTGTTAATCTTACAATTAAATTTATTCTCCCTAATAGACAGTAGATACTATAATTATTTAATTATATTTGCGTACTATAGTTTGTGCTGATCTCTTTAATAATATTTGTAGAATATAAGGTTTTATAACGATTATTTACAATTACGATTTTCTTATGCTAAACTGTATTGTCGTACATAGGCATTCTTGTCTACCTTTTAAGCCCTATTTAATATTGTAACATATTCAGTTTTTGCCTCCGTTGGCTTTGAGATATGAATGATAAAATTGGTTTCCTCTGGTAATTTAATTCATAGCCACCCTTGATTGATTTGAATATTCTTTGCCTCTATAAAAATAAATGACAAAAGAGTAAGTCTTTATTGATAAGTAATTATTTAATAGATTTTTCCATATGGGAATAACTGTTATGAAGTTAATAGAAAAATCCATAAGTATTTCTCTATACAAGTGCAAATCTCATTTCCAAAATTTGTTGTTTATTAATTTCTTCTCTCGCTTTTTTATGTTATATATTAATTAATCGTATTGCTGTCTTTATCATAGTTGTTTCTACATCTCCTTTTTTAATATTTTTCTTTCAATTCATATCTTCTAATAAGCCTATTCTGATCATCAGATACTTTTTGTCTTTTTCGTCATCTTATTTATATTAGTATTTTATTGACAGCTTCTTTTAAATACATAATCCTCTCACTAATTAAAACGTTTGATTCATTTATATTTCAGCGAATTTATATTCGTATCTCTTTCTTTAAATCAATTATTTGCTCTTGGGCTTATAATTTCTTTCTCACATTTTAATAGCTTCTCTTTTTTAATTTACATTTTTTCTTGAAATTCCCTTTTTTTGTCATCACATTAAAGTAATTTTCTGAGAGTGAACATATCTCTAACTTGTTAAAGGCATGACCTGCTACTCAATAATATATATGTTATAAATAAAAAGTAGGAAAAAAGAAATATTATTTTTAGGTTCCTTGTTAGGTTTAAAAAATTCTAGGTTCAGTCAAAGTATTTACATTATATAACTTACATTATTTAACATTTAAATATAAAACTCATAATATATTTTAATTAAATTTAAACTTGTAACGCGGGAATAATTCAATATCCTCTTTACACAATAATGACGACATGGTGATATATTATCTTAAATAAGTAATTTCATCGCAAAGACATCACTTTTAAGAATATGTGTTGAAATATGGTAATGTAATTTCTGAATTACCACCCATCGAATTTTCCCCGGGGGCTCGCTCGCTCTCTCCAGCTTTGGCTGCTATAAAGTTTCCTCAATCTGTCAGTAACGGATTAAGATACTAATAGACTTCGCAAGTACTTCATTGTACGCGAAATACTCAGGCGTGCAATTCTGAAACTATTTTAGCAAATACATAATTGTAGCAGACGGCTAATTATATAATTATTTCATAAAGTTGATAATCTTTCTTGTCTGACAAGCTCTAAATAATTACAGATATAATAATCGCAGATTATTTTAAGTTTAGTATATATAGAAAGATCAGGATTATGATTGCGTAGTAATTTTAAATATAAGTACTATAGAAGCTCGTATAATGTTATGATCACTATATATATTGCAATGAAATGTTAGTGATAAATATATAGCATAGAAATTCGATTATTGATTAAAATACTTGGTAGTATTAGTATTAGAAGTATGTATAATCGAATTAATACACAAATGTAAATTAAATAACAATGAGAACTAAATATCAAAAAGCTCAGAACAATTTTTTGTAATTATTATTTTTAATACAAAAATGTAGAAATATATTTTTTAAGTTACGTGAAAATTATTATATAGTAAATTGTATTCGAAATATTATCACTTTCTTCATTGATAAGGAACACTTTGTGTTCGAAATGTACATTTAGTTAATAAGAAGAAAGTGATAATATTTTGAATACAATTTACACAAAAATATTCATTTTATAATATTAAATACTAGCTTTTTGTTATTGTAAAGTTTAAAAGTATTAATTAATCGTAATTAATTATTAGTGCTTTCAGTACAAAAGCTAATTGTTAATATTACTTTTCTGCAACTTTTATAACGTAATGTACATTTCCGTTCGAATTCCAGAGCCTCCAAGGACGTCTCCTCAGCAGGATACAATGGAGGTTTTCGCCACATCAGAGTCCCCCAGAGAGTACTCAGACCCCCCTGATCTCCTGGAATACACACAAACTAGTTCCACGGTAAGTAACCTATTAGCCACAAAACACAATTAATTCATTATTCCGATGATCCCGTGGTTTTCAGTTAATGTTTTAGCAGGAAATAAATTAATTCTAAATGAATTTAGATACCCGGCAAATTAACCTTTTACATTTATATAAGATTTTCAAAATACTTTTATTTAGTTTAAATATGGTTGTTCATTGGAAATGTGCATTAATGCGTAAAATAAAAGGTATTTATGTACGAGGGTCATCCGAAAGATAGTACCCGTTTGATTTACGGTTTACCCGGAGGGTTAAGTACTCGTTTCCTTGTCTCTAAGTGTGCTATACTGATGATATCCAAAATAGATCGAAAACGGTCCGTGGATGTTGTTGACAGGGAACAGTAATTAAGATTTTTGTCTGTGTTGTAATTTTTAGTACTTAAAATAAGGACAAACTTGATTATTATTAATCTATCAAATAATAATAAATATAATCTATTAAATAACAGCAGATCAATGAAATATTATCCATATTTTCATTATCCGCCCTAAATAAATCAAGTAACTATTTAAAGAAAATATATACGACAATTACTGTATTATTTATTTTATTACTTATACTCTTAGTATAAACTCTATAGCATATTGCCGTAGATGAATTACAAATTTTAATGTGTTTATATAAATGGTAGTTTATTACAGTGAGAAATTTGCCTCATACCATTTACCGTTTTTGCTAATCACAGTAATTTAATTTTAGCTTCAAGAATTTACATTAACCCCAATTATCGACTAATGTTCCTATTTGTTCCTAACTACCATTGAAACCATTTATGTAATATGATGGAATATAACTTGACGTTGCATATTTTAAAAATCATTTTAATTCGAGAGTAAAATAACCTATTGATAATAATAATTTAATAATAAAATGTATTAAAATCCTTTAGTTCGTTGTAGTAAATTAAATAATAAATTTAAAAATACGAAAACATTTCGTGAATCTACAACAATGAGTCTTACTAAGACTACAAAACAAATTAATTTGAAACAACTACTTCTCTAGCTAATACTTCGGCAGACATTGAATAATACAAATTAATTTGCGTGATACAAATAGTACAACTATTAAAGCAACACTAATTTGAATGAACTTATTTCTGTTGAATTCAACAGAAACAGGCAAATTAATTTGTATTATTCAATGTCTGTCGAAGTATTAGCTAGAGAAGTAGTTGTTTCAAATTAATTTGTTTTGTAGTCTTAGTAAGACTCATTGTTGTAGATTCACGAAATGTTTTCGTATTTTTAAATTTATTAATAATAATTTAAATAATCTTAAATAATAATTAAATATAAAAATTAAATAAAATTTTAACTCTAAAAATGAACTATCACTGATGAAGGTTAGGTGTAATTTAATCTAAACCTATATCAGTAACAGTCCAAAATGTTTCACCAAGTGATAAGTGAGAAAATTACTCAAGAAAAGTCTAAAAATGATCAGATCAACATCATCAATTTTTTTTAAATTTAAAGAAGTAGTTTTTTAGTTACTTCTTTGAGGAAATTTCTTATCAAATAATATTTATAATAAATATTTTTTTTATATCAGTCAACCAAAATTTAAATAACTGGGCCAATAACAATTTTATTATAATTTTTCGAAACATTTAAATAAAATGATTATATACTGGGTATACTAATACATCATTTACAAATGTTCAAGGCAGATAATGCACATCTGCTCTAGAGTCTTCCAAACTTCACAGCATTAAGACTAGACTGATTACTCCAAAATGGTTTTATTTTTCGTTTCTTACCTATAATTTCTAGACTAGTCGCCAAGTTCAAATTTGGGCTTGCCAAACTGTTGTTTTCTAACTGTATTGTATTGTTACGACCGCGCCACTTGATAGTAATACCCTCTAATGCTAACAGATAGCACCAGTATTATTTCCAGAAGCATTTAATATTCACTTAAAGATATAATGACACAGTATAGGGTTTCTGAATATTGTACTACAGCAATGTTTCACCACACGATGGCTTAATCAGGTAGATGAAAATGGTGTTATTATGGAGTTTTGACAAATAACAGTCGCATCAATCCAATATACATTAAATATTCGTAAATAATCTGGTGTTCTGGTGTATTTCACTTCTGGATATCAATAACTAGAATCAGTCTATCTAGATGGGAGAATAAAAGAAAATCTGTCTTGAGAAATAATAGTGTGTAACTCCTTAAAACATATTTCTGAATGTTTAAAAAATATCATAGCAGTATCTTGATTAAATTATTTGTTTTTGTTTTTGATTACTAATAAAGAAACTAAAATAGAATGCGAAACATTTAAATATCAATATACAATTTAAAAAAACCTTATTTGACATTTTTTTCTATTACAACACATAACTAAAAACTATACTGTGCTACTTCCTACTTCTTTATCCCTTTTCCTCCCTCTTTACTGTCGCAGTCTCTTCAGTATCTTTACCCTGGTCCCGTCTTCTCTCATCCACTTTCTCATGCTTCTACATCCTTCAAACATCAGTAAGGCTTTTACTATTTTGTAAGTGCAATAAAACCAAAGACGTTCTCGAAGAATGTAACACATTACAAAATTAATCAAAATATCGCAGGATATTTGCGAGTTTGAAGCGCGGATTGAAATCGCAGCAAATTTTGATTGCCAAACACAATACTGTGATTATAACTCGGGTCACCTTACGTATGGCTCCTAAAATGAATGTCTATCGAAGAGGTAAATCATTTAAATCTGCCAAGCTGCCAGTAAACATAATAACAAATATTCTCCATTGTCTGAAAACAGTGAACATATTGAGTGATTTTCTCTTGCCTTAAATGTTTCAACGGATATGTCCAATACGCTTCACGTGTTGATTTTCATTCGACAGGTAGGCAAAAGTCAAGAAAAAAATGAAGAACTTTTTTATATTAAGAGTATTCAAGCCACGACTCCAAGGGAAAATAATTTTAAGCTAGTAGGTATAATGTTACCAATAAATATAACCTTTGATTAAAAACTTTAATTTTATTACTACTGATAGAGGCAAAACCATGTACCATGTGTGATGAAACTAAATTTGTTACTTTTGTGCTAAAGAATGTAAAAAAATATGGTTAGCCTTACTTACACCGTATTGTTCGTTAACCGTCCTTGTGTGGGAAATGCTTGGTTACACCTAAAATTTTAAACCCTATCATGTTATATTATTCATCTTATCAGATCCACTATGACAAAATACAAAAACATCCGGGAGTTTATTAAAGAAATTGGAGAAAGAAAATTACTATACTGCCCTATTCTGGCTAGTTCCTTCCTTTTTTGAATTGAACATCGATCATTGATTGTTTTTTTTTTAATGCAAAGTATTATTCATTTTTGGTATCACTAACTTGTATGAGTAAACATTAAATATAAAGTAAAAATCATTTGTTTACAAATATAAGCTAACCGATGAGCATTTCCAACACTAAAAACTCGTTAGTTCCTTGAGAAATTCAAGATTTTATAGTCGTATAGTTTTATTTGTAAACATCTTTTAGTGTACAATGAATAAAACGCTTACTATGTTTTTAACCACTATAATTTATTATAATATATAAATATATTACAATTTGTACGACTTAAGTTTCGACTTTTGACGGTCATTATCAAGTATATATATTTATATATTATAATAAATTATAGTGGTTAAAAACATAGTAAGCGTTTTATTCATTGTTCATTATGAATTACCACATAGTAACGGTCGCAACCATCATTATGATTAAATCTTTTAGTGTAAAAGATATGGAAAACCTATCAAATTAACAGAAGAACACATAAGACATAGGTGAAAATCTTATTCATTTTGCATTTGTATTAGAACCATTACTAATTTTTCTATAAATCGAAGAGAAACTGATTAAAAATAAACCTTTTCGTTAATAATTAACAGTTATCAGCCCAAAAAAGACAGAAGTTTATAAAAATATTTCAACCTTTTAAAAATATTGTTAATAATTTAAATAATTGTAAGAAATGATTTTAATCTCTTCCTACAAAGAGTGATGAAGAAACACACAAATATATTTTTTAATATAAATAATATGGCCACAACAGTACATTCATTGAATTGCGATTTTTATTACATTCCAAAACAGGAAAAACAGAACAAAATCTAAGAAGATACACATACAGACAAATAAATGTATTGTACTCGGATGAAATCATCTTACTAGACACAAAAACCTATGTTTCCTTATAAAGATGTTTTAATAAATAGTACAAATAAAATTGGTCCACTATTGTCAGTGAAAAGTCTTAAATGTTAAATGTTCATATGTTATATATTAATATGTTAAAATGTTTATATTATTAGTGAAATTCATTTCAAGAACTTGTTAGTTATTATAGTTATGTTTCAAAACGAATATTGGGGTTTTAACGCTTTGAATTATTTATTACGTAAAACTTAATATCAGAACTAAAGAGCGTATTTCTAGCCATTATAATTATCCATAATATTTATAGTATTGAAAAAATTTCTAAATATGTATACGTATCTTGAAAAATTTGATTATTTACCGCTAAGAATATTTTGTTTTGCTTATTTTGATCTTTTGTGCTTATTTTCTTGCTTTTTTTAGATTATGATGATTATTTAGAGCGTTTTCTTAAACTTAAATAAATATTTAATAAAAATTGTACACCTATTTAAAATTAATGTGCTTATATAGAGAATTTTCATAAAATTTGCTTATTTTAATGCTTTTTAAATGCTTTTTTCAAAATTTAGAGCTTTTTAAGCGCATTTTCTCACATGTTTATCCACCCTCTAATAACTAATACATACAATGAACAACTCAAACAGTTATTCGTCATAAGGCACATATAATTGTTGCAACAGCTGATTCAGTCCTGTGTCTTAGGTTTCCGTTTCTGTAGAACTTTTCAAATAGTCATCACTGGAATTGCTAGCTGCCGACTAGACTTCCCAACAGATTTCGTCGGGCTACGTTTCAGAAATATTTGGTTGTAGCATTCTATTTCCTTTGCAAAGGCAGTTGGTTTTACCAACAAAAAAAAACTATCCTACACATCAGGAGAATATTCTAGTTTTAAAGTTTCGGCGCGTATTTAACAATTAGAAACACTAAGGGATCAAAATAACTGGCCGAAAGGTGTTAGACTACACGTTTTTTATAACGTCTATTGACACGAAACAGACCAAAATAGCAGAGAATATAATCTTTTTAAAATCGACAGATCTCATCGATTTTTCCATAATCTATTTAAATATACGATCTATACTCAATAACACTCTCTATTTAAACGAAATGTGAAGGAATCATAAAAACTGTAAAATATTAGCTCTATCTGAACATTAGCAGACAAAAGACGATATTCAAAACCTTTGTATTGAAGATTATGTGTTAGACACATCATTTTCTCGATCCAACCACCTCTCCTGTGATACAGTGTATGAAAGGACGTCAATCAATGCACATAACAAATTTCAATGGAAGGTCAGGTCAGACATAAACAGCTTACGAATAGAGAGAGCATTCGAATGTACAGCTATTAAAACTATGAAACAGCATACAAAATTACGTCTATGTTGTGATTTATCGCGCGCCGGATAAAAATAACATTAGTAAATTTTTCAAGTGTCTCGAATTACTTTCAAATATTTTGTTAAAAAATAATATCATATACATAAGTAGTGCTGATTTTAATATTAATATTAATGATAACTCTCATGAGTCATTTGAATTTTGTACCCTACTAAATTAATTCAATGCAATAGTCACAATAGACACGAATTACAAAAACAAAAATCTACAATTTAAAATATAATTACCAATATTAAGCAAGTTTATCAGACTGTTATATTTGAAACAACATATCTGACCACCTGGCGCAAAAGATATAATGTAAAATATCATGCAACAATGACATAACACATTAAAGAGAAATTTCAGTATACAAAATATAAATAATTATTAATAAAATATATAAGTCCTTTACGTTGTAGAAAATTCACTAATAAATAGAAAAAACACGAAAATATTTTCATAAAATATACAACAAATAAGTCTTATTAAGACTACAAGAACAAATCACTTTTGAAACAACTACTTCTCTAGCTAATACTTCGACAGACATTGAATAATACAAAAGTAATTTGCGTAGTATTAGCTAGAGAAGTAGTTGTTTCAAAAGTGATTTGTTCTTGTAATCTTAATAAGACTCATTTGTTTTAGATTTTATGAAAATATTTTCGTGTTTTTTCTATTTATTAATAAATAATTATATTAAATTAATTTAAAAATAGGTTTTAATATTTTTAAATTAATTTAATTAACAACGATGATAATGATAAATAAAACTTACATTTACTTTATTAACAAAGTAAGTTTTATTTATCATTTGATGGAGTTCCTGATTCAAGATGTATTACAAAGGTATAGCTTCAAGCATCCAACATAAAAGATGATAATGTAAATGGCAACTGGAATACATTTATAGGTATTTTAAAGAAACTCTAAATAAAGCTTGTCCCATAAAATCTCACATGCATAAAAACAAAAAATTCAGTCCATTATACAGAATTATACAACTAAAAATATGTTAGACTATTTTTTTGGTTGCCAAAAATTACAGTAAACAAGCAAAAAATGCTTATAATAATTTAAATAAGAAATATTGTACAAAACTCCAGAAAGCAAAGAGAGAAAATATTGCGGGAACGATTTTAATTAGCGATAACAAAATAGAGATGGTCAGTAATTAATAACTCGTTAGGTAAAATTATTAAAACCAACAACTTAAATTATCTAGAACCAAAAATTAACGAAGTAAATACATATTTTGCAAATATTGCTCGAGCATTAAATGAAAATTCTTCACAAGTAGAATATATATGCAATATACCAAGATATAGCAAAACTATATTTTTAAAATCAGCTACTGTTTTTGAGGTGTATAACATGATACCAAATCTAAAAAATTAAAACATCAGTGGTTATGATGAATTAACCGCTAAATAATAAAGGCGGCAGTGCACGAAAAAATAGCTCCATTAAGTGATTTAATAAATTATCAAGGAGATATCGAAAATGTAAGTAATTTCATACGATTTACATTATTCTTCCGAAAATTGTTGAACAAATATTAACTGGGATGATTCTTGACTTTTCCAAAGCATTTGATGAATCATACAATCTTTTTAGAAAAATTAGACTATTATGGAGTAAGGGGAGTCTGTAATAATTTAATCAGAACGTACTTAAAAATAGAACCCAAATAGTTAGGATAAATAACCCATGTTCAATATAGAATACACAAAAAGTGGTGTCCCTCAGGGTAGCACTCCACTTATATTTATAATATGCATAAATGATATATTCTATACTATTAAAACCAATGGAGGAAAAGTAATTTCATTTGCAGATGACGTAAGTATTATGATATTCAGCATATCTATGGAAAATCCTATTGCTGAAGTTAATAATATATTTTAAAAAAAAAACACTTACATGGATTACAAAATAATCTCATTTTCAGTAAAAATAAACTGTTTAAACAAAGAATAGTAAAATCGAGCTAAATTCAATATTAATATCAAATAGTGATTTTGACGTAAATAGTGAAGATTTTAGGAATATTTATATTGATTCCAAATTAAACTGGAACACACTGTGACTCTATTTGTTTTGCACTTAGGTTGCTAAAATAGTTATTTGATGTTAACACATTATTGCTTATATATAGGGCAATTTTTGAGTCGGTAATACGTTATGGATTCATGAACTATGAAAACAGTAGCTTAGCAGAAAAAGTTTTTTTAGTGCAGAAAAGCATAAAGAATTGTTCTAAATTTAAAATATAGTCATATCAAAGTCACTTTCTAACTATGTACCGTCTTTGCATTTGTGAAACGTTGGTTTTTAGTTTTAAATTTAAAGATAAGTTCTTACAATTTAAATAGAAGCTAACAAACACATATATGTATTCAACACATAAGTTTTTATTATATGAAAATACTTTAATAAGCTACACGGTTAAATTAATAAGCACTAAAAACCTTTCTTCGCAAATTTTATTTAAATTCACAGATATATATTTCGGACACAAAGTGACCATTATCAATGTTTTAATACTAAATACAAAACTACAATTATTCGGCTTATATACTAAACAAAAATGCAGATTAAAGTGAGGGTACAGTGCGGTAATTACAGGGAAAACGGTTTAATGACTATACTTGGAAAAGAGGTATTAAGGAAAAAACCCGGATTAAGATGAAGGGATAAAATTATAAAATACATTTTGTAACGGGCTTACATCAAAATTTAATAATTTATTTTTGTGTTTTTTCATTTCATTTTTTTTCATTTAGTGCTTTAATTTAATTAATTTAATCAAATTAACTTCACGTAACTCACAAAAACCAAACCTACACGGTCATGTGTAAACTATTTCGAAATTAAAATTGAAAGAATTCTTATTAGAGAAAGGATTATATATTATTAATGATTTTTATTTCTAAAATATATAATTTTTTATGATAATTAAAACACTTTAACTTTGTACCACCAAGTTAACGCCGACAAATTTCAAGAATTAATTTTTTATGACGTTACTTATGCGTATTATGTTTGTATAAATTCTATACTAATCTATATCCACTGTCAAGAATAAAGGTATATTATTATTATTACCATTTACGGATGTTATTATCACTTAGGGCATCACATCTGAACTTAATCTGGTACGCATGTTGCACAGTAACTACAGATACGGTTTTTGCAAACTCCAGACACAAAAAACACAAAGTTTTCACTAGTCTCCGCGTACTAACAAACAGAACTGTTTGAGTTGCTCTTTCAGTGCATGTATTTATTATGATTATAATTTTTACCTAATAAATACAACAAAGCGTTAAAACCCAGATATTAATTGGAATGGAAGAACACATTTTTTGTAAATTCAAACCTTTTCAAGTGCGATCGAAATTTTTGTAAAAAATTATTATGTATAATATTGGAATACTTTTGTTAGCATCTTGGATAAAATAAATAATACCTAATTTAAAAACACTTGGTACTAATTTAGAATTTTCTGCATATTATATGAGTCAATATACTTTATCTAGCAAGTTAATAAAACTTAATTATTATCATTCTGTATCTGTTTATTTACAAACATAATATATTTATTATTATTAATTATAATAATTACGAGGGCCTGGAGGCTCCTGATCTAGATGATGAAAAATCACATAGCAATCAATCAACAAAACAAAAATCACAGTTAAGAAAAGACACGAATAAGGATAAAAAACTTGTATATTATTATTTATACATAAAACATGAAAGTAGCACTCGCTAATGAATGACCAAGCACACTTAATATACACGCCAATATTTAATGCGATTATGTAATACCTACAATTAAGTGTTTTACCTGCTCCACCCTAATATATAAGAACTAAATTGTAATTGTAACTATTGTATTTGTTTGATAATATCCAAATTGAACGAAACAAATCACAATAAAAGTGAAAATTCGTGATACTAGCAACTACTAGTTTATTTTTCAACCTTCTTCGTAAGATAAATTTAATTTAGGTGTATTATAATATAACCTGTTCCATCCTCTTCTGCTTCATATTGACTAATTTCGTTATCGTCATTGTAAATTCAAAAATAATGTCATAGGTGTTTTAGTAGGGTTATATATGCATTAAGTCCTAAATGTTTGTACTAATTGCAATGAGTCATTCGGTATTATGGTGTTCCTTTTGGTCGGTTTTCTAAATATGGAATGTTATAATTTGTTATTTTTTTCCCTTATGGTTAAGTTCTTGCTAAAATTTGTCAAATTGTAGTTTGAAACCTCCTCTTATACGAAAAACTTCATCTAATTATCCAGTATCTATTTTCTAAAGCGTAAAATTAAATAACTTTGGGATATACATATATACATAATTCTGGATTTCAGTTCTTTGTTAAAATAATATTTTAGTTTAGATGATTTTAAACATTTTAAGCGTAAAACGAAACGCGTTCCAGAAAATTAACAATAATATCATTTTTCTTTGCAGATATTAATTATTATTTCCGCTTCCATCAAGAATCTAATCTCAGTTATACTCAATCGAGTTCTTGAAACAAACTGCGGATTTGCTATATTAGTAAAGGGGTTTTTACCTCAACCACATCAGTAATAAGCATTAAATTCAAAGTTTTTTAATTATGGTTAACGGTTACATCAACTTTTTGGACGTGTCAGTTATTGGGGAGAGTTTAAAATCATTTCAGCAAAAAAATAAAGGAAATGCTGTTTGACACCATTGCCTTAATTAAATTGTTTACCATTCAAAGATCTTTACAAACATCGAAACAAATAGTGGCCGGAGATCGGAGGTCGGAAGGCGAAAGATGGTATGATATGTACAAACATAACAGCCTTACGATTTTCGTTGATGACTTTAATTCAATTTGTCAAATTGATGAAGGTGCACATATTGATGGTTTCGTTTGTAGTAGCAGCGCAAATTAGACGATGTAAGCGTTTACTCCTATTGTTAAATAAATTTATTTGAGTTCATGTGAAACCCAAATATTGAGTTTTATATAGTCCCAGCTGGTCGTTTGAGAAATGTTAAATATTTTTGCGACCTCTCGAGTCATATAATAGCGGTTTGCTTCGATTTTTACTTCAACGTTGCGTGTATTCCCTTTTCTGAAGTAAAACATGGTGATATTCCTCGGTTTGCTTTTCCATCTTTCGACCACTGCTTTAGGACGACTACTGAATCGATTCACTTTCTTCTTCTTTTAATAACAATTAAAGAATCTCCTGCCAAATGGCATTTATGTTAGATGATATGACTGAAGATAGTTCGTTAAAAATACAAGTGTAGATATCTATTGGTCGTTACCGAAATGACTTAAGACTCAACTCAATACATACTATAGGTGTGTTTGATTACTTGTCTGACTAGTTAATCAGCACAAAAAATCAAGGCAGAATATTTTTTTAGTAAATTATATAAATAATTTCAGTGTTAATGCAATAATAATATTTACTCTAATAAAGTGCTAATAAAGAGTCGTTACTCTAATAAAGTGCATCATATATGAAAATAATTCATTATTTAGAGGCCGAAAGGTATTAGCCATGAAAGTAGTTGTCAAAAAATGATTTTGTTGTAGTTAACAAGACTCATTGTTGTAGATTTAAGGAAATGCTCTAGTATTCTTAAATTGTTAATTTTCTACATTTACCTTGAAAATATTTTATTATTGTATATATTGTATTGTATATAGTAACCTGTTTTTTTTTACCTGTCAATTTGTTATATAGGTACAATTATTCATTCACTGAATGACCAGCTATTAACTGTCATTATGTCATTGAATGGTACTTAAGTATAATTATCCAAAAAAAAACAAAGTGCCAATTTGTATTGCGTCGCCTTATGTAAATATAGATATAAACTCATAACTCGTTGAATCAAATCAATATCCCGTGACCTGTAAACACTTATTCACGTCGAAACGTGTCACCCGAGTGCACCGCTAACGTAATACCATCCCCTTTTGCAGGTTCGAGGCGTGGAAATAGGAATAGTCCTAATAGTATTACTAGTCTGGGTTGCGGCCATCGCACTGTTCTTCAATAGGTGGGGTAAAATTCGAATGCTGCTTCCTTACCAGCCCGACTACAAGCAGGAGCAACTGAAAGTACCGGGAACCGCAGCCTGCGCGGCTGCCGTCGCCGCCGGCAACACCTGCAACCACCATTCAGGGGAACTGTGCACGCAGGTAAGCACGACCACCCTTTCTCACACAAACAAACCTCATATACTACATGAAAAATACCAATACTTTTACTAATACCGTGTAGAACGAGTAAGTAGCTGTTTTCTTTTCTTTTTGGTTTTCTTGATGACCGATTTTGAACAGGTGTGAAATTTTATAGTATAGGAAAAATATTTGATGCGTCCGAAGCTTAATAAAACAAAGGATAATGATTGAATGTTATAACGGTAATAAAAGGGAATAGAAGTATCAAAAGATTTATTACAATTTTATTATCGGATTTCTATGATTTATAATTCATTTTTATGATCCTGTATAACAGATGTTTTCTAATAATAGCTATTTCAACCTATTAATTCTAACACATTTTTTTTATATAAACACATTTTATTAATGCATTTGTGTATATAATTATTATTTCAAATAAACAATATAAGGTAAAAAACGTTTTAACAAAAAAAATTTAAATCAATTCTAAAGACACATATTTTACTCCTTTGTATGCTCCTTGTGGTAATTAATAAATTTGATACGGATAAGTAGGAACTGTCTTATTTAATATCAACTTTAATTCAAGAAATATATATATATATATATATATATATATATATATATATATATATATATATATAGTTTAGCAACCTACTAGACTACATAGAGAATGAAAAAAAAATTTAATTGCAATTTAAGTAGCATGATGATAATAAGCAAATTAAGTGAAGTGAATCATTTTTGATGCTACTCATCTGTGCAACTTTAACGGATGTACAGGTACAACAATCATGAATCAATTAATGAAATGATACCAAAATATTTCACACTTTTGCATACCTAATCAATGCTATGGGATTGAAAGGAAAATATTCGAAGTAAGGTGAATGATTTGGTAAACAATGAATTTCTTGGAATTTATTCTGATGAAAAGTTAAACAAACGTATTGAAAACCTTTGAAAAGTTCTTAGTAAAGCTTGCTACGGTTCAAAAGTGATTTCTATAAATCCTAATAAAAATATATTTTGAGTATTATACTATTCGAACTTTTGAAGCATTCAAAATATAGAATCATATTCTGAAGCAAAGTTAATCAAGTCATTTAAATTGTGCAAAAGTTTATTCTACTCTTGTAGAAGTATCAACATCTCTTTCAAAAACAAATAACAAACAGTTATAGTAACCAGTACATATATCCTCATCACCAATAATGTTGTTTAGTTCTTTGGCTCTAGTTGGTTCTTATAGAGGAAGGAATTATTAAGGCTCTATGTTTTGTCGGGAATTGTGGAGTTGTGATCCTATGTCTTACAAATTAGCTTCATTTCATTCTAGGATACATAGAGACTTCATAATTCCTCTATCAGAATCAACTATACATAATAATTTCAATAGCTAAATAGAATGATTTTCCAGTTATTCCTAAAAAAAAACTTTGCAATTCAATCAGAGTATATATTTATCTAAATATTATAGATCGAACAAAAAAATCATAACGTTCATTTATTTTGGACAAAAAACAAATAAAATATGGAATATCTTCAGAAAACAAAATCATCAGTTTACATTTAGACCAGCTTTTTAACAGCAAAGCCAAGCTCTGATGAGATCAAAAATAGATCAAAATCGAACCTTGGCTGTTATTGACAGGGAACAATAATTAATGTTTACATTATGATTGTTATGATTTGTCGGTGGTTATCCACTCAAACAAATCTAATGCAACGCTTAGACAATAGATGGCACCATTGTGGCAATATCTAGATTATTTGTCTACATTTTGGTAAATATTATATTTGCCATATTTTACCATTAAATCATTTACAAAACAAAATCCACATTCAGCTAAATATGAAGATGGAAACGGTAACCATAGTTTTCTTGCACATTTGGTTGAATTTGGGTATTTGATTTCTGTTTCCCCACAAAGCCATGCCATCGCTCTTTTTATATTAAATAAAGATTTAACTGACTCATAATTTTACGAGTTCTTCTTGATACTGTATATGTGATATATCAGACAAGTCCACTAACATTGGCTGCATCAGTCGCGTTGGAAAATTAATTTGTTTTAAATGAAAAAATCTTCCTTTAAATCATCCGATAGAATTTTCAGATGATCGAAATAACAAATATAGTGGTATAACTTACTTTACATTTTTGGAGCCAAAGTTTTTGTTGTTAATATATATCTGACATAACTTAATAAGCGTAATGAAACTAAATATCTTTGCTTTTGTATCGACAAGCATTTTATTTCTTCCTATCAGGGATTTATAAATTTTACAGGATTGTTTATATTATAACTTCTGTTGAAGTAAAACCCGTCCACTTGTTAAATCGCGACTGTGGTTACAGTTTTCTTCATATTGCCGCAGTGGCCACCATCACCCGGTCAGATTTACCCCCAGCAGCCAAATATAATGGGTCGAGTGGAAGAACATGAAAACTCGTGAACTCCGCCTTCAAGGTCTATACTAAAAATTTAAAGTGATATGGTGTATTTATGTAGGTTTGTATGTATTGTTTTAATAGATCCTGTAAAGCAAATAAACTAAACTAAACTAAACGATTTAATTCTTGTATTATGGCGTCGATCACTTGGTGGTGCATATTGATAAAAAGTTTAAATAAAACACTTTATAACTTTGTTTTACCACTATATTTTGGATAACTGTGACTAGTTGACGATTTAGTTTTTATAACTAAATTTTATAACAAATATAACGGTTAAATAACTCACAACTGCTTT
Source organism: Ontholestes murinus (assembly GCA_963969525.1). Classification (NCBI taxonomy): domain Eukaryota; kingdom Metazoa; phylum Arthropoda; class Insecta; order Coleoptera; family Staphylinidae; genus Ontholestes; species Ontholestes murinus. The sequence goes on from OZ018393.1 coordinate 22,380,124, forward strand.
ACAATCGACTATCACTAAGAGTGTCAAACAGTTCCATAAATATTTTCAAGCAGGTCCTTTTCGAGAGCCATCTTACTTCAGTGTGAAGTTAAAGTCTTACATAGCATTGAAACACTTTATTACTAAATGTAGTACTTTACTTAAAACAGGCGAGAAGTTTTTAGCTACCAAGTTTTTCCTATGAATAACACAATGCACAAAAATCATTTATGGGTTCTCATCTTTCATTAATTTTAAGCAGCCATTTTTCTTGCCCATCGTATTAGGAGCACCATCTGTAGCACAAGATGTTATACTTTTCATTGGTATATTATTGACATCTAAGTAGTTTTTTAGCATGTTTATATATCTTTGGAGGTAGTGGTGCTTTCTAATCTTTTACAGAACAACATTTCTTCAGCAAAATGCCCTTTATCAATGTATCTTACGTAAGTTATCAACACTGCCTCACTGTCTCTCAAAATTGATTCATCCATTTTCAATATCTTCACTTATTTCATCTATTCTTCTGCTAACAGTATTATTATTGAGTGGCATAGCTTTTACATCTTTTTTTGTTTCAATACGTGTTATATGAAACTAAACAAGTGTCTTATTTCAAAATCAGATAATATTCTATTTTCGTTTCATCAAGAGTGCAATGAGCAAAGTATTGACCGTATTTTTACATCTTTGTCATCTTTTTCAAGAACCGTTTTAATAAATGCTGATATTGACGATTTTATTAAATTCTCTTCTATAGAATGATTTTTCCAGATTTAGCGATGACTAAAGAAATTTGATAACTAGCTTCAAGGATACGATTATGAGTTGAAGGATGAGCAGTAAATAGAGACTTTTCTTTTTTAAATTTGAAAGTAATTCAAATCTGATCAAATCAAAATCAAATCTGCGTCTCAATACGACCTCGTTTCATTGATTCGTTGGTCAAGCAATGCTGGCATAAGAGACAAAAAGGAAACCGCCTATCATGAACAGCGGGTGTGAACCTACATTTTAAATATTCCTCCGAATACTGACGGTTTCTTTTTCTTGCTTGCACCACTCATTTTCTTATGGTGTGAAAGAAAACTAAAACTAAAGTATGTGTTAAAATTAATTTAATGTGGCATAGGCATTTAGCATTCAACTGCATTGTTTAGCGAGTTTTTAAAACGTCCAGGGGTCCCTGGACGACGCCAAAAACCGAGTTGATATTTTGGTCTCGTCAAACGAATTTGTAATAATTATTGGCCGCAATTATTTAAGAATTTGCTTTTATCTTCCAATTTTGGCACCGAAATCTAGCATTGCAATTAAATGGCCCAGAGCAAAAGGGTCGAGTGTCGAGTCCATTTTTGAATTACCCCCCTTAACAATTAAATTGCCTCCCTGTGGGCGAGGGCCCCACGTTGGGAAACACCGCTTCAGATGTTACCTTAATGGTTTATCTATTAACATTATTTCTACCATATCCTAATAGAAAGTTGTCTTTTGACACCTTTGCGCTTGAATGCAAATAATTTCCAAAACTGTCAGAATTTAAAATTATCAGTTAAATATAAATAATTTTAGCAACATTTCATCTTTTCCTAAGTACAGAAATCAATGCACAACATAATTGCTTTTCACATTAGGCTCCAGACAAAATTTGATGCTTTTCGTCCCTTATACCTAATCATTTTGACTGTTTTCTGTGAATGGCTTCCATAATCTTGACACTAGAGCAAATTCATCCTTCCCCAAACGTTGGCATTTCTATGAAGCTATTTTGTCTCATAAACATATTTTGTTCATTTTAAAAAAGCCTCTAATTTATCTTGAGATAAACTTCATTCGTTTTCGAAAACCCTTTGTGTTTCTAATTCCGTACATTTTATAATGTATTTCATAATATTTTTTCCAAATAATAATATAATATACAAAACTTTTATTTATATAAATAATAAATAAATAAAATGCGGTGCTTACTTTCCCTATCATAATATTTTGGCGTGCCCAGTTCGATAAAATATATCTTTGAAAATGGTATGAAGTGGTGGTCTTCTAAAAGGGGAACTTGTTTCGACCATTTTCCAATCTATTCAATCAACAGCAGCTTCAATATTTAGCCATTCATTGCATTCATCACTATCGTCTTCAGATTCCGCCAACAATCTCATTATCTTTCGTCCTCTACTTGGAATAAAGTTATTTTCTTTTCAATTAGTGCTTTTCATTATCGCTAGCGAATTCCTGATCACTTTCAGATTGTGAACTTTTATCAATTTTAGAACATTCTTTACTTATGTTGTTGAATTTTTGCAATAATTTCTTCTTTCTTGAATTTTAAAACAACCTTAAAATACTTATCTGCAATGCTAACTTCAACAATGTGTTGTACAAAATTATTAAGAATAGCACGTAAACCAAGTCACTGCAATGATCTACAGTACAATGCAACATGACCAAAATCAATTCTTGAATGTTGTCGGCGTTTACTTGGTGGTACATTTTGATTAAAATTTAATGTATTATTTAATTTTTGACCAAAAATAAGCAATCATCAAAATTTCTTTCGTTATAACTGAAATATGGATTCCATAATCACAATACCATTAATATAATGCTCCAAAATAGTGTTAATATTTATGGTCTAAAGTTAGATACTATCAATAGACACTTCATTGTAGAAATAGGTATACCACATACACATATTTAAATCCAGGATGAGCTGGAGGAAAAGGATATTTAACGAAAAGTCATAACATTAATTTTAGAGAAATTATTAAAGCGAATGGTGTTAGTTGCGTCTTTTGATAAAAGTATGTTAAAGTCGCAGCTTATTAACATTGAATTAATTTCTTACTTAACCTGTAGTCAAGCATGTTAGTATTAATTAGATTTTTGATGAAAACACTTGGTACTGGTATGAAAACTAGTTAGAGAAAACATTTTTTTCGATGACCTTTTGCCATCTTTTGAGTAACATCATAATCCTACGCTCAACGAACTTCTGGCCTTTCTCCACAAAAAATGAAGCAAATTCTGTTCAATACCATTACATGATTTGAACTGTTTTCCATTCGAATCGTTTTGGAAAGATCGAAACAAATAGTAGTAAAACAGAGTAAGGTCTAATGTGTATGGTGGTTAAATTCCATCCAAGCTGCAGCACATCTGTCGGGTCACTAAACTTGTGTGTGGTCTAGCGTTGTCATGGTGGAACACAATACTCGTACGATTTGCCAATTCTGGCAATTATGGTTTATTTTGATCCATGCCAAATAAACAAAACTATTGCTATTTACTTGCAGAATTAATCAAAATTCATCATTAAACAAAACTTATATCTAGTTATGATAATAAAATTGATATGCTCCTCTCTTCTCAATCTCCGGGTTCTCTTGTGATTTGCAGTAAGTCGACTACCAATAATCTTCGATATATTCGAAGATTCGAAATATGAAGGCTTGACCTTATCGTAATTCATCCAGCCTTTCAGTAATTGTGGCCCTAGACGTTGGCTAGTCATTACATTGTCTTTTGTGAACAAATTATGTTTTTTAAACGGCATTATAGTGGCCAAAAATCACACACTCTTTTTTTCCTTATGAACATCCTTTCATTAGGGTAGTGTCGGACTCTTGCCGACTAAAACCTCTCCTCTGTGGATCCATTATTGAGGGGCTGATACAATGCCATTGGATTTATTTAGATCGTCCTACGTAATGCTCTCCCCGAGACGAGAGGAGCATCAGCGAGACGGTGTTAGATTTTACAAATCTAGCTGGAAAAATTATAAATTATAATTAAACATCTTTTTGAATTGTATTAGTTTACTTAGAATGTGAAATAAATTCCAGCATGACTAAAAAGGACTTAAAATAAAAAAAAACATAATAAACTAAATATACCTACATATCACCATCACTATCAGAATCACTATTGCAAGAATCGCCAGATTCACTAGCTTCAATAATTAGAGGAACACTCTCATATTCCTGCAGCTGTTCATCAGATGTTATTGAGACATTTGAAGGCTGTAATAATTCCATAACAGCAGGATGTATGGCTGTTATTCTAACCGTTTCTTTTGACTGATGATTTTATGACTGGGTCTTTGTTTTGATTCTGGATACTTTTCTAGAGTGTTCTGGTGTAAAATTTCTATGTTCTTCATGGAGAAACTCCTTCGCCTCTTCAGACATCTGTCCAATTGGCAATAAAAAATGTTCAATTACTTATTTTCCATGTAATAATAACTTATGCAGTGCAACTGGCAATATACACCAATTGTATAACGAGATGTATAAATTCGCAATTTGGTCGCAATATTTCTTAAAGGAGGGTATTTTTATCTCACACCCACATGTTAAGGTACGTAATATAATATAAAATTTCTCTGGTTATCATAGAAGCTACATAAGCATTTTTAAAAAAACTTCTAGCACTATTCCCATTATTAGTGTTACCTCATCCTTCTCGGAGTATCTAATAATAACCCTGATTCTGTTCTAAATATATCTATTATTAGTTTCTTCCTTGTCGCAACATTTAGTTTATCCTCAGGTTTACGACATTGTCATTTCTGAACATCTGGCCTATAGCCAAAATTTACAACACATTCCATTAACCTGATTTGAGCATGTAAAGTGGACAAGCCCCAACAAAATGTTTCTGTATCACTTTTTCGTTGTCTAATAAAATTTAAATTGTTTATGTCTTTCGACGTAGCTTGGCAAATATAACATTGTTGAGTAGCCCAATTCGATGCTGAAATGTTATATACTTTGCCATCAGCCATTGTTTCTTCAAAAGTGTGTGCCACTGCAAGTCTCTGACAGTTAAATTCCACCAAGGATTTGTCTTCTCACATTTTTGAATTCTTCTAAAATGACTTCTTCAGTCTCATTACCAAACCTGAATCTTATGGGCCTGCTATACAAGGTAGATGACGGTCGCGTATTCTTCCATAATATATTTCTTTGTTTCCTTTAATCAAAGCCATAAAATTACCTGCTTTGTCAAGTTTTTCAGCACCATTACCCCTTTATCAAATATACTTGCGTATACTATGTGCTGCACGATACAGATTCGTTTAATAGTTAAATTGACAATAGCTTGCAACTTAATTTCTACCAATGAATCAGTGATTAAACAATCACTATTAGCCGGATAGCACTTTTTTGCTCTTTTTTACTTTGTAGTAGAATGGATATATTTTTAGACTCTTATCTAATGCCGATTTTCTAATAATTTCATATTTTCTGTACGTTAACATTGTTATACTTATCAATGCTAATGCTTCTTCTGCAGAATTCTGAGGCTTTAGTTGCTATTTTGGGACTTGAAACTGCTGCAACATAGCAACATCCCTTCTGTCAAATTGCCTCAACTTAACACTGGTAGCAAGAATTAACTCGCTTAATGAGTGATTTTAACTTTATTTGTTTTTAACTTCAAACCACTTGAACTAAAGTCTTTTTTCGGTCACCCACTTTTTTGCATTCTGGGCCTCACTTGTACTGGGTGCATCCAAATTAATTATTGTAACGATAGTATTTAACTAATCATTGAACTTCTTGAAAACACATTTTTATTGCGATGACACGTCTTCCATCTTTGATTGAATCCGATCGTGAACGAATGAACAGTCCGGTTTACTTTTAAGGTAATCCACAAGTCTATTTTCAGGTGTAGAAGTTGATCATGGGTTATTATCGTCATTTTTTAACACTTCGTGAAATTCGCTTCATCAGACATTTAGTAACATACCTGTAAAAATATGGATATTTTTGAAATACGCAATGTATTGCACTCAAAATTTTATTGTATACATTCTAGATAGAACCAAAATTATAAAAAATTTAAATCATGGCGTACAAAGTTGTACAAAAATTTTGGCGGTCTAATGAAATCACAACTTCTAAGTAATTTCTGATTATTTATCGAATATTCTCTAAAATTTTATTAAAAATACATAATTTAGGAATTTTTCTTAGGCTACAATATAAACTACATATCTTGATGTAAATTATACATGGCAAAAAAGTTGCCACAAACAAACACTTTCGTATATAACACGACCTTCACAATTTACGCCTAATGAATGACTGGGAAGCAGATTTTAAATGACAGGTGCTTAACCTCTTTTGACGAGCGGTTTACAATAAGATTATATATTTTTCTAATGGCTTATTTAGTACCCCAGCTAAACATTTAGTGGGTTATAAGTAAATATTTTGTATATTGTTTTTATGACTTTCTTCCTCCTGTATTCGCAAAATCCCACACTGTGCGGTGGCTCATTGAAATGTACGTCTAATTGAGTAGCAATTAGAACATTACGTGGTTTTACATCAATACCACATTTCGCAAAATTGATCCCAGAAGGGAGATCGGTATCCAGCTTATCGTAGAAAGCTACTGCAGTCTCTCTGGTAAACTCCATCACACTCGGCTTGGATGTTTTGATGAACTATTGCGGGGCATTTAAAACACGATGTAATACTCCATTTTGTTGACTATTGCAATCTCGCGATCTGAGTGGGACTTCAGTAACCTCATAAAGGAGCTGCTTAGTTCAGTTGCGGCCTTATGATCATTTTATAGAAATTAACCCTTATCTTATGGGCTACTTTAGATTTGAAATTTATCAATGTCCACAGCTCTGTCAATAGAGATATTATAGCCTTTTTAAGGGTATGAGAAATTGATTTCTGGTCGATTGTTGGTCGAAAGTTATCCCAAATTATTTAACCTCGTTTTAAATTGGGATTAGGGAAAAAACCATCTGGGGAATATTCTCTAAATGGGATGTGGATAGCCCTTTGTACAGCAGGGGAAGTGACATCAAGGTATTGTGCGATCATGAGCCAGATTCAGTGTAGATATTATACAAAGCCGGAGACAGGGCAGTATCCTGTGAAATGCCTACTAACATCGAACGCTTTGTGGAGAACGTAGTGTTCACTACAGTACAGAATTTCCTATTTCGAAAGAAGTCGTACAAAGTCCGAATAAAAAATTCTGGGTACTCCAGCCCTATCATTTCATAGATAAGGCCATCTCGATATACTCTGTAAAAGCCTTTGAGACGTCCAGGAAAACTGCGTCAGTGACACTTTTGATGGCAAAGCCCTTAGATATGTACTCGGTCACCCTCAACAGCTGATGATTGGTAGACATACCAAATCTAAAGCCGACCTGAGAATCAGAGATAATTTTTTAGTCTTCAGTGAAGGCCGAAAGACGCACTAGCAGGATTTTTTCAAAAATTTTGCCTAAATATGTTTGGTGATCTTCCCACCTTAAGGATGCTGACCACAGAGGCCAACTTCAAAGCTAATGGAAAAGAGCCTAATCGCATTAAAGCATTAACAATATCGAGCAGCGCGTTTTTATCCTCTTAACCGAGATTTTTCATCATTAAGATAGAAATACCGTCGTGACCAGGAGCTTAAAGATTTTTGAGCTGTATAAGCAGCGCATCGAGCTAAATCATACACACATTAGAAGATGAGACCATAAGTAATGTCGAATGAAAGAACAAGAAAAGGTATGAACACTCCGCCAGCAAGATCTATACTCCTAATTCTCCTAATTCTTGAATAATTAAGTGTATTTATTTGTGTATTTTTATGAAATTTTAATAGGTATTGTAAAGTAAATGAACTACACTGAACAATTGTTTGCCGTATTTGTCAATTAAAAAGTTGCTTTTCAAGCCTCTTATTCAGACAGAACATAGTGACCTTCAATTAATAACTAATATTTAAGTCAAATATTATTAACACGTACATATCTTATTTATAACCTAATGAGCTATCGTTAAAACCATTTGCCGAACCTTAATATCTTACAATGTTATTTTTAAATCAACTTTTCAATTTTTACATTTTTTTAAATTACCAGTCTAAGAGTTGAAATGACTTTTAAAAATCAAATTTCGTTGTTTATATCTCCATAAAAAATATTTAATTTAAATATCCTATAACAAAATTAATATACGCTTTATTCAATAAACTTTTTAAAACTAAAATTTTCCTTTCACTTTTATCATAATAACTTAATACTCAATTGGAAATAATTTTGAATAAAAATGTATTAATAATCTTAATAATTCTATTAATTATTTAATAATAGGGGATTTACATTTATAAACCATTGTAATTTATGTATTTCATATAATAAACTTTTCGGTGGTAAAATAAATATCTCGCTTATGTTTTTATTATGATACGGAATTTATGTTCGCAAGAATTTCATCACAATAAAACTAAAGTATTCAGTTTAAACGGCAATAATTTACGAAAGCATTTCTTTATACGACTCGTGAAAAAAATATAAAGCTTCCACTTCGTATTTCCCAAGATGCAAATGTCAGCAAGCTTTATATGCAATAAGGGACAAATAATTTGTATAACTGCTCTCTTAAGAAATTTGTTTACTAGATTTTTAAAATATTCGCAAAAACGCTTTCATATTTTCTGACAATAGAATACCCAAAATCCACTTAAATTAATTGACCAAATTCATACTTGTCATAACAGATTTTTTTAATATTTCAAATTATATAAGCCTTAATTATTTCAATTTTTCAGATACAAACATTTTAAAAATAGAAAAAAAAAAATAAAAAACCATTACACCACAAAAATATTGCATTGTGCTGAATATGATTTCATACATGTAACGACGGTTAACAGTTATTTAATGCAATGCCTGGTGCTTTAGTACGAGGAGTAGTTGTTTTAACTGTTAGCTGATAACTTTTTACATTTATTATAATGTAAAAATAGTGTAAAAATTATTATTATTATATTATTGTAAATAAAATTTCATATTATTGCGTTTATTATTAAAACCACTACACTAATGAATTAATATTCTATTCAACTTACTTCATACAAAAATGTATATTATATAAATATTTAATTTATAAAAGCTAGTTAGATAGTGGCTAGTGTACATATTTAAAATATAGTTACAAATCAGTGCATAAGTGTATTCATATTTAATTAATAGCTAATATTAAACTAAAAATGTCTATATTTCATTTAATAAATTAATCTTTAAATATTTTCGTGTTTTTTCTAATTATTAGTGATTTTTCTACAACATAAGGACTTATATAATTTATTATTAAATTAATCTTTTTGTTTGGTTTAAGATTGTCTTATTAGCTGTTGAAGATTACTGATATATAATAAAAATGTACACCTGAAACTAAAAATAAATCTATCGTTGTTTAATTTTATTTTAATATTAAAATAATAAACATCTTTATTCACAGAAAAAATAACATAATATGGTATACATGAAGCAAATAAAGTGGAAATAATGTATGACAATTTATTTTTCTGTTTAACGGTTTTTTTCCGCGGTCTTTCAGCCTGATTTTATTTTATTTTATTGGGTTTATAATCTTTTGATACTTTCTGAATGTATTCATATGAGTATTCAATATTTATCAAACGAACTTTTAGGACGCATCAATTTATGCATAATTTTTCCTATACTATTTGTCTTATATTTAACTCTTGCATTCTTTTGAATTTAACAACAACCGGTAACAGGTAACATAGTAAGTAACACATGTGCTCCCGTTCTCTAAAATATCTGTATCCGTGTTCGAATATTCCCCAAAATTTACCTGCATATTACATCAATTGGGTTCCTCTCATATGCATTACTTTAAACAATAAATATTAGCTATGTTAAAAATGTCTTATAAATAATAATAAAATAAATAATAATAATACTGTTCTCGTCAGAGTTTTGTTTGGATAATGAACATTGGTTTTAAAGTTTAATTTGTAACAGAACCATACTGTTTTATATAATAAAGATGTACTCAACTATAAGAAAACATTATTATTAAATATACTATTATGTTGTAGTAAATTTCCAATAAGGGAAAACTAATGCACTTCATTTTGATTATTATTATATGTATCTTTGCTATACATACTTTTACAAAATAAAATAAAGAAAAGGATGAATTGCGCAGACAGCTTTTAAAAGAAACAAATAATATTGTAAGCATGTAATAGGCGTACTTTATTTTTGTGAAATATTAAGTTATTTATATACTACGCAAGTTGAAACAAGAGTGTAAACATTTCCGAAAGACTGTAAAACATAAAAATTAAATTAAAATTAAAACCCAACAAATTTTCTTACCATAATTAGAAAATCCAGGTTTACAAAATTCAGATTGTTACTCTTATATTCCAACAACTAAACTTTTAAGGACAAATTGTCTCCAGATGTAGACAGTTTATTATTATTATAAATTTTGCTAGTATAGGGCACTAGTCATTCTATTTGGATATATTGAAATTTAAAAAAAAACAGCAATGCAATACTCACGTTAATCGGCTTAACTACCAGATTTAATGTGCATGCAACTATTCTAATTTCAACTTTTTTATTAATTTATTTTATTAAAGGGTCTTGAAGTCATGTTTTATGTAAAATATTTATAAATTATAAAATTTTCACTGGTAAAAGTTTTAATTATTATATTAATTAAAATATTATTAATGGTATAAGTGTTATAGTTAGAAACTCTTCTATATATCTCTAGAAAATTAACTAATAATATTACAATACAGAACATTTCGTAGTTCTACAACAATCGGTTAATACATATAAATACAAATGAGTTTATAACTATGTTTGTTTATTTAATAAGTTGCATCAGAAACTAATTTAAGTATCATATGCATTAATTAAAATAATCAAAACAATACAATTAGGAATTTTTATTTTTGGCCGATTTTTTTGGCAATATATTTAGTATGGTATAAGAAAATTTAGAGATCGTGTTTTAGAAATAATTTACCGTGTATTATATTCTCTAATAATTTGAAAGTATGTTTACTTCTTGAAAGAATCAATTTTATTAAGTTACCTTATTTTGAAAACGTTGATTTCACGATTATTATGTGAGAGTTTATGGTGGTATTTCTCCAACTGATAAAGTAGAGATTGGTTTTCACGTTTCTAGAATAATGATTTCAGTGTTTGGATAATTCAAAGGAATGCCTTACCATGCCTTTTATTATTTATTTATTATTTATTATATATTTACAATCAACGGAATAAATATTCCAATAACAGATTGTTACATTCTCAAAGCATGCACAAAATCAGACTTAAAACTTAGTAAACTATGTCAACATTTTAGGTACTACATTGAAACATATTTTAGCGCATTTAAAATTAAATATATGGATCGAAGAATCCAATTCAACTCATTTGTTATAGCAGGAACACATAGAAAATACCGGAGACTTAATTAATAAGTTTGTTTTGGGAATAGGTAAATGAAATAAACGTTCTCTCCTAAGATGATTAGGAACTTGAAAATGTATTTGCGCAACAATATCAGAGCAATCAATTAAGTTATTTAACAACTTAAATAGAAATGTTACTTGATGTGCTTTCCGACGACTTTCCAGAGTTTGTAAATTAAATATATTTAGGAGGGTCTGATATGATATGGAATCGTTGGGATAGCACCCGTATTTTTTTAAGTATAAATATTTAACAAAACGTTTTTGAACATATTCAATTAAATTTGAGTATTTATTGTAATAGGGATTCCACATACAACACGCACATTCAAGTCGAAACCGAACATATGAGAAATATAAAACCAATACTGCTTCAATGCCTTGAAAATATTTACAATTTTGAAATATAAATCCTAAGAATCGATTGGCAGCAGACACTATATTTTCTACGTGATTATTAAAAGTTAATTTCGAATCATAGACAATACCCAAATCTTTAAATTCAATTACCTTGGCCAACAATTTATCATTTATTTTATGGTCATGCTCAATAACCACGTTCTTTCTTGTAAATGACATAACTTTACATTTGCCAACATTTAACGAAAGTTTATTAGCAGTACACCAATTATATACTGAGTCAATATTTTCTTGTAAATGAACGCAATCAGCAGTAGAATAGATTGGCTTCATAATTTTTAGATCATCGGCCAAAATAAGAACTTCAACATTTAATCTCGAAATAAGGTCATTAATGAAACAATTAAAAGGCGCGGGACCTAGATTAGAGCCTTGTGGTACACCGGATGTAGCAATGAAAGTATTAAACTTAAATCCTTTATATTCTACATATAACGATCTTTTGTCAAAGTAACTTCTAATTAATTCACAAAGTGATGAGGAGAATCCAACTGAATATAATTTAGACAATAACAGATTGTGATCAATTTTATCGAATGCCTTCGATATATCTGTATAGACAACATCTACAACTTGGCGATCTAAATAGTTAGATAGAAATTGAGTCTGAATAAATAAATTAGTAACTGTTGATCGATTTGGTCTAAATCCATGCTGTTGAGACGATAAATTTAAATTAATGAAGGTATTGATAGAGGTACATAATAACATTTCAAAACATTTCGCTACGTTGGATAATAATAATACTGGAATAATGCGTGTTAACTTCCAGATGTCCGAAAATACGTTTTGTTTCAAACAGAGATTAAATATGTGTTTAAGTGGTGTTGATAGAACAAATCTACAGTCCTTCAGTACTAGTGCTGGTACGCCATCCGGTCCAGAACTTAATTTAGATCCCAATTTGTTAAGAGCATTTGCTATATCTGAATCCTAGAATGACCCTATGTTCAAATAATTGGTATTATTGCTGTACTCAAATTGATGATTATGATCAGAAGGTGCTTGATATGATGATGCAAACTGGGAAGCAAAGGCCTCGACTATATCTAATGGTGACGATAATTCAATATTATCCAGAAACATTGTTGGTGGGATTGAACTATCATTTTTTAAGACATTAATGAAATTTCAGAATTTCTTGGGATCATAACATAGGTTTCTTTCAGATTCAGACATAAACTGTGAATAATCAGTGCGATATTGAGATTTAGCTTTGCGGCGCGACTCTGTAAATTCCATCCTAAAATATACAGAAAGTGGGTGCTTCTTCATTAATTTGAAATATGTTTTCTTCTCCTTTAATATAGATTTTAGCTCATTTGAAAACCAAATAGGATATTTAATATTGGGTCGACGAGTGTAAGGAACACCATTTTCAAATGTAGTGTATAGTTTGTCGTAAAATAATTTACAAGCAGTGCTTACACAACAACAAGAGAGTACATCAGTCCAAGCAATGTCAGCGATTGAATCATACAATTTCCTGAAGTCAGCTTTCTTGAAGTTAAAAGCAATGCAATTAGGATTATTAGAAAACCTATTATTTGTTTTCTTAGGTATGGGGACACGAACTTCTATCTCGAGTGCAGGATGATATTTATCTTCATTAATTATAGGATCTTGTACATCATTGACAGAACATATTGTATTAGAAAAGATCAAATCTAGAATCCTACCGTAATGATTCTTTATATCATTTAGTTGTTCCCGACCAAAAAACTCCACACAATTCAGTAAGCATCTGCAACAGTTATTTGCAGTGGGATCAATAAAGTACTCGTTCATATTAAAGTCACCCACAATAATTATATTACTATTCAATAAATAAGGCAAACTATCAAGTCCAATAGAAAATTGCATTAACTGATCCAAGCGTATTGGCGGACTAAAATAGACATTAATAATATAAAAATCGATTTTATCAACAATCGCTTTTACAATTAACAAATCTATACATAGGCGAGATAAATTGATTGTATCAATAGAGATTTCCGAGGAAAGCAGGGAAGAATGGACAGCTAATAGAACTCCGCCGCCAGATTTTTTATTTGATAGAACTTGATCACGATCTTTACGATAAATTACGTACTTATTACCTAAAAGTTCACTATCAACGATACTGCTTATAAGCCATGTTTCCGTAAAAGCTAAGATTGAGTAATCACTGACGGCACCATGACAATAAAGCGCGTTGCATTTAGAATTTAAGCCCCGGACGTTCTGGTAATATATTGATAAGACTGCAAAATCATCTTCGAAATGGCTGGTCCACCGTTTTGCTGGTTTCCTTTGAAGCTTGTTTCCTGGTGATGTAACAAGGATAAGAGGATGCGTGGACTGGTGACGAACCACGGCCAATATCATCAATATTCACGGCATGGTCCATTTCGTTATTTGTCGGGGTTGGCCCAGTAGGTGATTCAAAGACCGGATTATGACTCCGATCATTTGCAGTATAGTATTTATCGAATACCTTAAGTTTACTACTAGTAATAAAGGCAGGGATGCCGAGGTTTAACGCCCGTTTTTTATGTGATCTTAAGACTTTTGAGATCACACGATTTTCAGCTGATAAATCCCTATTAAATTTAAATTGTTAAATTTAACAAAAATTGGACGTTGCTTAGCTTGTTTAGGACGTCCTATACGGTAAACAGTACTGCCATTATTATTGGCGACATCCAGTTTTAGTTTGACCTTAAGTAGATTTTACTTAACGCTGAAAAGAGTTTTTTATGACTTACAAGCAACTAATTTAAAGACAACAGAGTAGGGATTTTCTTTATATCAGATTATACTGATTGATAATGAGTTGATATTATACAATAACTAATAGAAAAAATGGTGATGCGGCCATCATTATACTTTCCCTATATTTTCCTCGAAAACTATGCGGTTTATGCAAAAAGGCTATTCTTAGCGAATAATCCTTTTGAGATGAAACCTTAAACCTAAGGTTTTATCGTTAAAAACTGGAACTTAAAAGTTTTTGGTAAACATTCATAAACCGAAAGTAGATATTTACTGGAGGCGTTTTGAAAATTAATACATAACTTTTCAAATAAAAGTTAAAGGGAAACTGAACAAGTTTTCTTATTTTATTAGAATCCATCAACAAATAGTAATTAAAGTTATCATATATGTGTAGGGTAGGTGGGTGTCCTCTAACCCACCCTCCAATCAGTAAACATAAGCGAGGATTTGAATTAAAACGTAAATATAGATAACATTATTGCAAAATTCAATAGATTTATTTAAACAAATATTTCAAATAATTTTTAATGATGTTTTACTGATTCCAGAGTCTCATAAAGAACAACCACCCACCCTACATATACATATAAACTTTCCCGCGGTTAAGTAAAATTAACAAAAATTATATACATGTTACGTGTTATATTTAAAGTTAAATTTGGATTAGCTTTATTTTGATTACATACAAGGTTTTATTGTTTTGTAAGCAGAAAAATCATCAACGATTAGTATTTAAAGTTATCATATGTAATTAGGCTGGGTGGGTGGCCTCTATTCCACCCTCAAATCAGTAAAACATAAGCGAGGGTTTTAATTAAAAGTAATATATTAATAAAGACAAAATAATTGTAATTTTTAGAGATTTATTCATACAAATTTTTCAAATAATTTTTTGGTTTGTAATAAAATTAAGTAAAAAATTGTTTGAATAAAAAAGAAATTAAAAAGATAAAACTTTTTAGTCAGTAAATTAATAAAAATTGTATGCTTGGTGGGTGGGCAGACTTCAAATATAAATTAGATAAGATTAGCTATAGAGGGTTATTTATATTTAAACTTATATTTGGATTTTGGTTTATTTTTTTATTGCATACAATATTGGTGGCTAGGAAAGAACAATTGCCTCAAAATAAATAGAGTTAGTTGGGATAATACGAAGGTGAATTTTTCTACATTGTCTCCGCTTTAATATACACAATTTTCAAACAAGACAGTTTTTTTTACAGCTTTGTACAGCTGTTCATAATATTTTCTACAATTTTCTGCACAGCTATTAATAATGTGTACTTGGTAAAAAAATAAAATCATCAGTAAATTATAATTATAATAATAATTCAAAATAAAATACTCTTTAGTAGAAACGTAATATTAAATGTTGCTAATAATTCTTCCTGTCCATAATTTGATTGTTTCCACCAAAACTGCTCCGAATCTACTATAGTTGCCCAAAATTAACCGTATTTTTTTTGTAGAAATCATTTACTTGATTAAATAGGTAATTGTGGAGGCCTTTAAAGATTAAAAGTGTGTGATATATAAAAAAGGTATTTACAATCATTTACATTTACTTGATTGGTTTTCCAGTAAGAGCTTAATTTCCGATTTAGGAAGCATCTTTCTCTGATACCTTCGACTACTTTGATAACCTTATATTTTACATCTTCGATATGGGCTAAATACTTCCATTTCAAGTATCTTTTTATCCTCGGGAACAAGAATCAATCTGAAATCCTAAATCTGGCGAATAGAGTGGGTCATTGTTGCATCTTCGTTGAGTCACAAAAGTAACACTTAAAGCCTGAAAGACGCGGGATGGTTATCATGATACAGGAACCACTCACCGGAATTCCACAAAGCCGGACGAATTCGCGTTCTTCGTCTGCCCAAAATTTTCATAACCTCCATATGGAATGGTTGATTTTTTGGTTTTGAGGGACATATTTTGATTGTACGATCCCTTAAATGTCAAAAAATAGATCAACATCATTTTCACATTTGATTTCTTCTACGGAGCTTTTTTTAATGAGTTAAATTGGTAAGCTTCCATTGAGATGGCTATTATCTACTGTATAAATTGTATCTATAACGTTACGACTTATGACTATTCGCTTTTTTTGCTTATACATACGATACGTAAATTATTTAACTCGTACCATAGTTTGCTTAACAGTATGCGTAGATACTCTATCTTGTTGAAACCATAAAAAAAGATTCTGCTCTGCCATTGGCCGCAAAAAGTTTTCAATCATTGTTCTGTACGAAGCTCCGGAAATCGTTTCCGGCGTTCCATCCTCATTCTCGAAGAAATGTGGGCCCATAATCTTATTGGCCATAACACCCCACCAAACGTTACATTTAGATGCGTACAACGGATGCTGGTGTGTTGCCCTTGGACTTTCAGAGCCTCAAAACGACCGACAAAACTTCTAATCATGAAGGTGTTGGGAGCTGACCTTTAATTAAAATAATACCGATATTTACCCTGCGTTATAACAGTGGATCGTTGGCAAGAACAGAAAAACTCGATAATTTTGACGCGTTGTTTTGTACTATAATAAATTTCCAAGAATCAATTATAACCTACAAAAATAAAAAAATAATTAAATCAAAAAATAAAAAAGTTTAAATTGGTAGGTCTTATTTGGCCCACGCTGTATATGCAATAGTAACAATATTTTTAATTTTAGAACTAATTTCTATAATAATTACTTTTTACAAATTTGTCTATATTTTTCAAAGCACTTAATATAACTTGATATCAGTATATTTTAGATTTTAGTGTCACAATTTTGTTTATTACTATTATACATCAATTGTTATTTATTAAGTAAATTAGAGCTAGGTTAATACTTAATATGTTTTTAAGTTTTAAACATAAATCTAGCAGGAATTATAAATTTTTTAAGCATTGTTTAGTGATTGTTCATAGCTGTCATATAAATAACAATATAATAACATAAAAAATGTGCCAAATTTATTAAAATCTTTTAAGTTTTACAAGTAATTTCAGGAGGAATTAATTTTTACATTTTTTAGAGCACTCTTCACATACATTCTAGTTTTTTGAGTATCGTCATCTAGTTTATGGCCTTTATTATACTTTTATTCTTTATTGCAGAATTTTTGAATTTAACACTTTAATTAGTAGTAGGATTTTTTATTTTTATCCAAATTGTTTGTCATATTAACGTCTTTTTATCCAGTTAGTTGACAATGCCTTTGTTACAATTTGCAAAACAAAAATTCGAGTTTTGACTAATGCTACTTCATTTATAGCTAGTGTTAAAATTGTTTATTATATTATTTTTAGGGATTTTAAATCTAATTTTTGCTTGGATTAAATTTTACAATTTTTCTTGTAAATAAATATCATACATTATTTTTCCAAGAGTGCATTAATTAATTATTAATAATAACTAATTCGTATAAATATTATTTTTATATTTATTTTAAAAAGGAAAATTTCCATTTTATGTGTTATATTATATGTATTTATAATCTACAGGTATCTCACCATTTTATATTATCACTTAGCAACCGATAAACAAAAAAATCTGGTTTTTATTTGATCCACCCTGGTATCTATAAGGTCTATAGATTACTAATACTGATAAGATCATGATTCATGATAAATACTTAATACGTTAGTTAAGTGTCTTTATTTCTAAACATTTATAGTTAACAAATTAATTGAAATAACTAATAGTTATACATAATTTTGATTGTATAGAAAAATTTGAATGATAAAATTAAAGCCTTAACTAATTACCAATAATTTAACAAACTCTGAAACAAATTATTCGTATCCAAAACTGACTCTGACGAGAATTCCATTGCGACACGCTATAATAATCGGATATATGAAACATCTAATCATAACGCGATTAATTAGGCTGCATGAAAATAAATAAATTACGTTTCGGTGATATGCAAATTTGCAATTTGATGCTTTATGTGCTCGTAATGCCGCGTAATTAGATTAAAACGATATATCGTGCAAGAATTACGGTCGTATTTACACGATCATGTATAAATCCCCATTAGTTCTTCGGTTAATTAACTTATGTTCTTAATCTGGTTAAGTAATTTGTAATTTTAATACTATGTTTAATACCTATAGTGCATTCGTGCAGCATTTCATTCGCATTAGAGGATTCAGGTTAATTTGTATACAGTGTGAGGTTGAATAGATAGTTTTAAATAACATAAATTAATATGTATTTATAAAAAATATGAATTATTTAAAAACAACTGTTTTAATTGCAATTATAAAATGAAATTTAATTTAATTTTTTAATCGCGAACTGTTAATGTAATCATAATTAATAATAATTTTAATATAACCAATGTGTGACTTTATGTAAAAATATAATAAAGTACTTTAGAAAATATGCAATTATCTAATGATTTTTATTTTCATTTTTAATATCTTGTTAAAGTTACTTCAATAAAGTAGATGCTACGCAAGTTATCCATTTAGTTATTATATTCGTATATGATATGTGTTTATAGATTACAGTGTTTTAATTTCTAAAATGTAGTGGATGCAAATGAATATATTACAAAACTATAATTATACTGGTTTAAAAAAAAACGGTCAAAATGATCTTATTGCTAATTGTCGATGTATTTATTATTTATTTTGATTACTTTAAATTGTAATTGTATTATATTGTAATATAAGGTATACAGTAACTTCAAAATAATAACAAAAATTTAGCTTACAAAATTTAATTACCAGAATCCAATTTTGATTCCTACAATTCATTACATGTTGTCTTAGGAAGAAATGTGATTTTATGATTCTAAGAGACTTCAAAATATCTTACTCTTATTCAAAATCAACGAAGGAATTATCAAATATTATAAGTCGAATTCGTTCAGAAAAATTTGATAGTTTAATCCTCAAACAAAACTCTAATTAATTAGAAAGTTTTATGTTGAAAATTTTATAAACAAAAATATCAAAATGTGCTAGAAATGCATAAAGATAAAGGAAAAACGTGGTTCACATTTAAACCAATTAATTATTTTATATAAGAAACCACAGGAATGATAAAACGGCGTATGCTTATTTTTAATATCTATAACTGCAGTAGTTACGATGCACCACTTCTTGTTAAATCTAAACTTTGCAACCATTCCAGAAAAATCAAATGAATCTATTATGTAAAGTGTTTCTAAATGAATATCGGGGTTTTAACGATTTGTAGTACTTATTACCTAAAACTCAAAAAAATCAACATTAATACATGAAATGAAAGAGACGATGTCCATTTAGAAACACTCGGAATATCAAATATTTTTTATTAAATGAAAATGTATAATTATGTATATAAAAATCACTAAACAATCATCAGATAATGGTTAATAATACTTTCATAAACTGTAATTCTAAAAAGGGGTATTGCGTGTGTGTCTCTTGATAAAAATATTGTTTTAACAGTTGTCATTAATTTAAGTCCATTATATTAAAAATATATAACTAAGTGTCGTATAAAGGTAAATAATTAATTAATTTCTATAATTTCAAAATTATAAATTGAATATGTGTACTAAAGATATAATTATATATTTTTTATAAATAGAAATTGTTTCTTTCATAGGCATAAGACTTACATATATATTAAAAATTCCATAAGTTCTTTTACTGTCGAGAAGAATTAATCTATTTTGGCGATTGTTTTATAATCTACATATAATATTGAACCGATGTATTAGATATCGAATGCTATGAACTACTACGCCTGATAATCCAGGGGAAGATAGAATGAAGGAGAGGCACTGGAAGAAAAAGAATGCGGTGGCTCCGAAACATTAGGAAGTCGACAGGAATGGGGTTGGAAGATCTGATGAGAGCAACAACTGATGGGAAATCATATGCTGAATTAGTCGCTAACGTCCGAAGAAGTATCCACGGAAGAAGTATTACACAGATGTCTTCAATAGTACTTTCAATATTAAACACCTGAATTTGCGCTTTAAGAACTCGTTCAGGTTATTATCTCTTACTTTTTGTAATTTCAATTTCAAATACAAAATTTATCAGATTTATCTTCACGCTTGATAATTTTTTTCTGTTTTTTTCATTTATGTGAAACGAAAATGATAAAATTTTATCAATATTGTTAGATATGTCATATATATTTGGGCTATTGTTTTCTAATAACCATTTTCAGCTGTTATATTCGCACACAAAAAAATCTGTAACATTTGCTGAATCCAAGTTACGAATTAAGCTTTAATATTTTATTTATCATATCTATATGTATTTTTCTTCTTCTGGAAACCACTCTGAGAGTTGCAAACCTACATTCAATACTGTATTAAAATGATATTATAAATATTGGGATTGGCAATTGAGTAATCACTCATATATAGCCTTCCTTTATTTATATAAATGATCTGTGTTAGTGGTGTACTTTTCTCGATATCATTCGATATCAGTCATTTTGACGTTTCTTTGCAAGCAGATGATACGTGATTATTTTGTTGATGTTAGTTGTCAGACAGTTTTAAAATGTAGGGAAGAAGAGAATATTTTCGGCATATTTT
The DNA here is from genome assembly GCA_963969525.1 of Ontholestes murinus. Taxonomy (NCBI): domain Eukaryota; kingdom Metazoa; phylum Arthropoda; class Insecta; order Coleoptera; family Staphylinidae; genus Ontholestes; species Ontholestes murinus. Next base: position 22,401,120 of record OZ018393.1, read on the forward strand.
ACTTTTTTATTTCTGTAAAGTAAAGAAAACTGCTCAAGCTCTCAAAAGATATGTGCAGTTTATAATGATGATTGCTTAACGAAAAAAAGCGTATGTGCCAGAATTTTGGCACGTACGCTTTTTTTACACTAATTGGTGTAAAAAAAATTCGTTCTGAAGATTTTTCTCTTAAAGACGAACAACGTTCTGGTTTTTGACCAAATCAAAATCATACTCAACAGTAGTGTCACATAACGATTTGTGAGATAACAGAGAGGTTCAATGTATTGCATACTGTGATGGAAAAACATTTAAAACCCCTTGTTAAAGCTCAATATTGGGGTACCGCATAAATTAAAAGGGGTTCACTTAACACAACGAATAATGTTTGCGATACGCGCCTTAAATATAATGAAAACGATCACTTTCTGAAGAGAATCATCACTGATGATGAAAAATAGGTAATGTACAGTAACATTATCTGAAAATGATCATGGTGTGAAAAAACGTACCAGCTCAAAGCACATCGAAAGCTGAATTGCATCAAAAAAAAAATCATGTTGCATATGGTGGGATTACAAACGTATTTTATATTATGAGCTGCTTCCAAGGAACCAAATGATCAATTCAAATGTATTCTGCCAACAATTCACAAAACTAGATGAAATAATTAGAAAAATATGGTCAGAATTAGTAAATCTCAAAGGAGTTCCATCATGACAACGCGGCAACTATATTTGGGCACTCGTGGGAAATTACTGGAGTTTGGTTGGGAAGTGATTTTACATAACCCATATAGCCCTGATCTGGCACCATCGGTTTACCAATTATTCCAGTTTGCAAATTTTTTTAAAAAGGTTTTTACAAATTAGTAGTAGTAGTAGTAGTAATATATATTTTAAAACACCATACATGGTATAACATCGTCAATTAGAACATAATACAATAAATAGAATTACAAATAATTATTAAATAAATACTAAAATATTAATTAAAATATAATGTAAGAAAAGTTTCTAAATATGAGGTCTGTATGGTAACACAATAGAAGTGAGTTGGAATTAAAAATTACTTGTATACATATATACATACAAACATCCATATGCATACACACTAGCCCATATTCACATAAAACTTGATAGATAAAATTAGTATTGTAAATAAGTAAAATAATTAACATTATGAACACATTAAGATTTGGGGTAAAATATAAAATTAATCAGATAAAACATTTATAAAATGGTTTTATCACTATAAGACAATACTAGGGTTAAAAACAGTGCATAAATAAAAGGTCTAAAATCATATTGTTAACATTACAAACACATTAAAACTTACAGTATAGAATAAAAAGTATAAAAGAATAAAAAATACAGTTGCATTCAATATTTCATTACAACAGATAAATAATTTTGAATAAACTAAATATATTAAAATAAATATAATACAATACACACACACAAATATAAGAACAATAGCGTGACAAAATTGTTACCAAATGATATTAAAATATTCTTTGTAGGTATAAAGGACTTCGTGAATAAGCCTTGCTTTAATGACCCGTTTAAAGCTTGGCATTGAAAGGTCTTGAATGTGCTGTGGTAATTTATTAAACATTTTTATAGAAAGATGTTCAAAATTATTCATTGTTTTATGTAATCGTACTTTGGGTAACATTAGATTGTTTTTTAATCTGGTGTTATGGTTATGTATGTCTGCTTGTTTTTGCAGCTGAGGCACCGATCGCTTTATATATAGTAAACAGTTTAATACATATAATGATGCAGATGTCATGATTTTAAGATTGGAAAAGTATGGTCTACAGGACATTGTATTATTTACACCTGCAATTATGCGCACAGCCTTTTTTTGAAGGATTAATATACGCTCTGCATGAGATGAACTGCCCCAGAGGAGAATTCCCTGTCCCACTAATGAGTGAATATACGCATAATATGCCATTTTTGAAATATGAGGGTTTGTGTTTTCCGCTACTTTGCGTAATAAGTATATATTTCTATTTATTTTATTGCTCAAACTTTCTATTTGTACCTCCCATGTAAGCTTTGGTTGAAAATGTACCCCTAAAAATTTAATGCTTTCGTGTTTATTTCCGCTGTTTAAATCGAAAGTAAGAAAATTTGTTTTGTTCCTATTCATTATAAGCCTGTTTGCTTTGAACCACGCTTCAGCTTGTCCTATCCCATCCATTATAGTACAACTATCATTTGCTAGATCCTGTACAACAGTTGTATCATCTGCAAACATATATGTTGTTATATCAATATTACTCCCCGGATCATTTATGTACACCAGAAATAACAGAGGTCCAAGAATTGACCCTTGAGGTACCCCGTATGTTATTTCAGAAATATACGATGTTTCACCATTGAAAGAAACAACTTGTTGCCTATGAGTAAGGTATGACTTGATTAGGTTTAGCGTATTACCCCTCACCCCATAATACTCTAATTTACTAAGCAGTTGGTCATGACAAACACAATCAAAGGCCTTACTTAGGTCAATATACGCAGAATCTAAGCTGGTTCCACATTCAAACGCTTCTGTAATATTTTTTACCAGTTCGATCATTGCACGTCAGACTTTCCTTTGCGGTATCCGAATTGAAAATTACTAAGTTTTTTGTTCATATAAGAATAAAGCCTGTTATAAATAATTATTTCGAAGACCTTAGCAATAATAGGTATAATGGCAATAGGGCGATAGTTTATTGCCTCAGATTTGTCTCCATTTTTGTAAATTGGAGTAACTTTCAAATTTTTTAACTGATTTGGAAAGTGTCCATTTTCTAGGCATATGTTTATTAAGTGTGTGAGCACATCGACTACTTCGCTGCATATGAACTTTAGAACTGATGCGTTCATACCATAAATATTTTTCGAAGGTGAGTTTTTGAGATGTGTTATGATATGTTTCACTTCCTCGGTGTTTGTCGGTGACATAAAAAACGATTGCGAAGATGATACTTTATAATTGTTTAACAATCTAGTGTAGACATTTAGTGGTTGCATGTTACCAACGAGTTGATCAATAGTTTCAATAAATTGTTTTTGAAAATCATTGGGTGTTAGATCAGAACATTGGTTATTATTCGATATATTGTTATTATTAAGCTGGTTAATAATCTGCCACAATTGTTTAGGTTTATGTATTGATGATAAAATTTTATTCTCTGTATATGCTTTTTTTGCTACAGTAATATTTAGTTTGTAATCTTTTTTTAATTTATAAAAGAGTTCATTAACCTCGTTTGAAGGATTAGCATTTCTAATTGTGCTTAAAATGTTTAATATTTGCTTTTGTGAAGCTAGGTCATGGCTGTACCAAGGATGTTTGGATGTTGTTCGTTTGAATTTTTGAATTATTAAGGGACAGCTGTTATTAAAATTACGCATTAAAATATCATGAAACATGTCATAACACCTTTGGGGATCATTACATAGTAGAATCTGAGAATAATCACTCAGTAAACATGCCTCCTTTAATTTTACTAGGTTTTTGTTGGTTAATGATCTAGTAGGATTACTCATATTATCATTTGGGTTAACCATATTTGTTTTTACATTCAAAATTATGCCGCAATGGTCAGACAAGTAAGGCTGTACCACATTAGGTTCGCTATGATAGTTACGATTAACTAATACGTTATCGATACATGTTGATGTTGTTTTAGTTACCCGAGTGTTATCATGAACTATATATTGAAAGTTAAAACTTCTGATAATATCACAGAATGTTCTTTTAAGCGGATTTTGAGTATTAAAATCGATGTTAAAATCTCCAAATATTATTACGTATTTTTTTAAGTTATCTAACTCTCTTAATAAATCAGTTATTGTATTTAAAAATAACTTAACATCCCCCAATGGGGATCTATAAAGAGAAACGAATATAGTATCACAATTTTTTAATAATACACTACAGACCTCACATGACATTTCAATAGAAAAACGATCAATATAGGGTAAGTTTTTATATTGAAATGTATCCCTAACCAATATTAATGTTCCTCCATGCGTGGTTGACGTCCTGGCAAATGCGTCCTGGCAAATGCACCGTATATCCTCCGATTTGAAGTAAATCTATTTCTTCTCGCCGCAACCAATGTTCATTGACTGATATTATGTCCAAGTGGTTCGAAGTAATGTATTTTTCCAATTCATGATCCTTGTTTCGTATGGAACAAATGTTGATGTGAAATAATGATAGTTGCTTTTGTTGAAGTTTCACGTTCCCTATGATTGATGTTTTTCCGCTGTTTGCCGCCGAAAATTTCCTGTTTTCTTGTTGATTGGTTTTTTATATGTTATAAATTCCCTAACAGCTACTTCAGGGGGCCACATGTCAGCTGCTAATAATTTTGACATAAACGATTCCCGTATTCCTACTTTAAAGGAGCATACATCGTCCGTCGATGTGAGTGAATGGCATTTGACGTCATCGGTATTTAGAATATCCATTACATATTTTGTAATCGTCTCTTCTTTTGTACCCGGTTCAACTCGATATATATATGTAGCCACTGTCTTCGCTCGGTTGCGGCAAATGTAATTTGCTTATCAGTTAAGTCTTTTGTTCCTATAAATACAGGTTTTTTAGTATGTTTGGCTTTCCGGTAACTTACCGTGGTAAATTTGGTGGAATCATTATCTAGTGATGCATTATTTTCATTTTCCCCGGGAGTAGAGATGGGCACTGACACTTCATTGTTATTGTTTACATTCACGATTTTTGACATTTTGGCCGTTGGCGATGTTTTATCACATGTTCCCCGCATGATATCTACGTAGGTTGGTTTGCCTATGTTGATTGACGGAGAGGATGATTTATTCGCTATTTTATAAAGACTTTAAATCTCACTAGGCTCAGTTTTTTTAGGTTGAAAAGGTTTAGAAATTCTACGAGCATGGAATCATGAAGTTGCAAGATAGAAAGAACAAAATAAAAAATATTTTGTTGATTAAACATTATTTTATTGTTCTAAAAATAGTTATTTAAGGTACAAGTGTAAAAAGTGGTGCTTTATTGCACGAACTGGCGTTTAAAAACACGAGCGAGGAACGAGCGAGTTTTTTTAAAGCCAGGAGTGCAATAAAGAAACTTTTTACACGTGTGCCTTACAAAATTTTATCTTCGATCGTAAAGGATATCAAAGAATATATTCTTATGAGTAATATTTTAATGTCATTTCAATAATTCAATTAATGAAAACATATTTTACCCGCAGTGCACTAATGAGAGCGTTACTTAGCAACCAGTAAACAAGTTGCACAAATGTCGGCCGCCATTATTATTTATGGAAAAATTGTTCGCTTTATTGTAATCGCTTCGACTTGCATTAAATGAAATCTTCAGAGTTCTTAAATCTACCATTTGGTTTGTATTATATATTCTATTTATAGTTTATTGGTTATTTGTATCAATTAATAAAAAATTAAGTTTTTCGTCGAAAATTTGTGCTATACTATATTCATCTGTCAAATTTGACATTTCTGTGCAATAAAAACAGTTTGACATTACCGTGCAATAAAAACGTAAAAAAGCACTAGTGCTTTAAAAAGCCACTTTTACAATGAAAAATGATGCAAAAAGCGTCTACTTTCTGTACGATCGCAGATAAAAGATTTTTATTTCATACGCCAAAACCGAAACTACTTAGTTGCCAAGCCAAAATTTTACTAAAATTACTAAACATAAAGTAAATGCTTCTATGACTGGTCAAATATTATTCCTACTAAAATGTTGAAGAGTAGTTTGTCACAAAAAAACTGTGTTACGTGAAAAATTTTATTACTATTAAGAATATATCGTCTGCGTATAGAGGATAAAAGATTGATGTATTGTGGATCAGGGTTATAAATATCATAAACTTAAATGTTGTAAAGAATTGGTGATAGGGGAGAACACCGTACTAAGGAAAAAAGGCTCACGATAGAGTATTTAGGGTTTTGACTTGTAGAAGTCGGTTGGATAAAAAAATATCATTTAAGTTAAGGAGATAAGGTTGAAGCAAAAGTCAGGCAGTTACAATGCTCCTTAATAGTTTCGTTCACTGGCGGATCTAAAACTGATAATGGAGTCGGAATTGGTATCACAGCTTTGGGTTGATCCCCATCGATATTTCAGACAGAAATCAAGGCCTTGAACACATGCGCCCACGTATGCTTAGAAAGGGGCTACAACAAAAGGAGGATATGCATATGCTCGTACAGTCAGGCTGCATTAAAATCACCTACATGAAAGTCTAAATCTGTTTGGGAGTGCAAACTGTCTCTAAAGCGGCTGGCCAGGAATAACAGAGTTAAATTGCTTTGGGTTTGTTGGACCAGAACCGTACAGTGAAATAACTAAAGTCCGCATTAAGGGGATGATCCAGGAATAGGAAAATACTACGTGCTCACCTGTGGAGCACTGGCTTGTGGCAGGCGAAAAGGTTTATGGCCTTCTCTGCTGTAAGGTCCGGACGGTTTCTCAGAAAAAGCAAGGGCAACCTAAGGCTCATAACCGGCCTAATGACCGGACAATGCCCTCTAAAATACCATCCTACTAAGATGGGTCAGACAACAGATGCCAACTGCAGATTCTTTAACAGAGGTACAAGAAACAGTAGAACACCTACTGGATGAATGCTCTGCCCAGTCCCTTCAAACAGGGAACTATCTGTAATGGTCATTTTTAAAGACTGGTAAATTGATAAAAAAAGTCTAGATATTAAGGGACTCAAATAGGCCAAGGATAATTACAAAAGATCTCTTAGGTTCAGGTAATTTCGGAAGGCTCAGAGGTCATACGACCGACCGAACTCATAACTTAACATAGCATAAGGCGATAGGGTGGGATTTTTAGGAATCACATTTAAATAGCAAATCTCGATGCCTAACTGAGTCAAAAGCATTTTTGATATCTATTAAGATATTTGTGGATTTTTGGCGTTCAATGTGTACTGTTTGGTAGTTAGAGGGAAGGATTGATAGTGGTAGAAAAGTGCAACGAACCAAATTGGTAAGGAGATATTTGATGTCTTTTTACTCAAGACTGGGAGAAGGTAATTGGGTAATAACTTGACATGGCTGACGTATCTTGGCCAGTTTTGAATATTCATATGATAATACCCTTCTTTCATATCTTGAATATGGTCTGGGAATGAAATATATGATTGAATATGTTTAGGATGTGGATATAATGGATAGCTATAGGAATATTGTCATAACTGGGGGCCACATTATTACTTTTATACAATATGTAAGCAAGTAAAATATTCTTCTTCTTTTATATTGTCCAGGGGCGCATAAGGTATGGGGGTATTTTTAAAATTGTTAAAAAGTCATTGTCAAATACATCATTATTTGTCATGGTGTAATTGCTGTCAAAATGGTCTGCAAAGGTATTTACTATCAATTGTTTGGCCATAATTAAAGATTTTGAAATTAGGTCCTCTATTTTTTTGTAACGAGATTGTTTTTCTATATTTGGTCAGTTTTTTTTTTAATTTCATCCCAGTAGTGTTTTTCTTGTCTATCGTTGATATTATTACATGTCGTAGACCATACATCAGTCTAATATTCTCTTATTAGTTTTTATATCGTTTTATTTAGTGCATTCAATTTCTGTTTTAATTCACAGTTATCTGTCGAATGTATATCTCGGTATAACTGTCTTTAGTATGAAATTTGGGTGAGGATATTTGTATTCTTTTTTTGTTTATGTTGGTGTGTCTCTTAACAGTCCGATAATTATTTGAGAAATAAGAAATAGAGAATGGGTTAACTTGCAGATAGGATGAAATGATATTTAAGTCTTTGGTCACTTTGCTTATGTCATATTCTTTATGTCTATATATAATTTTTGGAGGATCTGGGATAGAAGGTTGTTGTAAGATCAGGGAATATGACATTTTGGAAAATGTGTTGAATGTTACTTGTACATAAAATAATTTCTGGTGTAGTGTATAGGTTTCGGGAGATGATAAATGTAGATGCTGTATTGATACGCACAAAGTTTGAGATTGATATAAAAGAGAAAAGCTGGCTCGCTTTTATTATATTGATGTTGAAATCTCCTATTATGAGAACGTGGTCGTATAAGGATGCTTTTGTGAGGATTGTATCTTTAATGGAGGAATATTTATGGATATAAATTAGGAAGAAGTGTGTGTAAAGGATTTATGTTCAATAGTGAAGTGCAGACATTCATTCAGTATAATATTTATTTTTGGGGAGTTGGCTTTCCCTTAGTAATTCCTGGCTTGGCTGCTGCTATCAAACCACCACACATATTTAGAATAGGAATGGGTGACTTAATTTGGATTGAAGACCAATTTTTGAAGGAAAGGGATTTGTGGTTTTGGTTTGTACCATTAGGGTTATATCTATTGGATTATTACCGAGGAAATGACACAGCAGTTGAAATGTAGTAATCCACTTTGCTGAAAGGGGATTAAAGATGAATTTATAAGAGGCCCTGGAAATTTTCAAAGTAAAACGTAATCCAAACGTCCTTCTCATCAACGAACCGACTGACCTGATTTATTTAATGCCGTAAAATAGTATAAATTGTGCAAATCGTATCGAAACTATAGTCACTAAGAATTATAAATTGTGTGATATAAACAAAGTTTAATTTGTGTTATTTAAAGCTTAATGTATTTACTTGAGTATGTGAAGGTTAAATATCACTTAATTAAAGCTATTTTAAGAAACCGCGTTGTTTCGAAGATATAGAGCGAACAAAATTTTCGATAAAAACAGTGACAAATAAAACAAGTGCTTAGGCATTTTTTGTCTATTGCGTTTTCTGATTAATTTTATAATCTCTTAAGTCTCTTTCATTTTCTGTTTGTTTGCTAACTTATAAATTTTAGAAATTTAGAAATTTCAATTTGCATTGATATTTTCTTTAATAAGGTCATTGAATTTTTCCATATACTTCAAAATATGTTACTGAAATAATGATTTTTAAATAAAAACCACGTAAGATTAATATAAAATTTTATATTCTCCTATAAATAGCTTATGTGTTTGTGTGGGTCCCAACAAACAATTATTTATAATAAAGAAACCCTCTCCAAATTGGGTTACCATCGAAAATAACCCTTATAAATCGATTGTTCGTAACTAGTCCGGACAAATTTAATTAACAAACCAATTTTTGCTCCATTGCGAAGTTGTAGCGCTAATGGAAGGCCGAGCGTAAAGTTTAGGCTGAATCACAATTGCAAATTTATTATAAAACTTATTAATATGATAATGTTTAAGTTTATTGTGGTATAAATTGAAATAAAAGTTGCATAATTTTTAATCACTTTCAGTTGAGTTTTATTTTCCATATAAATACTCAAAATATAATGCAAATAATTATTTAAAAAAATAAATTTGAACATTTAGTATAATTAGTGATTAGACTATAAAAATATGTTTTATTATAAGGATCTTTTTATAACTTTATACATTAATTGTGCAATAATTACATGTTTTATTTTCCCTTGTGTTTGTTCTACATAATTAACAAAACCAATTAAAATATCACCCATTTCGTTATAACACTATATATACACGTTTTCATCGATTTTCATTCGAACACATGTTTTTTTCACGATATTCGTTACACACGCGCCGATGTTTTACGACTTACGTATGATCGATCGATGAGTTTAACACTGAAAAATGTCTTTACTAAGTACGGTATATATCATAATTTCGTATGGGCGATGCTGTGATAATACAAGATTTGTCTTCATTATCAGTATCTGCGGTATGATGGCTAGTCAATATCACCGCTTTGCCAGCTGAGTGTTACAAATTACCTTTTGTTATTGGATTAAGCATATCTCCGCTATTTAATATTTATATGCTAAATTTAGCTGATGCTCCACATTGATTACATTATGAAATCTGGTTACTATCCATTATTGAAATTTCAACTCGGCCTATACTATAATAGAAATTACTGGTGGGTGGCGTGGCTGATTGATAATTTTGATGCACTTAATGGTCCAGTATTGTTGCATGAAATTAAAATGATAGTTTGTGAGAGATAATTATAATTATTATACTATTAATAATTTGCAACACCTTAATTACTTTATTACAATAACAATGGGCAATAACCCATTTCATTTTTATATTTAACACAAGTTTTTCTTGTAACTAATTTTGTAAAATAATAAATAAATTAAAAATCAACCTGAATAAAAGGTTCTTGAAATTCATTTTGTAAAATAATAAATAAATTAATAAGCAATCTGAATCAAAGGTTTATAACTTAATATGTTTTTGCTTTATTTAAAACTAGTTTCTTGTTAATGCAATTATCCAGATCGGTGTACAGAACAACAATTTATAGGTTACGTAATAATAGCTGATAGCTCATAACCTATAAATTGTCGTTTTGTACATTTTTCTTGATAATAGTATTAACTCGAAATATGTTAATAATAAAATAACTAAAAACCCTTTATTATTTTACTGAGTTATCAATGAAAAAATGCAAGAAATAATTTTATGAGATTAGTTTGCAAAGCCCTTTCTAGAATTAAGTTTAAGAATGTCATGACAATAGATTTACCTTAAATAAAATGAAATTAATTGATTTTTCTGGAATGGTCGTCAAACCTTTACATTAAAATAAACCTTGTATCATTAGTTTTACTCAGTATGCCAAAATACGATGAATTTTTGAGATTTAAAAATTCAAATCAATTTTATTTATTTACAATAATAATCCTTATTTTGAATTTTATACACGTATACAATTAATTACAATTAAAAATAAATATGTGATCAGCAACAATACTGATATTTTATCTAATAGAGAAAATAAAAGTTTAACTGAAAAATGCTTAAAAATGTAAGATAGTTTTTATAAAATAAAAGTTTTTATTTATTTATTTATTTTGATCTGTTTTCTAAAGCAAGTCAAGTTGAAAAAAATGAAAATTAATAAATAGTGTTATTAGAATAAACGGCCTCGCCTTTTTTAAATACAATATTACATAAAATAAAATAACATTCAAATGATGAAGTATGCGATATACAGTATATAATAATTATATAAATTACAAAATTAATAACAATTAATACTAAAAACTAAATTGTTTCTTTTTATATTTCAAGTTTATAACAAAGTACAAGCCTCAAATAGCAAAAATGTTTCAATTATTTTTAATAATATAAAAATAACTAATGCATTTCTTTAATTTCTTTGTTTAGAAAGAAATTAATCGTATAATCATAGCTAACTTTGATATTTTAAATAATGTTTCATGATATATAAAGTAAGGTCTAGGTGAGGAACTATCCAACTCTAGGTCCATTCTGATTTCTTTAGTAACGTTCAGAAGTCAAAACTGATTTAATTTTCCTACCATTATCGTTAATTTAGATTACTTTCATATTACACACATGAGCAAGTATTTGCTTGCTAAATTCGCTTCTATCGTGCACTAACTATACTTTATTATAATGACCGCGACTCCGAAATAAGTGGTGGTAGTACCCTCTACCACCAACACATAACTATAGTAGTACTTTTAAAAGCGCAGTAATAATTAAACATCCGTGGATAATTTCACTATTTCAAGAAAGTTTTGATTTATTTCATGCATTTCTAGATGACAGTCATTAGAAAGCAAAGATGTGGTACGATGATGAGTCAGTTTACCTAGGAGTGGTGAAGAATTCGAAACTGTTATGTCTCGTTAAAACATTTTTATGCAATTATATTTTGATTAGACCTACTGTTAAACTTTGAAAATGATCGAGTATAATCGAAACACGTGTCAGGAAACTGAAAATAAAAATAACAATATGGGACATAACAAGTGTTTTTTTTCACCAAAACTACATATATGGTTCAATCACGAGGGTAGCTCAACAAGTATCAACTATATTATCAAAATTACTCAAATTATATATTATATATTATATAACTTCATACTTTTTTCTGAATGCCTCCAAATATTTCCAAATCTTCTGCTACATAATGCTTCAGAAAATGATCCAAAGATACGCGGAACATATCCCGTTCTTTTTTTTCAGTTGACACCATATCGTCTCTTGTATTCATGAAAATGCAGATCTATGATTCCATCTGATGTTTCTTTGTCGTTTTAAATTGAATACAAACCACAGATTCCACAGACTTAGTATTTCATGTCATTAGATTCATATGTAAGCGTACTACAAACATCTATCGGTAAAAATTTAATTGACACATTAAAAAATTTAAATATGTTTTAGTTTACCTACTATTACCAAGATTTTGGAAAACTTAATTTCTATTTTAAATCAAGAACTTTTGACTTATAATTATAGTACTATTTTCCTGTGAAGGAAACGTTTTTCTATTAGGCGCTTAACTAGAAGAGCCACTTGCTTTTAATAAAAACCTAGATACTGAGACTCTTGATACCACATAAATACAATAGACTTGTATAAACCGAATAGTTGAGGCTGTTAGTTGTTGAAAGTTCATATTATTATTCACTTTGGTAACTTTTTGATAACACTTTAAAAAATTTATTTTGTTGTTCGCGGGAATTGTTTCGACACTGTTTGTGCTTTAGGCGAAGAAAAGTTACCAAAGTGAATAAGAATTTGTATAAACCGTCTAATATATCGCATGGGTTCTTAAATATTTGTTTGGAAACTATGGAAGTTCTTCTACTTGACAAATAGGTAATAATACTTGATGATTTTAACGTGCCACAATATAAGAATTTACCCAAAAATCGATTATTAATCAAAAAGTTAATATTCTATAAATTTTAGTCATTTCTTTTGGACTCGAACAGCATAACATTATCTATAATGAAAATTAATAACTTCTTGACCTGGTTCTCTCTAACATGTTAATTAGGCCGTTCAAAAAATATTTTTTTTGATTCATCAGATGGGTTCAAAGAAATACATAATTCTACCGTGGTTTTCTAGTGATATCAAGAACTGTATTATCAATAATTAGTAGACCTAAGACAGATTATACAAAATCACGTAATTCTGAACAAAAATTATACCAATTTTCATCGGACACACCTTCAATAAGACGGCAATTTCATTTACTTTATCAAGCAGGTTAAGCATAGATAGGATTCCTATTTTTGCTACTTGAAAGGTCTTTAGCGTTAGATATTTTCCCTGACAAGAAGAATTTTGTTATTTATTATGACTTATGGTAACTATCAAGTATTCAGCTTGATAGCTGTAGTTTCAAGCTCGTCATTTATGGAATTCCAATGGTCTTCATTAACTTCTTCAGAAGAAGTGAGTTATAAGTAATATCTTGTATTAAGTCAGGGTTTACTTCTGCGAGGAAATTATTTGAATAATTTTGCATTCCTACTGGTACATGATGCGGGTCTTCAGTAAATTTTGTGGTTTCACCTCTCAGTTCTAATAAATACATGGCACTATTAGATAGATAGCTTTATTTAAAGAATCTTGTTAATTGTATTTTTAGTTTCCGAATTTGGCAAATCAGAATTGCCATTATTATTGAAACTTGTCAATATTTATAGGAATTTCTCATATCCTCATTAATAATAGTTAGTATTTCATCAACCATACTAATTTATTCTGAAACTGATATGTTATCCTGAAACGATTGATGGTGTTATAATATGCACGTATCAATTCACACACAATTAGGTATATGCTAATATCGATGAAATTTGTTATTTCCTCTACACTTAGTTTTATATTTACACTCTTTTTAGTCTTTCTAAAATCAGCACTAGTCTTTAAGTTTTATATACAGGGTCCTGCAACAGTGCGTCAAGCTTTCCTAGCGCCTTTCTCGTAAGAGATAGAAAAAAATGTTTCATATAAAAATTTATTGAATTAAAAATCTCTATGCCGTAAAATTATTTTCAAATATACAGAGTGTCCCAATTTTGCGGTATAACAAAAGCAAACATTTTTTTAAATGGAACACCCTGTATATTTTTTCATTTTCTAATTTGAATAATATTTTATAACTTGAACCTTTTTTTGGTTTTTAATTTCGATATGGCATTTTCGAGTTATTGACATTTTTCTGAAAAAAATGTAAAAAGCGGAGGTTCACAAAAAAAATTATTCTGATGTTCTATTTAAAATTTAAGAAATTTCCTCTTTCCTATGGTTGTTCATAAGTACTGTTTATGTACCAGTGTTAAAAATTTTCACTTTTGAGGAACCCTGCCTTTGTATCAGACACGCCATTTTCTAAAATTTCAAATTGTCGTAACTCTTTTTTTTTAAATGGAATCATATATTTTTTTTAATTTTATATTATTCTACATCTAATTTTCTACAAAAAATATTAAGCATACCCTATACCTAAAAGTGATATTTTTCAAGATATAAAAGAATTTATATTTCAGACAGTCCTTGAATGCGAATTTGTTTTTGAATAGATAGCCATGACTGAAAAAAATGCATCTGTCAATTAAACAATTAGTTTGACATGTAAATGGGAGGTGTGAATTACAAAAAACAAAGGAAGAAAGCCTATCATCAACGAGGAACCAAAAAGACATTGGTGAAGGAACTGGCATAAGCGAGAGGTCAGTACAAGGCATTCTGAAGAAAAATCGATATCAAGCATATAATATTCAGCTACATCAAGAACTGAGTAATACTGATTTTTAATTTCGTTCCGAATTTTGTTTCTGGGGAAGACAGAAAATACAGGAGGATCTAGCGTTTTTCAAATATATTTTATTCACGGATGAGGCGTCATCCCATAACAACGGATCTGTCAATAGGTACAATTTTCACTATTATTTAACTGATAATCCGCATGTTATGAGACAAGTTGATCATCAGCATCGAATGTCTGGTGCGGAATTTTTGGAAACCATGTTGTAGGTCAACATTTCTTCGAGGGCCATCTCAGTAGGTCTATGTATTTGTACTTCTTGCAAATTGAATTACCCGGAACGTTAGCTAATGTACCCTAACTAACAAGAAACAGGTTGTGGTTTTAACAAGACGGAGCACCTGCCCAATTTTCACAAGACGTGAGGGCATTTCATTTTTCCCAACCAGTGGATTGGTAGGAATGGACCCACCAAATGACCTGCTAGATCTCCGGATCTAAAAAAACCTAAAATTTTTTATAAGGAATCACCAATAGCACTGAATATCATATGCTTGATATCGATTTTTCTTCAGAATGCTTTGTACTGACCTCTCGCTTATGCCAGTTCCTTCAGCAATGTCTTTTTGGTTCCTCGTTGATGATAGGCTTTTTTCTTTTGTTTTTTGTAATTCACACCTCCCATTTACATGTCAAACTAATTTTTTAATTGACAGATGCATTTTTTTCATTCATGGCTATCTATTCAAAAACAAATTCGTATTCAAGAACCGTTTGAAATATAAATTATTTTATATCTTGAAAAATATCACTTTTAGGTATAGGGTATGCTTAATATTTTTTGTAGGAAATTAGATGCAGAATAATATAAAATTTAAAAAAATATATGATTCCATTTAAAAAAAAGAGTTACGACAATTTGAAATTTTAGAAAATGGCGTGTCTGATACAAAGGCAGGGTTCCTCAAAAGTGAAAATTTTTAACACTGGTACATAAACAGTAGTTATGACCAACCATAGGAAAAAGAAAATTTCTTAAATTTTAAATAGAACATCAGAATAATTTTTTTTGTGAACCTCCGCTTTTTACATTTTTTTCAGAAAAATGTCAATAACTCGGAAATGCCATATCGAAATTAAAAACCAAAAAAAGGTTCAAGTTATAAAATATTATTCAAATTAGAAAATGAAAAAATATACAGGGTGTTCCATTTAAAAAAATGTTTGCTTTTGTTATACCGCAAAATTGGGACACCCTGTATATTTGAAAATAATTTTACGGCATAGAGATTTTTAATTCAATAAATTTTTATATGAAACATTTTTTTCTATCTCTTACGAGAAAGGCGCTAGGAAAGCTTGACGCACTGTTGCAGGACCCTGTATATACACTCATTTTAGCATTTTAATAGCTACGCTAGTTTTATATTTTAACTGATTTCAGTCCTTTTAATGTTTTCACTAGCATTTAAATTATATATTTACACTGATTTTAAATGATTGTATTTACACCGATTTTATCCTCAATTTTAATTTTCTACTCTTTATTTTTCTTTTTATTTCAGATTTTTGGTATTATAAATTTTACGCTTATTTCTGATATTTTATATTTATCTGAGTCATCTAGACATTTTTGATATCTTATTCTCAGACTAATTCTAAAATTTTTATTATTACATATATTTTATATACATACTGTCCCTGCAGGCTGATCTAATTCCTTTTTATATATTTATCTCGTGTGTATTTGTATATTATCTTTGTACTTATCTACACTATAACTTTGTTATAACACCAATAAAGCATTATTATTATTATTACACTTAATTCTAATGTAGACGTTAGTTCCGAATTATATTTCCGGATTTTTGTATAGCATTATCAGGAAATACTCTTTGATATGCATCAACTAAATCTTTTTTCATCTGATATATGTTAAAGTTAAAGAGCAGTAGTAACTAAATCCTGCGCTGCATCATTATGAATTTAATAGACCACGCTCCTTAATTAAGCTTAAATTTTCCGATGCATAGAAGAACATTGTGACTGTGAAACCAAAATCATTACTTACCACACGCAAATTTCGAAAAATCTCATACTACTAGGAACCTGTTTATTATAACGTCTATTCCAAAAATCAATGAATTTTCAATGTCAGTTAAGTTAGTTTAGTGTTGAAATAATATAATGCGTACTGAATCATTTATCATCGCAAATAATAGCAGAGTATTTTATTTTCGTAATATGCGAAGGTTTTGATATAATGTTACGTCGTATAATAGTTCTAAAAGCGGCAGTTGGCAAGAAATGCTATCGATAAACATACTGAAATGTGTGATGTTGTATTGACTGTGACTATATGTTAATACAGTCAATTTACCAATTCTTTCATCGACGTCTTAATTTCTAGCATCATACCTTCCTGAACATATACTCTGTCGTTTTTTTTTTAATTCTTCTATTTCATCTGTCTTATCTTTGTCTACTTTTTAAATATAGCCATGATTCCTATTTGTAATTTAAGTATGCATCTATTGACTTAGTGTACCAAACGCGTATCAATTCCTGATGAGTTTTTCTATCTTTAATCTTAAAGTTTTTGCAGCTATTTTTTTTCAAAGGTTATCTAATTTATTTAATTATATACAAGTAGTATTAAACTATATGTATCGGTTTCAATTTGAAGAAAGGTCTTCTAAGGCATCGGAGATAAGCAATTTAGCTTCAGAAACGGATTCGGCACAAGACAGACACTGTTCGTTATGCAGGTTATAACGCAGAAGTGCTTGGACCAAATTTGCCTGTTTCATAGATAGAAAAAATATTCGACAACGTAAAACATTAAAAACTTGTCGAAATGCTCAAAAAAACTAACGTTCACGAGAAAGACATTTTTACGAACATATACTGGAACCAAAAGGCCCATTTTAAAATAGGACAAAAACAAACGGAAGCAATTCAAATTCTAAAAGAGATCCCAAAAGGGTGCATTGTGTCACCAGTGCTGTTCAACCACTACTCCAAGAACATATTCAGAACTACGCTAGATAAATACACACAAGGAATAAAAGTAAATGTAAAAGCAATAAATAACATCCGATACGAAGATGACTCCATGATCATATCCAACACGATCGAAGGCTTGCAACAACCAAGTGCGCCGCGCTAGCTCTGAATACTGGATTAATATAAATATTATGAAAATCAAATACATGATTATCAGCAAGAACTACGACACAAACAATGTTGTAGTAACCGTTAATGGTGAACCAATCAAGCGAGTTCAATGGTGCAAGTATTTAGGTAGCTGGCTCAACGAACGATCCCAATATGACATCAAGGCCCGTATAGAAATAGCCAGAAACTACGACCCATAGTCTGTAACAGAGACCTCTCAAAGAACATCAGATGAAAAATAGTCCAGTGTTATGTTTTCTTGGTGCTATTGTACGGAGTGCAAGGTTGGACATTGAAAGTAACGTCAATGAATAAACTTGAAGATTTCAAAATATGGATGTACAGGAGGATGCTCAAAATCCCATGGACTGATAAAGCAACGAACAACGAAATACTTAGACGAATGCTCAAAATGCACCCTTGAGGATGCTCAAAATCCCATGGACTGATAAAGCAACGAACAACGAAGTACTTAGACGAATGGGCAAAGAAAAGGAAAGCTGAATATTTCGGGTACATCTTCCGAAATAAAA
Source organism: Ontholestes murinus (assembly GCA_963969525.1). NCBI lineage: Eukaryota > Metazoa > Arthropoda > Insecta > Coleoptera > Staphylinidae > Ontholestes > Ontholestes murinus. The sequence goes on from OZ018393.1 coordinate 22,419,407, forward strand.
GATACGAACAACGAAGTACTTAGACGAATGGGCAAAGAAAAGGAAAGCTGAATATTTCGGGTACATCTTCCGAAATAAAAGATACGAATTCCTACAACTGATAATGAAACGGAAAATAGAGGGAATACGCGGAATTTGAAGAAAGAAGTTGTCCTGGCTGCAAAACCTCCAGCAATGGTTCGGAATTAGGGATGTTCCCAAACTGATACGATTTGCGCAAGATCGGGACAAGTATAACTAAATGGTCGCCAACTTCCTTTAACGAAAGGGCACTCAAAGAATCAGGTTCAAATTCCAACTGATTTTTATCAGATTATTAGGTTATGGATGATAAATAAACTTTTCGAACGTGTACTATCATAGTAAATTTTACTTTCGGATACTTTCTGCAAAACGTTTGTTGCGTCCCTACGTAGAGCAATAGCCCATGATGTAGACTTTTTTGCTATATCCAATTAATTAGCAATTAAATCAGTCTCAAATTACCTTAGAAAATTGTTCCAAAAAATGTATCCGTCAAAGTGAAGTTGAGTGTTTTCGGGCAGAAAAAAAATGAAGCTTTGAAACGTGGATTAAAATTGCAGCAATTCTTCTTTACAAGATTGAATACTGTAAAAAAGGTTGCAACTAGTGTCACTTTTTTATATGACTGTTGAAATCGGAAAAAGTGAAAACCATTTACTTATAGAGGAATAAACTGTAAGGAAAAAATAACCATCTAAAGTATTTTTCTCTAGATTTTGATGAATGAACGGATCTGTCGGATAGTTCTTAAGTGTTGATTTTTATTCAAAAAGTAGATAAATGGTATTAAGGGTGTGAAGAATTTCTTGATATTGATAATATTACGGTAAGCTACGGTAAACTACCAGGGAAAATATTTTAAGGGAGTTCAAGATGCCATTAATAAAAATAACTTTTGGTAGAAATACTTGGAATCTATCTTATAGAGGCAAAAATATGTCAAAAGTTGTAGCAAATATTGGTCATTTAAAGCCATTTGCCTTATATTTTATTATTGATCAACATTTATTGTGCAGAAAATGTTTGGATAAGTTCTATAACTAGTTTATTCAGTTATTTATTTCATCAGATCAACTGGGCTGTATAACAGGGATTTTTTTTAGATTATCCAATCTCTACAATCAATTCACCAACTATATAATACTGCTATATGCTGGCTTAACAAGAGTTCTTCGGCTTTTTTATCTTTGAACAGCACATTAATGCATCGCCTTCTTAAGAAATTAGATAATAGCTAACAGCTGCAAAGTGATCATTTTCTGTCTATTTTATAAAATATATGAACGAACTGAATTTTAAATTGCATTGTGAAAATCAGCTACTCCTTCATTTATACACTAATATCTATTATTTTCGAATCATAATAATTATTTTTTAATCTTAATTAAGTAAAAATTAAATGAATAAGCACTAAGAACCTTTCTTCACAATTTGATTTAAATTTACAGATATATATTTCGGACACAAAGTGGCCATTATCAATGTTTTAATACTAATATTTTCAGTATTAAAACATTGATTATGGTCACTTTGTGTCCGAAATGAAATCTGTGAATTTAAATAAAATTGTGAAGAAAGGTTTTTAATGCTTATTAATTTAATCAAATTATTTTCACGTAACTCACAAAAATCAAAAAGTAAAAATTGTTTCACAAATTTTAAAACATGTGATATATTCAGCCACACATAACTAAAATGTCGTTGCGAAATTAAGATTTTTCAAAAGTCACTGAAACCATAACTCTAGAAAAGTTTCAGTTTATTTTATTTACAGTGAAGTGATTAATCTTTCTTGGAACTTTATAAGAGTTTTCCACTTGTATAGTACTATTTATTTACAAAATGTATGTCCTCTACGTCGTTGTAGTCTTAGTAAGACTCATTGTTGTAGATTTACGAAATGTTTTCGTATTTATAAATTATTACTATCTAGTTAAAAATTGAAGTACACAAATAATGTTTACAAATCAAAGTTAATTTTAGTCTAGTTATCTCTTTTAAAAACTATTGTCAGTGCAAGTTCAAAATTACATGAACCTTTTGTATATCTTTAACATTTTTTCAAAGCTAGAAAAGTAAAATACGTAATAGACTATTTTCTCGTTAAGCAGAGAAGAATTGAAATTTTTTATAAGGAAAGAAAAGAACCAGCAGAGTAGTCATTTCTGGTAAAGAACCTTGGGGTACACAATTGGAATCTAAGTATATGTTTGATTAAATATTAAAAATTTGTCATCGATTATAGAAATAAAAGTTAATCGGATTTATAACATTTGAGATATTAACAATTTTTGATCTAGCTTAATTTTAATATGAGCGATATTGGCAGGAATAATGAACAAGTTTTCTTCAACATCCACAAGAATGATCTAAAAGATGTGGTGAATATTTTCGACTAATTCTTGGGCTTAAAAATAAACTACATTTTATTCTACGTACCCTCGATTTCTGGGCATTCTTACAATATTCGGTACTTTTATATCACTTCCATAATTCACCCAGACGAGAATCTAAGTCTAAACAAAAATATAGATCAGCGATTATTGAAAAATTCTTCACACTAATGTAATTTTTTCTGCAAAATCCCTCTTGATAGAGCTGATGCTTTAAATGATTGTTAGAATAACATTAAAAATCAACTCAAATATAATAGTCTACCAGTTAAAACTAGGGATATCAGTAGCTTATCCAATATTACTTGATTGAGGTTTAATTAAATATAAATACACATTTTCACGTAGTTAATAAATAAGTGAAAGTATATATTTTTATTTATCAATCCTGGAAATTCTTCGTGTTTAAAAATATTTGACTCACTTTATCAACGATTGTATGATGTTAAATAAATGTCACTAAACTTTTAATAAATAGAAATTATCAAAAGTTAGCTGTGATTTTTGTATAAAAATTAAAATCGAGAATATGGAGAAACTTATTGTGCGAGGGTTTAAAAATACACTTTTATTAATTGGTCAACAATTTTCAAAATAATTTGTTTATATTTTCATGACGTTGTACTTTATTGTTTATTAAATCTTTATTGATTAATATTATTTGAAATTATAATATAAAGAAATATTTATTATTTTAGTGAAGCACTTTATAAAGATAAGTAATTGGTTCATTACCTACAGGAAACTGTAAAATGATATTAACGCAAGATATTTTTATAGAAAATTTTATAGTTTACAATTAACTACCATAATCATTATGTGTATAAGAAGAGATAACATTTTATTTTCGTATAATTATTCTCAAATATTTGTCTTGTAGAAGTTTTAAAAATAGTTTGAAAGCAAATTAACATATTCACTTCTCCATTATAATTCCAATCGTCCTTTTTCTGAAAACCACGTTTCGTGTTGCATAAATTTTCCCTAACTATTAGAAGCAACCTCGTTGAAAAAAATGGAGATATTATAGCCACGCGATCAAAGTTTCGCGGGGAAATGCCAACGCCGGCGTGAGATTTATTACATCCCTTATTCAGCAAGAGAAATGCGCATACAATAAATGCCCCGTTATTTCCCCCCGCCGTATACCTAACCGCATCCTTTTAGCTATTTCAACGGTTCTCATTCTCACGTTTTTATTATTCGTTTCTCCTTTTCTTTTGACGGCGTGTTATTTCTACCCCTTGAATTTTTAATACCGCCCGATGAAACATAGACTCGAATCATGTGTTACGTGACGTGCGTTCGTATTTTGCAGAACTGCTGGGATTAATCTCCTAAATTTGAGGTCGAGCCCTTTGACAACATGGTTTTGGTAATATCTCGTATTCAGTGCCGAGGCCAACTTAATCACACGTGCACTAAATTCCATGTTCAATGTCACATTCCGAATGTTTAAACGAAGCACGCCTGAAAAGCTTATAAATCAGGTTTATCTGTGATGTATTTATTTAGCTAATACGTACTAATATGCACAATAGTTAACATTGTGATCACGCTCTAACAAAACTATGTATTTCGTTTATACAGAAGTATAAACTTTATTATAAATAATATAGTTTACTAAGTATAAATAATATAAATTCTCCAAAAGTGATTATTTATTCAAAATGATTAAATATTTATTAGATTATATGAAAAGTAACTATCCAAGTGTTTTATTACATAAAATTAAAAACAGCAAAAATAATAATATCTCCTCTATAAATGACATTTGATATAAATGCACAAATACAAGGTATGGCAAAAGTGTCGCTACCATTTTGATTGCCTATAACTTTGCTCAAAGAAAAGATAAGTAAATTTGGTTTTCATAAAAAATTTATTTGGTCTTTACATTTTCTTTTTCGTTATGATTCGCTATGCAACTATCGGCTCTTCTTAGGGCATTTTTCATGACATCATTCAACATATCGGGTTGAATTTCTTCAATTTCGTGATGGATATTGTCTTTAAGATGTTGAATCGTTTGGGGTTTATTCACATAACATTTTGATTTTAAAAAACCCCATAAGAAAAAGTCTGCTGCTCTTAAATCCGGAGATCTGGCTGGCCATGCTAAATCGCCACCTCGCGAAATTAGTCTTCGTGGAAAAACGTCATTCAACAATTGAATTATTGAACGAGCTGTGTGTCCTCTAATCCTTGCTGTTCCATTTCAGGTACAAGAAAATTTCGAATCATGTCTTGGTACCGTTCAGCATTAACAGTAACTCCAACACCTTGGTCATTAAAAAAAAAAAATAGGGACCAATGATGTTTCCAGCATGAATACCACACCATACATTTGTTTTTAGTGAATGCAATGATGTTTCGTGAATTAATTGAGGATTGTGTGTTTCCCAAAACCAACTGAGAAGAAAATGATTTTCATCGCTCATTATCAATTTAGACGAAAAATCTTCAATAAATATTGTCACTATTTCTGCTCGTTCTTGTGGCGTATATTTATCCATAATAAAATTTGGACATCAACACAATACAAAGGTTAAAGCGAAACTGAGCTAAACGTCACACAACCAATTGGCGAACAATCAAAATGGTAGCGGGACTTTTGTCCCACCTGTTATAACCTATAAATAAGAATATTTTAAATATTGTGTAAGATGTAACATTTAGATATTTCTTGAATATTTTTTTAACTGATTCCTTGGTGAAACATTATTTACCTATTATAACATTTTATATTTTATATTTATTTTTTTCGGTCTTATTTGCAGGATTATGATTAGATTAAAACCTATTTTTATATCAAATAGCTTTCACAATTTCTTATTTACAACATGTTTCCGTCTTCTTAGACACTTCTTTGGAATTTAGATTTAAATATTTTTTAGGTAAATGGTACTTAATGTTTCAAGTGATAAATGGTTTTATAATTAAAGCCATAGATAATAAGATACAACTAACCTCCTATGCCTACTTATTCTCTGATAACAGTGTTATCTATAAAACATGTTACTAACATACATAAGCGTTCCAATAAACTCTACCTTTAACTATAACAAAATCTTTGGGAGTGTTGGAAATCAAACTTTCATTTAATTCATTCTTACCAAACAGGTTTTCAGTTTCTTTATATTAGATTTTCATTATCTACAAAAGATGTGTATCTGAAAAACTGATAAAGATCTTGTTGAATGAGACATTGTATTCCAATAATACTATTGTTTGTTTGAGTTTACGTGAAGTGTTTTGTAAATAAACTGTGTGTTATTTTTATTTAAGAATAATACTATTTTTAAATGTTTAACTAATTTTGCAACATTCATTTAGGTACTCAAATATAACTTCATAACTTACACTTTCCATAAACTAATCTTTATTTCAAAAATAAATACTCTACAGCAGGTTTAGTTCTAAAGTTAACCGTATAGTCAATAGAAAAGTAGCAAAAAATTTCATAAATTTAATTCACTAGTCTGTTTTTTAACATTTTTAAATATACGAGTAACATTGAAGACCGTGTTTACATTATTCTGTTTCCATTATTTCCTTTGAGTAACGATAAATATCAGCTATATTCTACCATAAAGATAATATTTATGGCATAGTAGACATCCAATTTACACGAAAGTATTTTATTATATTTATGATAATGTAACATAGAATATTTAAAAAATTGAATGTATTTTGGATATTCTTCTGTGAAAAATTAGTTATTTAGTTCTAGATTATAAATTATATAGAGCTAAATGTCTAATATTCAAAAATATTTTTTAGGACTTATGGAAAAGCATGAATAGCTATTTTGGTCGATTAAAATGTATAAATAATACAATTAAAATTTAAAATTTCTTTCAGAATTTACTTCTTTGAGGTAGAATGTTATTTTCAAGATTAAAAAGAGAATATAGTAAAACAATCATTTAGATTTAAAGACTATTTGAGTGGCGGAAGAATTTTTTAATTACTTTTTTATAAATTATAATCAGATATTTTTATTATAGTATTCTTAGTTTTATTCGTAATATTATCAACTCATTTATCTACATATAAGATAGTTTTCTTTGGGATTATAATGGATACATAGAGCTTTAAATAATAACCGGTTCTGAGCTATTGTTCACCTTCTTCTTTTTATACTTGATCTCCAACAAATCTTGTTATTAGTTATTTCGTTCTTTTACTAATTAATCAAATGATTCGCCGCACCCTCATCAAATTTAGACATCCAATCAACTCTATCCATAGCAAGTGGGCTCCTTTATGAATACACCCAGGTTACAATCTCCCAACGTATACATAACCTAAGTCTTAAATTTTGCTAACAATCCTTTTAATGTATCCCTTCTCAATAAATTTTGCATTATGTCACCCTACATCAATTCATTAGCTCATTATCACTTGTAAATGTTCCATCACTCGTACAAATCACTGTTCGAATAAAGATGTTATACTCTCTTCAAATGATTTTATTCATCTATATATTGACATTTATTTTCGATGACCTTTTGCCATCTTTGGATAACATCATGATGCCACACTCGAAGACCATCCGGTCTTAGTAAAAAATTACTCAAGTGCTGTTTGACACCATTGCCTGAGTTAAATTAAAATTCCATCCAAGGCCCAGCAACATCTATTGAGTCACCAAACTTGTGGGACACAACACGCCCCTACAATGATCCAATTCTGTATACTTTTCATTGATGGCTTCATTCAATTTCTCCATTTTTTAACAGTACACAGTCGTATTAATGCCTTGATTCTGTTGTAGCAGCTCAAAATATTCGACACCTTTATTATTACTCCAAATTAAAAGCATAACATTATTTTGACGGATATTTGCAGCTTATTCACCGGGCTTTCAACATGGCCGTTGTTGTGAACTATCCATTTGTCATCGCCAATACGTTTGAGAAATGGATCATTTTCATTGTTTTTCATTTGGAACATAAATATTGAGTATACTAACATATCCTAGTTTGTACAATGCCACGGTCGTTTGAGATATATTTAATATTTCTACGACCTTCTTAATATTGCGCATCTTTGCACAACACAGTAGAGTCTACTGAGTAGATCATATCGATATTCCTTGGTATGCTTTTCCATCTTCCTGCACACTGCTTTACGACGATTCCTTAAGACTGAACCCAATACTTAAGATTCTATAGAAATCTATGCCATTTAATTAACTCTTCCGGAAACTATTTATATATCTTTTTTCTGCTGCACTAATTAGATTTTATGATTAATTGAATCGAATGGCTTCATCAAACTTTATCCTTAAAAAGATATCGAATTTGTAATTAGATCTGATCAATTTAAGTATTGTTAAGTTATCTTTCATTTTTATTTTTATAAATGTATGAAAAATAGTTCTATAGTTTTATATATTCAAAACTGTATGTAAAAAAAACTTATGTTTTAAATAATAATTTCATACATTAAGCCCTTCAATATTTCTCGATCCTTTATTATCTTATCATTAGATAACGGATTAGAAAAAAATTGATAATATTTATTTTTCTTCTTCTTCTTCTACTGGTGCCATTTCCTATCGGAGGTTGGATGTCATCATTGCCATCTTCACCGTATTTACAGCTGCGCGGCAAAGTTCTATGAAACTGCAATTAAAAAAAATTTCTTAAATTCCTCGACCACTAATTTCTCATTCTACCAATGTCCATTTTCTCTTTATTTTACTCTGCATGATCACTTTGAGCATCTTATTTTTCTGTGCTCTCCTTACATCCCTAGATATTGTACTTTTCTTCTCTTTATGCTGTAAATTACTTCGTAGTCTTTACCTATTTCTTCTAATACTTCCACGTTTGTTTTCCACTGTGTCCAGAATATGCGAATCTTCAATCTGTAACACCACATTTGGAACGATTGTAATTTGTCTAAGAATCGATTTCATTGTTCATTGACTAGGTCTATAACCTCTTATTGCTCTCACTCTTAGATCTACTGTGACGGTTCAGAGATCTTTTAAGTTTTATAAATATACTTCTTGCTACCTCTACCCGAGCTCTTATTCTTGTTGTTTAGTCGTTATTTTCTATGGTCCATGTACCTGGGTATATGTATTTTTGAACTCCTTCCAGTTGTATACCCCATAAGTATATATTTATTCCCTTATATTTAGACTTTTTTGTAATCATTCTTAATCCAAGAAACGTACTTACTATTTAGTAGGCGTTGAAGTTCTTCAGTGAAATCTGCTTATTGTTTTTCCGTTTATTATTATCTCCTCATTTTGCGATATTAATGCTTACTTAAGATTTATAATCCACTTTTGTAGAAAAGTCTTCTGAGAAGATAAAATATAATTAAAGTGAATGCATATTTTACATATTATATTTGTATAGTGTTTATGTATTTCTTTTAAAATGCGATAATTTACTTACTGTCTCAATTCAAACATATAAAATATGCTATTTATAACCCTTATTACGTATCCAAACATTCAAATATTTTAAATAACCTATAATAAATGTTATGTGATCAAAATAAACTGTTTCGCTTTTAATTTTTTACAATTTCCTCATTGTTGGATATTATTATTTATATTTTTTATATGTATTTTTCATCGAGCATTTGTGAGTTAATTTTATAAAACTTTACTTTAAAGTGGTAAACTAAAATGTTATTTAGAAAACGAAATCCGACTCTAACTTATTAGTATTAGTCAATAATTAATTTGAACAATTGCTTAGTGACAATTTAGCAGTATTTAACTTTTTGCAATGGTACTTTGGATTTCGCATTACCACCTCTTTTTCTTTAGATATTTGATGGTAGAGGCGTTTACTTTGTGGTACATCTTGAATGACTTGTAATTGACCACCATATTTTTTTTTTGGTAAAACAAAGTTATTGTGCCTCAATTACAAGACTTTTTCTTTAGAGCTTAAGAGTTTTATTATTCCGTTAACCTCAAAATCATTACTTACTTCTTAACTAAAATATCTACCCTATCATCTTTAGTATGTCTGCTTCCATAGAGGATGTCCTAACTATGCGTTAATTCCAAAATTAGATTATCCTGTGAAGAATTTTGTCTTTAATTATTTTACATATTTTAACAAACCCACTGTAGCCTTCGAATTATGCACGATTTAATGTCTTGCTAAGTTTATAATTGTTCTGCCTGTGCACAAAGTTTTAGCCTCTCTTCTACATTAACAATAATCACAACACAATATTTTCTGCAATTGTTCGTACCTATGCTTTAGCTAGAATTACATCTTTGAACTTGCCTTTCTCTTCAAAGTTTTTTCGTACAATTGTCTAGGTACACATCTTATAATTGTTCAACAATCTTTATTCTGTAATGTATTATTTACACTTCTTATCTACTTTATAAGGTACTACATATTGATTTTACTTCACCCTGAACCAAACTAGCAGCATGATAATCCTTCCCTTCGACGAGTAGCTCGGTCCTAAATTCCAGTATTAAGCTCATTCAGAGGCTAAATGCCGCATACGCCTTCTTTATAATAGTTGATTCATTTAAACTGCAACTACGAGTCGTAAATCAAAACAATTAAGTTTCCAGCCGTTGTGAGCTTTATCTTAAGCTTATCAAATGTGATATGTATCAATCTCTAAAGAATGTTAAATGTGTTGCAACCATATACGGTTTTAAGAACCTCAGAGATTCCGTACTACATACTTTTGTTTTTATCGGAGTTAGTATTCAAATAATTATCGAATCGCTAGATCTAAAAAACACTATTTTTTGCAGCTTCTCCCCAATTTTTGCGACGCCTCTATGTCTATTTTTAAATCAGAAGCTCTTTGCTCGTAGCTTCTCAGATACATAAAATTATTAATAATATATATTAATAATCATGTGGCTTTCTCATCACAGTTTCTTATTCACACTTTAAGATATTGCTAACCCCTATCCTTAATTAATATTTTTTCCTCTTAGGCAACGTTAGAATCGAGGCTAATCTTGGTGCTCTAAACAGTGCTAGGTTACACTTTTTAATGAAGCTAGTCTCACTCCAGTATTGTGTTTGTATTATGCTCCTCTGTTCTAGCTACACAAAGCGATTATTATATTATTATTATTTACTTGCTTTAGGATACCGAGTCAATTTATTTATGATCTTTGATAATTAATGAAGAATATAAAAGAAATGTTCAACTATATATATCTGACAATAAAGTTCGGAGAATAGTCCTGTAACATTAACGTAGATAAAATATTAACGAAAGTTACCTCCCATAACTAAGCATCGCTGAGATCTACTACTTCTATTGGGATGGAGTTCAAAAAAATCGTCACGTTTCATTTGATGCCAAGAATATCATCAAAACTGTTTGCTTTCAAAGCGTGTTTAAGTGCTGGGAATAAGAGGATTGAGATATGACGAGTATGGTGGATGTTCAATTTGCACCACCCCTTTTTTGAAACGAACTGAATATTCTCTCTTTGAGGGCGAGCATTGTTGTGAACAAGAATACAAGAACCTTGTTGCTCGTCTGGGATCATAACAGTTCAAAATTTTAGGAGATTTTTTGAGATTTTTATTGTTTACGGCAAACTATCTCGACATTCCGGCAAATTCGCATTTGCCATCATCAGGAGTGTTTGACTCTTATAGATTAACTGAACCAATGAAGGGTGGGTTTCGGTATTTCATCGTCTATCATCGGCTGCGTGAGATGGGTGCATCTCTGATTTCCGTAAAAGTAAAACCAGAGTCGTTTGATGCAATCGGATTATTTGTTAAAATAGTCTTACTTATTGGAATGCAATTTGTTAGGATCAGATTATCAAATTAATCGGTGTTGGGTTGGTGATTAAGGATTTGAGTTGGAATAATCATCAAGCGGTTTTTGATGTTGATGGTAAACTGGTGCTGTCGTTCCTTTTGCTCATTACATTTGTGCCCCTTTTGTTTGTTTGTATTTTTGACCTTTCAAGGAAAAATGCGTAGTTGATAAACAGTATTTATCGAGATCCATATCTGGGGGTGGTGTGTATTCCTCGTTGATAATATTGAGAGCTTAATGGTTTTCCATAAAAATTATGAGTATGTTTTCTGGATTTTGGCGGATGTTCTCATTTATTATTAGGAAGTGGTGTGAATTTTTCACAATTGAATCCAGTTGTTGTACCCATAGTTGCCATTCTTTGGCAATGTGTTTTGCTAGATTGTTGGTGGCCAAACCTATTGATCTGATTAGTAGCTTTTTTGATTTTTTTTCCAGATAGGTCGCTGGGTTTATTTTTTTATACAGGATCATATAATAACTCCAACATCTTGCGATCATAGTATCTAGATCTGGATTGAATTTGCCAAGGGTGATCAAATCATTGACCAGAGCACTTAGGCCTCACTAGGCCCGTTGTGCCCCTGCGATCATAGTATATGCGGTTCATCACCACTGTAACATTTTCTTTGTCAGCAGGTATAAAAATAAGTAATCCTTTTTTACTGTCTATTTTTTGTGGTTTGGCCTTTCTTAGGATAGAAGTTACCTCTTGCCTGATGATTTCTAAATTGTTTGGATCTAATTTTGAATTAATGCTTGAACTCTGCAGATGTTTTTTTTCGTTGGCATTTGCGTTGGTGTGGCTGTAAATTTCAATTCGTTCTCCTTTTGGAATATTTGTTTTTGTTGGTTTTGCCTTTCTTAGGATGGAAACTACCTTTCTTGATGATTTTAGAATTGTTTGGACTTAGGTTTTGGATTGACGATTTAACGCTGAAAATGATTTTTTCCATTGGAATTTGCTTTGATGTGACTGCAAAATTAAAACCTTTTTCTAGTGCATTAATGGTATTCTGATACAGTGATTTATCAAAAATGTTGTATACTAGTGGTATTTTCACGTCCAAATTTTTCATTTTGTTTTTGGTTTTTCCCTTCATGCCCGAGTTACTTCCTATTTTTCTAGGTAAGATAATTGTTCTAATTCATTCCACAGTATTGAATGTATAGAGCTGATTAATCGTTAGTGTAGTTATATGAGATTTCTTCGAGTTGATTCTAGATTCCTTTTGATTCTGTGGATTGCTTCTTTCAATAGTGAATTGCTGGTCCTTTATTCTTGATGTGTTGTGAAATTTCACGTTCATGCAGCTTAGTGTGACTTGTTTGTCTCTGCATATGCGTAGAAAGGTCTGATCACAAATTTTTACCTGCTACATAATAAGTTAAAGGCCTAAATAATATAAACCATGAAACGTTTAAATACAATACACATTTGAGTTTCCCCCAGTTGTATGTATTTCGTCTTGAATTTTATTGCAGAAAATTAAGTTGCTCGCATTATCCTAATTGTATCATATGCAAAGGCAAATTTATAGTGCATCTTAGTACAGAAAAATGAGTTAAACTGTTGATGTTGCATTATCATCTAAGAGAAACGTCTCTAGTAGTTCTACTTCATTATTGATAAAGCATGTACGCTTAGTTTAGCAATACTTTCACAAATATTTAAGATGCAAGTCTTTTAATATCTTCATTTGCCATCGAAATAAAATGAAAAATCATGTGAAAAGATGTTAACTATCAAAGGTAATATTTTCTGAACTGGGGCTTAAATTCTACTTTTATACTATAAAGAATAGTTTCAAATAATTCCAAAATGTTGTTAAAAGAGTTAAAATATGATAATTATTAGAAATTTCAACTCTTCAATTTGTAATATCGTAAAATTTTTCAAAGAAGAAAACAGGCTCTTACTCTACAGCTACAAAATGTGATTATGTTAACTTCATTTTAGTAAGATTTTGTTATTAGATTCTGAAACTTAATATCATTATTTTACTTTTTTAATACTGAAAGAAATATTCAAATTTCTTAGAAGAAGAAAACATATTTTTACTCTAACTAAAAAGAGTAATTTTGATGTCGTTGATTCATCTGAAAGCTAATAACTAAGTAACTCAATTTATAAGTTAAGGCTTTTGATAATACTATCATATATATTCTTTCTGAATTTCTTATAAATGCTAATAAATTTTTATTAAAGTATAGTTTTAAGTTTTACGAGAATGAGTTAATAACATTCTCATAAAACTTAAAAGTATACTTTAATCAAAATTTATTTTTAATAAGGGATTGATAATTTTTCAGTGATTAAATTACGACAGATGAATCAGAAATAATGTTTAAAATTTAATAATTTATATCTCAAAGTAAAGAATTATAAATAAATTTAATATAATCCAAAATTAGTTTTCGTGTAATAGCATTGCTTCAATAAAACAGAGATTTCGAATTATCATTCAACTTTGGTTATTGATTCAATATAGATTTTATGTAATTTTAATCCTTAAATCTAGGTTGTTGATCCAATATAGTTTTTTATGTAATGGTATACCATTGAATTTTATAAATTCAATAGCAATAACAGATTTATTTTAACTTTTATCTTAAATAGATGGAAATCAAAGGCTGTTGTTGACAGGGAAATAAAAAGTTTTTCGAGTATAAAAACATGATCTAATATAATAGAATATTTTTCTTTTATTTATACTAATACACATAAATAATCAATTATAATTGATATGATGAAAACAATTATTTTACCGCAACCATGGTTTTGATCTCTTTTATGTTATTACTTTTTTAACCAACTATTTTACACATAGTTATTGGAATATTTATCTTCATATATTTTGGAGATAAAAAAATAAGAAAGCAATTTTTAGTAATTTTTGATTTAAAAATAACATGATAATTTAATGGTTTTATTTGTTTATACTTATATTTTAATAATTATACTGTAATTTTTTTACAAGAATAATTTATCTGAGTACTTTGAAATAGAAACCAATGATTTATGTAACTTTAGTTATATAATTCGTGTAATATTTGATCTCACAATCTCAAATCTCACTATAAAGGTTATTTTCATCTTACTCTCATTAATATTCTTCTGCATTATTCTTTTGATAATCTTATTTATAAATTTACTTTAAAAATAACTTATATTATAGATCAGATTGAGCTAAACATAACATTTAAAAGTAGACAATCTATTGAAATTTTAATTCCTATACTTGCTACAATCATGAGTAATATTAAATTAAGAGGATGTTTTTAAAATAATTAACATAAATAGAACTTTAAGAAAACAGATAAGAAGCAAAAATAAAATATAACTATTTTTGCTGTTCCTCTTTTATCTCTCTAAAAACACGATGCTTTATTCTAGGGAAAGTTTCCTGAGAAAATTTTGAAAACAAGTTCGATTAGAATTAATACCAAAGAGCCTTGTTAGGCAGTACAAATTAAGCTGAGGCTATCTCAAATCTTGTCCAATATTAAGATTCGCAATTTTTGCATTTAATACAGTATAATAAATTAATTGTCTACATAGATTTTGCTATCATGGTTAAAAATTAAAATGTGTAACATTTTTCTGTAGAAATCATGTTTCTTTTAGATAGCTATACTTGGCAGTAAATATAACCATGAATGCTGAAGAAATAGACGAATTAAATAAAATTATGATATTATAGGGGAGAGTTGCCAAATGAATACTATTTCATTTCGAAATCAGTTTACACATTTTTAGTAGATCTTTTTAATTTAATAATCTAAGTTACAATTTAATAGTATTTTTAACTATTAATTAATAGAACATTGTGATATGAATACTTTTGACATTGCAAAATGTATGCTTTAAGCAACTGATCTCCTAAATGGTACCAGGTTTTTCAAAATCGTGCCTCAATATATCATCGAAATTTATTAATTGTTAAATAAATCACTTGCTACGACTTAGGTGACCATATGGCAACTCTCCCCTTAACATATGTTATCTTTTTAGATAAGATCCCACCATCCTCGATTAGATCTGTACATAAATCCGTAAATCCATTTAATCGTATATGTTGGTTTGTGATTTTTGAAAAATTTGTATGTACACAGTGCGAAAGACGGGACCGTCTCCGTTTGCTGTCACGTCCCACAAAAACGATTTGCAAATGCGAAGCTATGGAGATGACCTACATGCCCGGCGTTGAGCCCGACTGATACAGGAGATGCCGTATACTACGGCAATCCTCCGAACCCGTTAAGCAGGTTCAAACTGGCTACAAAAAGGTGAAGTCATACTATCGTTATTTTAGGGTTTTGTTACATACCTTGCAAAGAATCATTGCATTTTTTTTAGCACAATAAGCGATTTGGTAAAAATTTTTTGGTTTGTTTGGATACCGCCCCTCCCTCAGAATCATTTTGAGAAAGCTTGAGTCGATAGGGTCGCCTATCGAACGCTTTGTTGATTGCGTATGCCGCAGTACACACTATAGAGATTTCAGTTTCGCCAGAGTTACATTTCTACACACATTTGCTCACATCTAAGTTACACTAGTTGTTCATTAGATTAAACACTTATATTTACACGTTTATAGAGAACCAAGACAAAAATATATATTATATGCAGGGTTTACATAAATATACTGAAAAACTTTAAGGTAAAGATTTGCAGTTTACTCAAATTAAAATCTTCCATATCTTGTTTAGTATTCTCTAAAATATATAATATCTTATAGACTAAATATGTTAGAAGATTTGGAAAATGATACCATGTTCTATATCCTGATCTGCATTTTAGAATAATCAAACTTATTCATATCATCTTTAAGAATCTAAAAAAAATTAAAGATTTGGAAGATAAACTCATGTCCTATATTCTGATCTGCGTGATAATTAACTAAAACCCTTTCATCTCTTTATAATTCTCTAAAATATTTAGTATCATGAAGATTAAAAATTTAATTTTATAAAATTATAAAGGAAAATATGAAAGGTTTTGTACACTGAATAAAACACTTACTATGTTTTTAACCACTATAATTAACTATAACATAGTAAGTGTTTTATTCAGTGATCATTATGAATTAACACGTAGTAACGGTCGCAACCATCATTATGATGAAAGGTTTTATTTATGAGGCTATAAGACATGATCTCATCTTTTAAATTAATGGTTGCCTAGTCATAACCTACTATACTATATCTTTCTATTGGGTGGTCAAGTGAATGATCCTGTGGTACAATCTTTATATAAATATAAATAATAATTTAATTAATATACCATAAACGCAATAAGAAATAATTGCACGGTTTGTATCTTAAAAACAAAGCGATGCTAATAAATTGATGTAGATTTGTTTTAATGCTCTTTACCACAAATGTACATTGGTATATTCATGATTCACCCTGTATATTTAAAATTACCAATAGTGTTAATTTGATATCTTATCTTGATTAAACTAAATGGCTAATTTATTATCTATTCAACTTTGTTAATAAACACACAACTTAACAACAATTAAACCACAAAACAACACAAGCATTAACATGTAGACTAATTGCATGCGAACCACTCTTATATATACTAGATATATAGCTAGAAACGTTTTATTGCCCGTAAGGGTTTAATGTACAGGAACGCGATGAATAAACTTTTTAACGCCACTATAAAACGTAAATACTAAACTAAATTTTATTGATCGGAAGTAGTTAATAGAACTCATTTTACCCTTATCAAAACTTTAAACACCAACTATAAGTAGTACGAGTATATTGGATCGATTTAAATTAAATGTATGATAAATATTTTAACAAGTTTGAGCCCTCCAATAATAAACTGTTTTATAGACATTTATATATAGTGACGATATTTTCGATTTTCTTTAAGAAATAATTTGATGAATTTGATAATTGTATAATTTAACTAAAGCTTAATATTAGCAATGCAAGGTAATCCACGTTAAAAAAATTAATGTAAAGAACTTAATTTTAGTTAATATATTTATTCATTTTTATTTTACTTTTTTCCAACGATTTCAATATTTTTCATGTACTCGACCCATTAAAAATAGTGACTATTATTTTATGATAACATATTTAAGGATATAACTTTGATCTTCTGGCCGAATGGGAAGATCTTAATTTTAGTTTTGTTTGTATTCTTTTGGATCAAATTTTTCTTCTAAAACTTTCAACAATTTTTATATCTTTTTCGCATCATAAAATGATAATTACTATTTTATGATGCAATATTTAAACGTATTAGAAATAGAATTATTAATACTTTGATCTTCTAGTCATCTGTAACTTATCATTATTTAAATTTTTAAGAATACAACTTTAAAAAAGAAAAGCATTTTAATGTATACCTAAAGAAAAAAGTAGCAAAAATATTTTAAAATTTGGATTTTATATTCTAATATCTAGTATTAACCTTCAAAATAATCTTAACCTTATTATAAGCGTTTTCTGTTCCCCAGTTTTAGTTTTAGAATTTCGGTTTTCACATTTTCGTTTATATTCTAAAATCTATTTTGGTACGTAATTAACCCACATCAAGATTGTATCCTTATGTTACTTAGATTTGGTTTACAGCATATTTTCTTTATCTTCTACCTACCAAAAATTGACATTATTAAAAATTTAACTTTCATCTTATATTTATCTATAACTTCAATTTTTAAGAATACAACTCCAACAATACTTCCCCTATCTATAATAGAGGGAAAATAAAAATACAAATCTATTCTAATATATAGCTGAAGAGAAAAGTTGAGAGAATATTTTTTATTTTGAATTTCATAATATAAAATCTATATATATATCTAAGTTACTTTAGTACTTCATAGAAATCTTAGCTTCACATTCTCGTTCATATTCTAAAATCCATTTTAGTAACTTATTAACCGCCATAAAAATCATAACTTAACAGATGAGAAGTTGAACAATACAAGTAGAAAATAAAATAAAAGTTTCCAGAAATAATTCAAAACCAATATTCAGAAAATTGTCAATTCTGAAGACAAATATATCAAATGATAGATTAAAGAAGGCAGATGATAAATAGCAGATCATAGATGACAGATGACAAATTGGAGAATACAAATAACAGATAGAAGCTGAGAAATTGCAAATATAAAACGACAGATAATAAAAACAGAATTAATTCAAAAAGAAATATTGAGAAACTGATAACAGATGATAGATGGCAAATAACAAATGATAGAACATAGAAACACAGAAATAATTCAAAAAGAAATATTTAGAAAATTGTCAATTTTAAGAAAATATATATGAAATGATAGATGACAGAAGGCAGATGATAAATGCCAGATAAAAGATGAAAAATTGAAGAATACAGATGACAGCTGAGAGATTGCAGATAACAAATGACAGATTATAAAACTACATGAAGAATTTAAAATTACATATTCAGAAAATTGTCAGTTTGAAGACTGATATCAAATGGTAGATGACAAAAGGCAGATGATAAATAAAAGATTACAGATGCCAGATGATAAATAAAAGATTACAGATGCCAGACGATAAATTGAAGAATACAAGTAATAGATAACAGATGATAGATTACAGATAAAAAAGTAATAGATGATAAAAGGACAGAATGTATTAAAAAAAAAATATTTAGAAAATTGTCAATTTTAAAGACAGATATCAAATGATAAATGTTGTCATTAATGGTAGATAACAAATGTCCGATGACAGATAACAAATTGAAGATTGCAGATAACAAAATTCAGATGATAAAATGACAAAAAGATTTCAAAAAAAAAGAAGAAGAAAATTGTCAAGACACAAATGATATATAGTCTGTTCGTTGGATCTTCCGTCGTACGTCACAAACTATCGCTTCGAGAAACGACGCAAAAACATTCAGTCTGATAAAGTAAACCAAATTCGTTAGAAAAAGAACGCACTGTAAAACTTTCGTCGTTTTTTGAAGAGATAGTTTGTGACGTACAACGGAAGATCCAACGAACAGACTATATGTCATACATGACAGAAGGCAGATTATAAATGGTAGATTACAAATGCCTAATAACAAATTGGATAATACAAGTAAGAATTAGTAGATGATAGATGGCAGATAACAAATGATAGATGATAAAAGTAACATATAATAGCTGAGAAATTTCAAATATAAAATGACAGATATTAACATTCAGAATGAATTCAACAAGAATAATTTTGAGAATTGTCAATTTTTCAAGACATATATCAAATGATAGATGACACAAATCAGATGATAAATTTCGGATAGCAGATGACAGATGATAGATAAAAAACTGAAGAATAGTTGACGGAAGACAAGTGATAAATGGTAGATTACAAACGCCACATGACAAACTGGAGAATACAAGTAACAGATAAGAGATGATAGATGGCAGATAATAAATGATAGAATATCTTTTTGGCAAAAAGAATAAAAAAGACATATTTCGAAAATTGTCAATTTTAAAGTTAGGTATAAAATAATAGATAACAGAAGGCAGATGATAAATGGCAGCTAACAAATGGCAGATGACAAATTAAAGAATACAAGTAACAGATAACTGCTGACAGATTTGAGATAACGAATGACAGGTGATAAAATGACAGAAATAAATCAAAGTAAAATATTCAGAGAATGGTCAATTTTGAAGACTGATATCAAATGATAGATGACAGATACCAGATGAAATATATATATATATATATATATATATATATATATATATATATATATATATATACATATACAACGTGTCCACGTAAGTATGCAACAAATGGGAAACTTTTTTATTATTCATTTCTCAGAAATTTTTATTCTTTATAAAAGTTGGTGCTTGATCTTAAACGTACAAAAAATACAAAACAAATGACATTCGACGCTATATTAGCAAGATATTGAACAATTTTTATAACTTTTGCAATTTTTAAGCGAATTTTATCAAGTATTCTCAGTTTTGACGTGTCTGTCATTAATATTTATCATTAACAAACAATTAATTAATAATTTATTAAGAGTTGTTGTCTCTTAAATTATGGCAGAGCGATTAACTTTACAAGACAGAGCAGAGTTGGTACTAATATAATAACTATAAAACCTGCAGAAAAGCAGCTGATATTTTTAACGACAGGCGCCCCAAAAGAGAATCAGTTACTTACAAGTGTCAAGAATTTTAAAGCAATTTAAAAGTTCCGGAAAATTTGAATTGCAATTTAAAAAAGAACGTACTAAACCAGTGAGAAATATGGAGAATTCGTTGGATATCTTGCAAAGAGTGGTTGAAAATCCTTAAATATCTGTTAAAAAAAGGCGCTAGAAGTTTAGGATTGGGAAAATCAACAGTACATAAGGTACTAACGGCAAAAAAGTTTAAAGCATTTTAATCAAGATATGTTGAAACTTTGTAAGAACATGATTGCGACAATTGTTCTGAATTTTGTTTCATGGTACAAGGTGAAATAGAAATTGATACTACATTTCTTAAGAAGATGGTGTTTACGGATGAAGCTACATTTACTACAAATGGTGTAGTTTCATCACAAAACTGTCGTTGGTGGTCAAAATGCAACATTCTGAATTATCTGAAAAAAATTATATTCTCGAAAAATAAATGTTTTGTGTGAAATATTAGAGCCCTACATATTTCGGCAGAGTTTAAATTCAGAAAGATATTTAGAATTTTAAATTGTACAATGAATTTGACATGTTACTATTGCCAACAAGAAATTCTCTTTGGTTTATGCAGGATGGGTACCTGCACATAGTGCTCGTGTCGAAGTTGAATATTTAAATGAACAATTTAATGAGAAATGAATTGGAACACATTCAAGATTTCCATGGCCTACTCGCTCACCCGATCTAAATCCACTTGATTAGTTTTTATGGGGGTGGTTCAAAACATAGTTTATTCCGAAAGGCCTTTTTGAAATTTAGAGGATTTGGAAAATAAAATTAGAAATGGTATAAAATATTTAAATAATCATCCCAATATTCTTGAAAATGTAATCAGAGATTTTAACAGAAGAACAATAAACCGTATGTCATTTGTTTTGTCTTTATTGTATGTTTAAGATCAAGCACCAACTTTCATAAAGAATAAAATTTTCTGAGAAATTAATACTAAAAAAGTTTCCCATTTGTTGCATATTTACATGGACACGTTGTATATAACAGATAAGAGGTGATAGATGGTAGATAACAAATGATAGATGATAAAAGGACAGAAAAAATTCGAAAAGAAATATTTAGAAAATTGTCAATTTTGAAGATAGGTATCAAATGATAGATAATATAATGCAAATGAGAAATAGCAGATAACAGATGGCAGTTGGCAAATTAAAGAATACAAGTAAAAGATAATAGCGGAGAGATTGCGGATATAAAATGACATATAATAAAAGAAATTTAAAAAAAAAACAGAATAAATTTAAAAATAAATATTCTAAAAATTGTCACCTTTTAAGCCAAATATCAAATGATAGATAAAGATAATCAGATGATAAATGGCGAATAACAGATGACTACAAGTAATAGATATCAGTTGAGAGATTGCAGATAACAAATGACAGAAAGAAAAAAAATATTCAGAAATTTTTTTATTTATTTATTTATTTATTTACGGAATCTCCTTTACAACTATATAATATGCAAAATATTACACAAAAACGAAATACACAAAAAAGTGCACAAAAGTACCTAAATATAAGTGTCTACCCACCATTGACTCCCCAAAGACAAAGTATTCGTTATTTCTCAATCATACCTCTAATTTAAATAAATTAAATAAACTACTATAATAATATAAAATACAATAAATAACATAGATGGTATAAATAAAATAGATAAAAACAATACAAATATAAACGATTGATACACATCTATAGATAGAAACATAATATAAATAATTTAAATAAAATGGTTAAAATAAATATAATAAATACAATGAATTAAATAAATACAAATATCAACACAAATAAAAATATAAAACCGTTAAACTGAAAAATATATTACAGATGAATCTGTAGTCATTTTAAAAACCACTTAAAATAACATTACACGATATAATACTAATAAAAAGAAAATGGTGATGTGGCCATCATAGTACTTTCCCTATATTTTATTCGAAAACTATGAGGTTTACGCAAAAAAGTTATTTTCAATAATTTGTTCAGTTTTAAATTCTCTATAATTATTTGTTATAGAAGTTTCATGTAACTTCAATAGTTTATGAGCAATTAGCAAAAATTATCAAAATTTTCAGTTTTTATTATTTTTCTTGGAAGTTAAGAATTTTATGAAAAAAATGTTCAAATAAAACTTGTTCAGTTTATAATCCCCTTTAGCTTTTGTTTGAACCATTTTTTAAAATTTTTCATATTTAGAAAAATATTACCAAAAAACAAAAAAACATCTCGAGTAATCATCCACTTCCGGTCTATGAATGTTCACCAAAAGCTTTTCAGTTCCAGTTTTTAACAATAAAACCTTAAGTTTACTGTTTCATCTCAATAGGATGTTTCGTTTTTGAGATACAGCGCCCACCGACAGACACACAGACACACAGACACACAAATTTTTACTTTCCCTATATGAAATATAGGGGAAGTATTGTGATCGTGATTTTTTTTTGAAATTTTTTTTTTGCGGAAATATCCGTTTTGGGGTCCCCTGAACCCATTACACTAATTTCTGGAAAAAATTTTTTTGTGTCTGTGTGTGTGTCTGTCTGTCTGTCTGTCTGTCGGTGGGCGCTGTATCTCAAAAACGAATAATCTGATTGAGATAAAACTTTAAACTTAAAGTTCTATCATTAAAAACTGGAACTGAAAAGCTTTTGGTAAACATTCATAGACCGGAAGTTGATGTTTACTCGAGACGTTTTTTTGTTTTTTGGTGATATTTTTCTAAATATAAAAAATTTTAAAAAACGATTCAAACAAGAGTTAAAGAGAATAAAAAACTGAACAAGTTTTATTTAAACGTATTTTTCATAAAAATTTTAACTTTTGAGAAAAAATATAAAAAATGAAAATTTAGACATTTTTTGCCAATTGTTAATTAACTGTTGGAGTTACATGAAACTTATATAACAAATAATTGTAGAGAATTAAAAAATTAATAAATTATTAAGAATAGCCTTTTTGCGTAAATCTCATAGTTTTTGAGAAAAATATAGGGAAAGTACTATGATGGCCACATCACCATTTTTTTTCCAGAAATTAGTGCAATGGACTCAGGGGGCCCCAAAACGGATATTTCCGCAAAAAAAAATTTTCAAAAAAAAATCACGAAAACAATACTCCCCCTATATACTACGTGTATAGGGAAAGTAAAAATTTTAAAATGCTTATTATACAATTAATAGATGTCAATTTTGAAAACAGATATCAAATGATAAATGACGGAAAGCAGATGATAATTAGATTACAGTAGATTACAGATACCAGATGACAAATTGGAGAATACAAATAACAGATAAGAGATGATATATGGAGGATAACAAATGATAGATGTTATAAAAGACAAAAAGAAATCAATATGACATATTTAGAAAATTGTCAATTTTTAATATAGATATCAAATGATAGATGACGGATGACAGATGATAAATAGCATATAACAGGTGATAGATGACAAACTAAAGAATACAAGTAACCGATAACAACTGAGAGATTGTAGAAAAAATGACAGATGATAAAATGAACGAAAGAATTCGAAATGAAATATACAGTAAATTGTTCTGAAGATTGATTTTAAATGATAGATGAGAGAAGGTAGATGATAAATAACAGATAACAGATTATAGAGAACAAGAGAGATTGGAGAGATTGCAGATAACAAATGACAGATTATAAAATCACAGAAATATTCAGAAAATTGTCAATTTTGTAGACAGATATCAAACAATAGATGACCCAAGGCACACAAGTAACAGATAACAGATGATAGATATCAGATAACAAAAGATAGATGATATAAAGACAGAATGCATTCAAAAAGAAATATTTAGAAAATTGTGAATTTAGAAAACAAATATCAAATGATAAATGACAAAAGGTTGATCATAAATAGCAGGTAACAGATGACGGATGACAAATTTAAAAATACAAATAACAGATAACAGCTTAGAGATAACAAATTACAGATGATAAAATGACAGAAAGAATTTAAAATGAAGTATTCAGAAAATTGTCAATTTTGAAGACATTTATAAAATGATAGATGACCGAAATCAGATGATAAATGGCAGTTAGCAGATAAGAGATGACAGATGACACATTGAAGAATACAAGTAACAGATAACAGCTGAGATATTTCAGATAGCAAACAGACGATTAATGGCAAACAATAGATGCCAGATGACAAGTGATAGGTAACAAACAAATGATAAATAATAAAATAACAGATAACCGATTACAACTGGCAATTCGTTATCTATTTTTTGCGAATCCACGGAAATAATTTAAACAATACTTTCCCAGAAAGCGACAGGGAAAGTAAAAATATATTAACAGAAAAATTATCAACAAATGATAAATGGCAAGTAAACAGATGACAGGTGACAAATTGGAGAATTCAAATGAAACATGATAGACGACAAATGGTAGATAACAAATGACAAATTAGAGAATCAAGTAAAGAATTCCAAAAAATTATGAACAGTGAAATAACCAATATAAGGACTGATATCAAATGATAGATGACAGATGAGAAAATAACATATAGCATATTAACTTTGATATTTTTGCCAATTCACAGAAAGGATTTTAAAAAAAATATGTTAACAGAATATTAACAATTTTAAGGACAAATATCAAACGACAGAAGATAGATGAAAATATGATAGATGAACAGATGACACATGACAAATTGTACATAGCAGATGACAGAAAGAGTTTAATAAAAAGTAAACGCCAAATTATGAACTTTGAGGGTTATATCAAATGATAGATGACAAAAGACGAATGATAAATAGCAGATAAATAGATGACAGATGATAGATAGCAGATAACAGATGACAGATGACATATTCGAGAATACAAGTGACATATGATAAAATGACAGATAATAGATTATAAATGACAATTCATTGTCTATTTTAAACGAATCCATAGATTTTTTTTTAAATACAAACAGAAAGTTGTACCCTTTGAGGGCAGATATCAAATTTTTAAGGCAAGAACGATAAATGACATATGAGATATTACAAATGACATTATTATACTTATTTGTTATTTGTCATATGTCATCTGTCATATGTCTTATATCATATCATATATCATCTGTCATCTGTCATTTGTCATTAGACATCTGTCATTTCGCACCTCTTAATTGTCATCTGATGTTTGATATTTATTATTTATCAAAATCATAATTAGATTGTAGATAACAAATGGCAGATGATAAAATAATTGAAAGAATTCAAAATTAAATATACAGTAAATTGTTTTGAAGATTGATATCAAATGATAGATGACAGAAGGCAGATGATAAATATCAGATAACAGATTATAGATAACAAATTGAAGAATACATGTAACAGATAACAGCTAAAAGAGAATGGAGTGATTGCAGATAAAAAATGACAGAAAGAATTCAAAAAGAAATATTCAGAAAAGTATCAATTTTGTAGACAGATATCAAACAATAGATGACACAAGGCACATAAGTAACAGATAACAGATGATAAATAGCAGATAACAAAAGATAGATGATAAAAAGACAGAATGACTTCAAAAAGAAATGTTTAGAAAATTGTGAATTTCGAAGAAAAATATAAAATGATAGATGACAGAAGGTTAATAAATAGCAGATAACAGATGACAGATGACAAATTGAAAAATACAAGTAACAGATAACAGTTGAGAGATAACAAATTACAGATGATAAAATGACAGAAAGAATTCGAAAAGAAGTAGTAGTATTTTATCCAATTTAGAAGACAGATAGAAAATGATAGATGACAGAAATCAGATGATAAATGGCAGATAGCAGATAACAGATAACAAATGACAAATTAAAGAATACAAGTAACAGATAACAGCTAAGAGATTTCAAATAACAAACAGACGATTAATGGCAAATAATAGATGTCAGATGACAAGTGATAGGTAACAGGTGACAAATGATAAATAATGAAAATAACAATTAACCAATTATAACTGACAATTCGTTATCTATTTTTTGCGAGTCCACAGAAATAATTTAAACAATACTTTCCCAGAAAGCGACAGGGAAAGTAAAAATATATTAACAGATAAATTATCAACAAATGATAAATGGTAAGTAACCAGATAACAGATGACAAATTGGAGAATTCAAATGAAACATGACAGACGACAAATGGTAGATAACGAATGAGAGAATCAAGTAAAGTATTCCAAAGAATTATGAACAGAAAAATAACAAATATAAGGACAGATATCAAATGATAGATGATCCCAGATGGCAAGTGATAAATGATAATAAAATAACACATAGCATATTAACTTTGATATTTTTGCGAATGCACAGAAAGAATTTTTAAAAATATGTCAACAGAATATTAATAATTTTAAGGACAAATATCGAACGACAGATGACAAAAGACATTTGACATTTGTCATTTTGCACCTCTTAATTGTCATCTGTTTGATATTTATTATTTATCAAAGTCATTTTTTTCTTTTTTAAGAATAACAATGCTCTGCCTATAGTCATAGTAACACTTTAAAAAAGAAAAAAAAATACTTATTATAAATAATAAATATCAAACATCAGATGACATTGAGAGGTGAGAAATTACAGATGTCAAATGACAAATAACAGATACCAAATGGCAGATGACAGGTGACCTAATGACAGATAATATATTACAAATTACAATTCGCTGTCGAGCACGAGCACAAAGAGAGAATTCTAAAAATAATAAACAAAAAATTGACAAATTTGAAGCCAGCTATCAAATAACAGGAACTAATGTTAAAAACAGAAAACAAATCACATATGACAAGGGATATTCATTTTACAAATGACCAAAAAAAAATGACAGGTAATAAAATGTAAATATCCAATCTATATAATTGATGACAGATAAACAAATAAACATATGACATATAGAACCTTATGAAACGCTAGAATTCACAAACTAGCAGAAAGGAAAAAAATAACAATTGACTTATGATAAAAGACAGATGATAGATTAACAGATGACACAATGACAGATTAAAGATGAGAAATGACAATTCGTTGTTTATTTTCGTCTTTTAATGATGATAATGATTTTGATGTTGAAATTCTATTTAAATAGTCTATATATAATATCTAAGGAATATGAACATTCTCGAGTTAGGTCGAAAGTTGTAAAAAATAATCTCTAATTCCATTTCTTGGCCGATATGAAATATTCATGTTACTGCAAGAAATACAAATGATGTATTTATATCAAAATGCTCTAGCAACATTACTGAAAAAAAGTCCAAAGTTACGTTAGGGTCGGTTTTCAGATGATAGAACCTGGACCGTGTATTCCCGAAATATAAAAGGCAGCCCTCGTATTTATAAAGGATGTAAAATGAAAATTCAAAATTAACTAATAAAACATTAATATCGCAACAGAAAACTAATTTATAAATCCTTATTAATATTCTATTTTAAATATGACAAAAGCCAACATTCAATTTTTAAAATCAATGTTCAGAACATTTCGATCGCAATGAAAATTTTGCGTTCGTGCCTTATTTTTTACTCTTAAAATTTTAGTGAGTATTAAAATATCACTTTCATACTTCAATATAAAATTACAGAAACCATTACAAAAGCAACCATTTTTTAAAACACTCAATCTAAGTAAAACTTTAGACTATTTTTATATTGTTGATTAACATTTATTTTAAAAGTTACAAAATATAAATATTGCAAAGACAAAGTATTTAATTAATTCCAAAAGTTTCATGTAAATAATTTCAATGCCACGGCTTCTAAAAAAAGTTTTGATTTTAAAATCATTTAATCATACAATCATTCTTATTAAGCAGGCATAAACCTTATTATTATATTAAATATTAATAACTACTTGAAGAACTAGAGTACCAATAACTAAAAATTGTTGAAATAGATCATCAAAACAACGGAGCAATCATTAAGCCTTATTCTATAATATTTGTAATGAAAAAGCTTCACATTAAAGCTATTTATTTAACTGTTACACCAATTTGAAGACTAATTTTGAAACGAATAAATTAAAGTATACAAAGATATAGAAACACCATTAAAATGGCATCTACCGGCTAAATGCTGTACTGATTTCCCTAATTGAGGGGACAAATTAATGACAGCGCAATTTTTAGGCAATAGATATTATCTTAATGGTGTCTCTATCTCTAACGCAGAACGAGTTTTATAAACTCCCTGCTTAAAATTTCCTACCTAATTAAGGTAAACATGTATTGCCTCAAAGTTTATCGAACCAAAACTGACTTTAAGGTCAACAATAGGAAACGTTGATAAATTCGACTCTAAACGTAACTTAACAATACTAGAATAGGTTCAAATAAATCTATCATAAAAATCATGACTATTAGAAAAATGTTTATAATCAATCTTCTATAGAATTAAATTATTATTAGAAAAATAATTAATACTAAGGTAAGTATTTTAAGTGTTTAATAATTAAACATAAATAATTATTTTTAGTTAAGTTAATTACATGTACATATAATAACTATCATATACAAACATTCAAGTTTTCTTAAAATGATTCTGATGTAGAATAACCCGATGTGATGGTGCAGAACACCCCAGTAATCAGCCAACCAGTAGCGTCGTCGTGTATTATATCTGTGTAGTGCTATTATTTTTACGGTACATTAACGTCCAAATTTGTGTTATTGCTGTTACTTTCCGTAGGAATTGCGATGATTGTTTGTTAGAACGCCCTAGACATAATAAGTATGACTACCCACGAAATAGTACTTTAGCACAGTTGGGTCACATTTTACACCCATAGGTAACAGTAATGCCCTGTATAAAATTATCCACTCGAAAAACTCGCATAT
Organism: Ontholestes murinus; assembly: GCA_963969525.1. NCBI lineage: Eukaryota > Metazoa > Arthropoda > Insecta > Coleoptera > Staphylinidae > Ontholestes > Ontholestes murinus. The sequence goes on from OZ018393.1 coordinate 22,448,674, forward strand.
TTTTCAGGCTAGCAACACTCCACACTAGGACGCACATATCATCATTGTAATTTTCATCTGGAAAACACAACGGACACTTTCAGAAGTATTAAACTTGAATTTTTCTGTACATGTAAAACACTTTTAGAATTTTATTATTGAATAATATTAGTCATTTAAATTTAATTACATAGTTATAAAAATTATCCATATACTTTTTCGTGTCAAGAAACCACACTTATTGTATTTTCATAAATTGTGTATTGTTTTTTTAGATATTAGATATCGTAAAAATCGTACGTAGAATTATAAATCGTCTTTAAAATCAAAACTGATAAAATTCTTATGTAATCGAATAAACTCAATCAAGAAATGATCGGTAGTGGTAGATGTCCAAGTGGCCGACTCCAAACATTATTTAAAAAATCAATGATAGTGAATTTTTAACATTAATTCCAGTCGGATGAATGATTGATGATATTAGTTATTGGAATATAATTAATAACGCTTCAAAGAGGAGAAAGAGAATCATTTATTGATTTGGAATATTGTCATAAATGCAAATTACTCTAACTGAAATAAACATTATTGTATTTAATTTACTATAAATATGTTTTTGCAGTTATTAAATTGAAATATTATTTATGAAAGTTAAAATCATCTTTTATCAGAAGCTGGAAGAACTCGAGGTTGAAGCGAAAATCACACATCAACATAGATATGTTCGTTTTTTCCATAATTACAACAACCGAAGTCTTCTCGAAATACAAAATTACTGCATGTTGCATTAGGGATAATAAAATTAAGTCTTACAAACTATTTATCACAATTAATCAAACCATTTACAATTTTAAAAATAAAACATTAATCAGATATAATTCTATGTTGTTTGAGAAGTTTTAAATTTAAAAAAGTTATGATATGCTACGACTATGTGTCTAACGGTGAAACAACTCGAAAATATATACATTTCAGAATTCACACTAGTCTCAGATAATCTACCTTTTCTAAATATGATGTAACCAAATTTACTGTCCAGAATGTTTTAATGATAACAATAATTCGATTCGAATTCAGTTTTAAATTACGAAGTTTAGTACGAATCCATCCAGCGTTGTGATAGTAAATACTTAATTTTTTGGACTCGTCCCAGGTTTCAATGAGACAACAGATGGAAAACCATTGATATATTTTATACTGAGCTCTTCGACATTCCCTTTTCGATCTACAAGTTCATCATTCAAATCTTTTAAATGATCCCGCATTTTTGTTCTATCATTAGTAAATATTACTGCGCCAGAATTTAAATTTCGAGATGCTTAACTAATTTTAGCGCCGATTTCGAGTCACTAAAAATAATTTTTACTAGTCTAGACTTAGCGGATAATTTACCAAGTCGAATAAAGTTTATATGATTGAAGGAGTCTACATTAGTTTAAACTAGCGCACTTTATCGCAGCAGTGTCTTTCAAATTAACTAATATATGTAGTTGTATTTTTTTTTAAATTTATGTAAGGTAAAGTAAAGAGTTATTATTTTTTGTGTTGTTATACTACCATTTTAATACTTCTAATGAATCAATAATGTAAAATTATGTGTTCTATTACGATAATCAGCAATAAGAAATTTCAGACAGATCAAATGTAGGGCTCAAGTGTTATAAATAAAATTAATCATATTTTTGTAGAAAGACTAATTCCGGCTTAACCATAAACTTTTGGATTTAGATAAGTTGTGTTATATCTTTTAATAATTTTTGATTCAGCTATTTCCTCACGTTAACGGGATATCCTGTATATTAAATTATAATGTTAGCCCGGCGCATTCACCATATACGTTATATTATTGTCACCTATGACCGCTAAAATTACAATTATATTTAATACATTATTATTTTAAGCAAGTTTTTATACATTTTGTATTGTATTTAAATGTATATAAATTGCATATTTTATATATTTGGTAGATTTAAAAACATAACATTATTAAATTAAACGAACATAAAAACTTAAATATGATATGTGCGCATAACTACGTAACTATCTAAAAATATAATACGTGCCGCGATTAAAACCGGTGGATAATTTTATCGAGTTTATATTTTTTTAAAAAACGCATCCTTTGTAAATAGTCCCACGCGAACTTGCTGTATATATAAAAAAGTAAATATTTTATAAGGTTTTATCCCTTTTATGTCACAACTCCATCCAATTCCCTACGCTTCTGTAACATTTGTCGCGAATTAAGTGCACGGAAATTTTTTTAACTGGATTACTCTTTCCCGATCCTCTTTTAATCTATCCATGGATGGTTTTAATCACTTTAAGACTTTAATCTCGGTATGTCATTTTTAGACCTGAAACAATAAAGTCCCTTACGATACTAGGATTATGTAAATATGTATATAAGTTTGAAGGATTAAAAACAAAAATTTAAACATTTGCTAGAAATTTTCAACATCTGGTGAGTACTTTTTAAAGTTTAATGTAACGGAAATCGCTTTAAACGTTACATACATATTAATCATGAGAAATAATTTATTAATATATAATATTATCGATAATAATTAATTAATATGATATACCATAACCCTTACGGCATGCAGTGCAATTGATACCAGTAAATAAGTACCATAATCGCAAATGTAATATTCTTTTTTACATAAAAATAATTAAATAGAGTTGCATTGATCAGTTTTATAACGTTTTTACTTTAGTGGTTTTATTATACATAATAAAAAATTCTTTTCCTCTTAAGCGCTCTAATATTCATTGATAAAATATTTAAAAATCTTCCCATGAATAATTTTTAATAACAAACAATATCGTATTGGCTAATTCCAAATTCTAAATCTTGAAGTATGAAGAAAACGTTATTGTTCGAATTAGACGATGGAATTCTCTGGATCCATACAATTCATCGCCCTTGTGTCCGATTATCGTTAGTGCAGTTTCACCCCCGCTGCGCCCAATTAGTGAATAATAAATTTTGTGCATAATAACTTCTAAACAAATATAATGGGTTTATGATGATGAACAGATGTGTAGCAGATGCTCATGATTTTGAAGAAGTCGTCGAGTACCTGAAGACCCGCCAATCGTCGCCTCATCCCTGAATTTTTTTCCCATTAGTTAGCTTTAAGGCAGTTGTAAAATTGAATCGTTGCGAAACACATTTACATATCTGAAATATAATCAGTTTAATCAAAAAGTGTAGTTTTCAATCAATTGTCTAGTCGTCACAACCAAGCTCTCTTGCAAACAGACCAGCAACTTCTTAAATTGCCATCTTCACAAAATTATTCAATTATTATGCGGAAAAAATGGGATAGTTCACTTGTTTTTTATAGTTTTATTATTGGAAAGGTATAAATTGCAATATACGTTGTTTTAGTTAATTAGTTTATTACATAGTAAAAAAATTTACTTTTCAACAATATTTCAAAATTGATTTTACAAAAAAGAAATATCAATTATTTCTCCGTGCTACTCTAAACCTAATAAATAATGTAAAGCTAACAAAATGCAAATAAAAATGTAATAAAAATCTCTTACATTTCGTGGTGTGGTCACTTGAGAATACAAACAAACTTCTAAACAGTTTGGTTATTCCTTCATCGGCTCAAAGCTACGTTTCAAGCGATTTCATGATGAACTCAATAAAATTCCTCGCTTCACTTGTTTTATTTTATTGTTACCACAAGTGAAACAAGGAATTTTATTCAGTTCATCATTAAAGAATACTTCACATTACTCAACCCAAAACTTAGCGATTGTATGTCAATTTTCGCAAGTCGTCCCTTATTTTAAGCGCGAATTTATAGAATTCCACCAATGACGGGCGATCTTTTTGTTCTTCATCGGAGTTCTGCTAAGAAAGAATGTCCAAAATCATCTTTCCGTTGATACTACTGGTCGTAAACTCATTGATAGCTAATCATAGCTGAAGAGACCTTCCCAACGGCTGCCTCGAGGTTTGCTACAGATCTAATAATAAAAAATCTGAGATAAAAATCTGAACCTTCCTCTTGTATTTGTGCCAGTTGGTAAACTCAATCTTCCTCAAGAGTCTTTTAGTATCGAAGTACAATTCATCATTAGACGTCGTAGCCTAAATTTACGTTATATCTAGCACGTCAGATTTATAATTTGCAATTTGAGGATAGAACGTGGGACTATTAGTTCCAGCCATTCTTATGTCGTACCTTGAGCTATAAAGGAACTTATAAAGGAATTTCCCGTTTCTCTTAGTGACCTTGTTATTCCCGCTATGGCGTTTAAAATTAAGATTACAAGCCATGATCGTAGGCATTCTGTCATGCTTTAAAATGATCTAAACTTTGTATTTAGTTTAGATCATCTTAAAGCATCAACTTACTTGGTGTTGATTAGCTGACACAATCTTTAGCAGACCGATGTCAGATTTAACAATTATCGCAGTTGTGTCGAAGTTCGTGAAAGTTTTCAATACAAAACGGTATGGTCTGTTCAGTACAAAACGGAATGGACTACTCCCTTTTGACATAAATGCAATACTGCTGCGATTGGTATCATTTCTGTGATTTCTTGGAAATGGAAAATATACCTCGGAATGTTAGGTCGCCAATGTTCACCGAAATTAGTTTTATTTACCAGCATATGGGCTCTGACTCGTGGATTTGTTCAGTTAGACCATTCACATTTTAAAAGGATAGGCAAGGGAAATATATCAGATTGTGTATTGAGGGACAATATTGGCCAAAGTCATGAAAATGGTAAAAAATAGAAGTTTCATGTTGGCAAGGATAATAGCATACGCAACAATAATGGCGTCGCTTTCGCTATCATCAGTTGTTCTGTAGAAGCATATTTTCAAAAATGTATGCCCAGTTAATAATGTTTTAAGGCTGAGGAGTAGTGGTCATGGCACTGCCAAAGATATATCACTCAATCTTTCGTAAAAATGTACTTACCATATACCCATACGAGTGAATAACCTTGATGAAAGATGCGATTTTCTTCTCCACCTTCGCCGTGGCGGCCTTCATGATCTTCTCTAGCTTGCCTTGCTTACGAATAGCCAGAACAAACTTGACCTTGTGTTTAGTCGCAAGATTGCGCATTATAGACTGGTTTTTCCATCTAACTCAGTGGGGTAGACGCCCAACATGACAGTATTTACGTCCTGACACAATCTTTACCAGACCGATGTCAGATTTAACAATTATCGCAGTTGTCTCGAGGTTCGTGAAAGTCATTTGCATTTTAAAAGGATAGGCAAGGGAAATATATCAGATTGTGTATTGTAGGACATGTTCGATAATATATGTCATGAAAATGGTAAAAAATAAAAGTTTCATGTTGGGAAGGATACTAGCATACGCAACAATAATGGCATCGTTAGTTGTTTGTAGAAGCATATTTTCAAAAATGTATGCCCAGTTAATAATGTTTTAAGGCTGAGGAGTAGTGGTCATGGCACTGCCAAAGATATATCGCTCAATCTTTCATAAAAATGTACTTACCATATACCCATACGAGTGAATAACCTTGATGAAAGGTGCGATTTTCTTCTCCACCTTCGCCGTGGCGGCCTTCATAATCTTCTCTAGCTTGCCTTGCCTACGAATAGCCAGAACAGAGTTGACCTTGTGCTTAGTCTCAAGATTGCGCATTACAGACTGGTATTTCCATCTAACTCCGTGAGGTAGACGCCCAACATGACAGTATTTACGTCCTGGTTTAAGACACACTACACGAAGGGCACCTGGTACCACAACGCGCTTCCTGTTATCGAATGGTGATGGAATTCCTTCATATGGCTTCAACCTGCGAAGGGCTTGCTTTTCACGTTCAATTTCCTGAAGTAACATACCTCTAACTGTTTTCCAGAAAATCCTTGATGGAGCTCTGAAGTGGAATTTTTCAATTGTTCGCATCTAACAACAATAACTTTGTTTCCTTCCAAAAACGTTTTCGCCACGATAACGGCGAGGCGGCCGAGCAAGTGCCCCCTTCCATCAATGAGAATAGGCTTCACAATAAACCCCGTCATGTTTCTGTCGTACACGGAAAATCAGCACATTGGGTTTGGACTTGTATTTGCTCGATGGGAGGGCAAAAAGGTTCGCTGGAAGTAGGTCCCAGTGGGCCCTTTGTTCAACCTCTCACCTGAATGAGCATTGGCAAGCGCTAGGACCGCAGCAAGAGGGACTCTTAGGATGTCTGATAACTTTAGACATCTTTATCCCATTGTAAATTCAAGCAGGTTGGATAACACTGAGCAGTCCAGAAGTACATGTTCGGCGGTTTCCTCTTCCTTTTTACACCCTCTGCAGGTAGGACTAAATTGTAGTTCCAGTCTGCTCAGGTGCGCTCTTAGGAGCCCTACAACCTTCCGTTGCCTTCCTCGCCAAATAATACATATGTCCATGGGTGGCAGGTACAGCAGGGTTTCCATAGCCGCTGTTGGTGTTATTCTCATAGCTCCTTTTGCGTTCAAGAGAGTCCTTCGTTGAACGTGATGTAGGAGCCTTACGGTTGTTTTCATGGTCGTTTTTGGCCACCATATTACTGATACATATGCTAACATTGGCCTCACGATGGTCCTGTAGATCCATAGAGCTACCTTTGCAGATAGCCCTCATGTTTTCCCACAGCTTATCTGCATTACCAGAAGGCTATCCATGCTTTCTTGGATCTCTCCTTTAGAAGGGCATTCCAGTTTAGTTTGTTATCTAGGATAAAATTTGACTTATTCTTTCAGGGTGAGTTCCTCGTCTCAAAAGCTTGGTGGCTTGAAATCCTTGATCTTTCTTCTTCGCTTTATTTTTGTTGGATTTGGGGATATTCCTTGGTCTATGAACTATTCGTATGTCGAGGCATCCGGCATACATTTCGCTAAGATTCTTTTTGAGTTGCCGGAAAATAGGATCGTGATATCGTCGGCGTAATCTACCGTGTAAATGCCCTACTTATTCAGTGAGTCCAGTGGTCGACGACTAGGTTCCATAGTAAAGGGCACAGCACTCCCCCCTGTGAACAACCCTTTGTCACCCGACATACATGTCTCGTGTCGCCTATTATAATATTGGCTATCTTCCATTACAGCATATTGGAAATCCACTGGCTTAAGACCCCCGGGATGTCGAAGTGAAGTTGTTATCTTTGGGAAGGAGGTCTTATCCATGAAAGTCGCCAGGGTAAAAGCGTTTTGCTCAAAGGATCGGCCAATTCAACTCACCGCTATGCGCAGGGACGAATCTGTCAACCGGCCTTTATATTATGAATGTTGATTAGGATGTAGAGGATGTTTTACCATGACTGTTTCCTAAATGCACCGGCCACATAGTCTCTCCAGTATCTTTAAGAAAAAGTATGTGAGGATTCTTGGCAGATATTCTTTCGCTGTGGTGTAGTCCAAGCGTCCTGGTTTTGGTATAAAGATAACTTTAGTTTCCCTTACGCATAGGGTATGTAACTGAAGGCAATATTGAATCCACGCCCACGAGGGTGTCCAGGATAGCATCCTTGCCCCACTGTATGCGAGAAGACATTATATATAAACTTAAATTTATTAACTTTATCTAGCGATTCTTTTCTAATCCATCTCTTCAAATTAAAATAAATAACTATCACTCATCTGCATTTTATTGAGGTATCTCCCTTGCTTAATAAAATACTGACACAGTATATGGTTTCAAAATCCTTTTAATATTCTAAAACAGTGTTTCATCACACAGTGGCTTCGTCATCTACCTGGCTAAGCCACTTTTTGGTGAAATATTGTTGTAGAATAATAAAAGCGTTTTGAAACCATATACTGTGTCAGTATTTTATTAAGTAATATGAAGTTTCAGCAAGTAACAGCCTCATCAATCCAGTATTTATCTCCCTTGCTCTATAATATCCATTTCTATGATCAATATTATCAAAACGCAAATTTCGATCGATCCCTCGAAATATGTTGTACAGATTGCGGATGTTACAGCATCGATATATCACTTCTACTTCTGTAATAATGCATGTAGATATTTTAGAGGTTTTATCTACAAGACAGAGAACTTATCAACTTTTACTGCTACTAATGTATTTATTTATTTATTGAAACTTTACAATATCCTGTTACTATACATATAAAACTATGAACTTTATTAAAAATAAATCACAACAATTTTGCTTACAGGACTTGCAGGCGGAGTTCACATTTCACAGCTATGTGTTCTTCCACTCAGGCCCAATATGTTTCCTCTTCTGTATGTGCCTTTTAACTTTAGATGACGAAAATTCATCCAATGTACATTTTTTTCTAGACAATAGTTTAGCCATGTTTGGCTCATTTATTAAAAATTTATTCCAAATTTTACAGGTAAAACACACCGCTTATTTAGTTACAACTTATACTCCTTTGAAAATGAATTGTGAAATTCGAAACATATGTCAGGAAACTGTAAATAAAAACATGGAACACAACAAGTGCATTAATCCAAACAAACCTATTTACGCTTAAGCCAGAATTTGTCTTCAAAGTTCTAAGAGATTGTATTTCTTTTGTTTATAGGAATTGCACACTTTATTCGACTTTAATGAAATTCAACATTAATAACTAACATAATTAATACGTATTTTAGTTATTATGGCCATTCGTACAGAAAGTATAAAAACAGAAGTACCACCACTTAAAATCTAAAATATTATATATATTAAATCTAATTAAAACTAATAAACTACTATTTAAAAGACCATTCAAGTTAAAAACTGTTTTGTCTCTTAAAAATTATTTGATATCTTGTATTGCTTTCTCGCGAGCAGAAAGACCGACAGGTCAATGGCCCATTTACAAATAACACTATTTTTGTAATAAATTAATATGATTCTATTATGTACAAAAAATCTCTAAATGAAGATTCTGTATATATAGAATTTCCATTAAGTAATATTAATAAGACAAGTTATAAAACTCCTTACAAAAGTCTGTCAGCCAGGCATGGCCTGGGTACGTACCCCCAAAGAAACTAAAAATGTTGGGCGCCACTTGGTTTTAATAAATTTTAAAGGCCTTTTAAAGTAATAAATAATTCCAAATTTTTCACCCATCTGGAATTCTTGCGAATCAATCCACTGACTCGACAACAAGCGAAGTGCGACTCGATCTTTCCAATTCTTCTCACTTGATTCTTCAAACATATAGTAATGAAGAACTTGAATCCTAACTACCCTCCGAAACAGCAAAATTTTCCAAAAGAATGGTTCCAAACAGGTTTTTAAATTTATACCATCTAGAAAAGTAAAATAAACAACCTAAGAATAATCAACAACTCTAATTTGGCAAATCAGATAGATTAATTATAGTCTAGAACTGGATGATTGTGAAAAGAAAACAAAGATTCACTTAGAGTTGTCCTTAAGAAACAATTAAGACCACAAGACAAACAACTTATTGAAACAACAACAACAGAACGTAATCTTTATTACCTGCCGAAAAGTCTCTGAGTTTTGTAAACGGATGGTAATCTGAATGAGCTGTCTGGATTATAGGGTAGATGATTGAAAGTTCATCCATCATCGTGGGTGTTCTCTTTTACTAAATTGAAATTAAAACACCAGCACCGAACAGAATCCATAATATTTTCTTCATACACATCATTCAATTCAACATAATATCGCAATTTCCTGCGTTGAGAAATCTAATGACAGTCCAAAAATCACAACTGTACAAACAGGTACAACTTTTCTACTATCCTTCGTACTACGGACATTGCCAACTACGCGATAATTAAAACTAGTTTTGGTAATTGAAACACACTTCCAAGAACTATTGCGATATGATTGCCTTTAGAACATTATATTTAAAAAGTAACGTGGAAATAAGTTTACAGTTAATTCCATTATATTTTTTTGGAATTCGCGAACTTTATTATATGTATAGATATAATTGCATAACACTTTTTAAATTTTTCATCAGTATTTAAATTGTAACCTTTATAAAAAGATTTTGCTTATAAATATTGGTACATCATTAAAATGACATCTATTATCTTAAGAAGTTATAATACCCCATAGTAAAACTCAGTTTCCCTGTCTTGACGCCGTTATGCTAATGAGATCCAGAATAGATCAAAACTGTGGATTAATATTTGTAGTTGTCGAAATGCTTAGAGATGGCATTTGGTACTTCTTTAATATTACAGTCCTGGTAGTAATAACTTAATTAATTAAGAAATAGCTGTTGATTGGGATTTGGTTGGCTGTGAAGATATTGCCCCGATTTTTTTTTTAATTATCAACTACCAAAACAATAACCACCTCATCTTCTTAACCATTAACAGTTAACAGACTAACAGATCTTTACTAAATAATGGGTTACTGGACTAGCGCCTAGTCTCAGAAAACTGTTTGTGTTAAATTTTGATCCTTTTTTTCTTTATCTTTATCTGAGGATGCCTGACATCCACGCTTTGCAATAATTGCAAATTGATATAGAGGACAATTTTATTATTTTAATTAGCAACAATCAGATTATTTGTTTTAAAGTTATAATAATAATAATAATAGATTTATTTCCCAGCGGAACCAATAATTCTATTTACAGGGAAAATGTCCAATATTCCAGAAAAATTATATTTAAAATTAAGTATAAAAAACAGAATATCTAAAACATAAAATATACCTAATTATAACGAACAACAAAATACCAAAATATATGTGAAAGTAACATAACAAAATTTCGCTATATTTAATTATGGTTGAAAAAGTAACTAACTAACGGTTTAACAAAATGACAATGACAGTTCACAAAGTTTGCTTTTAAATGTAGTAATAGAATCCCCAAAAATATCAATTGAATGATGGATTTGATTGTATAATCTAATCATGTTAGACAGTGGTGAGTTTAGATTTAACGTTGTACGACTTCTCAAGGATTGAAATATCTGAGGGTTTCTACTTCCACAATGAGAGACGTGTATATTGATTAGACGTAGAAAGTTTGGATTATCAACTGCCCCATTGACAATTTTGTATAATTAAGTAACTGACTTAATACATCTGCGCTTGCTTAGAGGGTTAAGATTAAAAATCGAAAGCAAATTGTCGTATGTAACAGAATCATCTGGATAATGTCTGTAGTTTTAAAAATAAAGGTATTTAAGAAATCTTCGTTGCACTTTTTCAATTATATTTATGTATTGCTGATAAACGGGGCTCCAGATGAGTGAACCATATTCCAATTTGCTCCTTACATATGCAAAATATAGTAACAGTATTGACCACGTGTTATTAAAATTCTGAGTATTGCGTTTAATGAAACCGAGCAGTTTATAACTTTCAGCACAAATATTAATAATATATATGTTAAATCTGAGTTCCCTATCAAAAGTAATCCCCATGTCCTTTACAAAAGAGCATTTCTGTAAAGAAATATCATTTATTTTATAATTGTAATTAATAAAAGATACTTTTCGTGTAAAGGATATTTGTTTACATTTTCTGATATTTAGAGGAAGGTCATTATTAAGGCACCAAGTTTTAATATTATGAAGGTCATTCTGAAGAATATCGTAATTTTTCTTCGATGTGACAGTTCTAAATAACTTCACGTCATCAGCGTATATTAAAATTTTAGAGGTTAGATTAACAGTAATGTCGTTAATAAAACACAAAAACAATAAGGGTCCAAAGTTTGAACCTTGCGGAACCCCACTGCTGGCATTATATATCTTAGAACGACATCCTTAATATTCTACATACTGGGTTCGATTAGAGAGATAACTTCTGAACAATTTTGTGACATTATAATGACAACCCATGGTTTCAAGTTTTTGCAAAATAATGGAATGATTTATGGAGTCAAAGGCTTTACTGAAGTCTGTAAGAATGACATCAACCTGAGATCGATTGTCAAGCGCACGATAAATATATTAAGTGAAATATACTAAATTTGATGTGGTAGACCTCTTCGTCATAAAACCATGTTGTCTTGTTGTAATAGTATTATAAAGAAAGAAATTTAATTGATTAGTAATAATAATTTCAAATAATTTGGCAAAATTGTTCAGAATTGATATAGGCCTATAATTAGAGATGTTACCCTTATCCCCTGATTTAAAAACGGGCGTTACAAGTGTAATTTTCCAAAATTCCGGAAAGTTACAATTTTTTATAATCAGGTTAAAGATGTGTTTCAAAAGTACGATTAAACTATATATACAATCAACGACTATAAATGCAGGCACTTTATCGGACCCTGATGTAAACTTATTTTTCATGTTACGCGAGGCTTTGATGATATCATCATCGGTTATGGGATTAAAAGTAAAAGTATTGGATACATGAGAACTCGATAATACCATGTTATTTTGAGGGTTTCTAAATACTGAACTGAAAAAACTGGCAAAACCTTCAACGATATCATTCGAATTATTTAGAGAATGACCATCATAGGATAATGTTCCTGGATTGTGCTTTTTTTGAATTTGTGAATGACCAAAACTTTTTAGGATCATTCCTAATTGAATTTTCAATGTTTATTATGTAGTTTTTATAATCCTCGGATATTAAACGACGAACTTCTTTTCGTGTATTAGTAAATTTTAATTTATAGTAACTATATTTCGTTTTTTGCAACATTTTACGGTAGTGGTTTTTAGATTTAACTAACCTAATTGTGTATTTAGGGAATATATTGTGTTATAAAGAATAGAACACGCTTCGTTAGAATCGCTACAATTTAAAACAATGGACCAATCAATAAATAAATTAAGAAGTTTAACAAAATCCGCTTTATTTAAATTATAACTTTCATTATTGTTAGTTATGAAACTGTCGGTATTAGAAGATTCTAAGTGTAAATTAAAACAGATGGCTGGATGGTTATTAACATGGTTTTGTAGCATTTTAATAATGCTTAGACCATTCAGCAGAGGAATCCAAGAGATTCCAAACCTATTACTAAACAGCTCTTATAAACAACTTTATCCAAAATGAAAAATATATATATGTTTTCTGCAATATAACTTAATTATACCACGCTAACCGCTACAAGTAGGAAATAAAATTAATCACTTTCTGGTCTAATACTTCTCGTTGGTTTAACATTACTATTGATGTATACAAGTTGTCCCCTGATTTTTTTAATATGAGTAATGTAATGTTTTTGTTTTGTATCTCGATTATTATTATTGGTCACCATTGTTCTTACTGCAATATGCATGTCAATTTGACTTACATAGCTTTAACATGTTAACAAGTGAACAGAAATTGTTAAATGGCTTTATGGAGGCTTCATGTATGAAATTGCAGATAATTTGTTTGTTTTGGCATACGATGTAACAGTAGACACCACTTCGATCTTCTATGTCATACATTTGTTTAGAAAAGTGGTTCTGTAAATCCACCATGTAAGTGCTCCGTTCCTTTAAGCCTCAAAGTGAAGTAGCTGAAATCGGGAAATTAAGGTTTATAAAATGATAAAAGAAAATGACACGTTATCAACAAGAGATCTTAACAGAAAATCCAGAAATTAATGCTGGAAAATCAGATGTGCGTAGACTACTTAAAAGGAATGATTTTAAATCTTTCAAAGTTAAAACAAAAGAGGTATTCACGGATGGCCATGGTCGTCGAATGGAATTTTGTGAAGATGTGATGGATAGAGTAAACAATAGTTACGTTTTTTTTCAAAATATTCTGTTTAGTGATGAGTAGACTTTCCTGTTACATGGTCGTCATAATCCTTCGGAAGTGAGATACTGGTCCCATGAAAACAAGCCAAGTGATACAGCAGTACAAGGCCAACAGAATATTGATATGGCCCACATCTGGTATCAGCACGGCGAATGTCCTGCTCATAATGTGGCTAGGGAATATTTAAATCAAATATTTCCCCGTTGCAATATTAGCCCAAATGAGACATGAAATAGCCACCAAAATCTCATGATTTATCCCCAAATGATTTTTCTCTTTGGGGCCATATAAAGTAAATAATTTATATTTATCAGCATCAAATAGCTAACAACGTGGATAACCTCTCAGGTTAAAAATTCTTCAACCCACTCAAAATATTACTCCTGCTACGTTAAAAGACATGCGACAAGAATTTTATGATCGTCTGGGATATTGTTTGCCTCTACAAGGAGATTCAACAAGATGAACATTGTAGTTATTTGTTATTCGTTACGTTAGAATTATATTTGTTGAAATAGTAATATTAAAATCTCGTGTAAATATGTTGTATTTTACTTCCCTAGTTTATTACAAATTCGAAATTATTGATTATTCCCCGTTAATCAGTTCATTAAAAGATGTGACTCATCTAGACAAAAACGAGCGTGGTAACTAAGTACCAAGTAATGCATTCAATTGCTCGTATTCAAAATTTCAGGGGACAACATGTATACAATGGCTTAATAGAAAATAAATATAAAATATACCTAATAGAAATAATAATATTCTATGATGCATTAGCAATTGTATTATATAATGAATTAAAAATCATTACTCTAAGTGATCTGCTGGTTAAAGATAATTCTATAATTTAGTGAGAACATTGAATTATTGACTTTACCAATGAGATCTAAAAACGACCGAAACCAGTATGTCGTTGTTGTTTGCAGGGAAGCACTAATTCAATGTTTTAATATTTTATCTTTAATATTATTAAATAATATATTATAAAAATTTGTGTTTTCAATGTTCTAGAACTAATGATAGTCACAATTTACAAAAATCTTACTAATTATAATATATTCATTCTAATAATCTTACCCTTAACATAATTTAAGTTTAATATTACTATTATTTTATACTAATTTCAACTAATTAAATGTTCTTTTCTGAATAAGCTTCCACATCCAAGACGGTGGGCAAGCCTTCTTCAAATACAACATTTACCACAAGTAACACAATACCAAATAATAAACGAGCCCGCTCAAAAACCAAACTCGACAATTTCTAGTTATAATTTCCTTGTTCTCAGATGACGGACAGCTTTGAAACCAAAAGTCCATCAGATGTTTATGAGGTATGGCAGCACTACCTTAATTTAACAACTATTCATAATCCACTAACAGAAACATAATGCGGCACTACATCTGACGAATTATAATTAATACATTGTTTTAGTTTATTTGTTCATAATCGGCCCTTTATCAAAATGCGCGCGATAATTTTTAACTATTAATAATGAATTTAACAAAGGAAAACGGTCTGGTCGAAAAGAAACATCAATCAAAATAAGTAAGTTAATAAGACAAAATATTTATATTAATAACCTTTAACAACTAAGTAAAAAAGATAGTATAATTATTTTTTAGGTAAGATAGAACGATGGATATCAAACCACTGCGTTATGTACACTAAAGTGACGGAACTTAGTTTTGATGTTATATCGCGACAACTATATAATGATACGACACTTACTGCATAATCTAAGACCTCTCTCAACCTACATTAAGCTTTGCCTTTCCGTTTTGCAGCTAACTTATTCTGATATTGTCTATAAGAATTTGATCACCAGTGCACCTGCCACAAGCCATACACCAAGGTCGTCATCATATTCACACAGCTATTATTATAATACTAAAAGCCATCATTTTTTAATATCCATTCAAACATAAATTGCTTCTTTCTGCCAAATTCTTAAGATCTACCAAAACCATATTTCATAATTTTACGTACTACCTTCCGAAGAAGTTTTTTATCAAAAGCAGTTTCTGTTAATATCCATTTGTTCAAACCAATCTGATCCAGCCGAAAAATTGTTTTTCTTGCATTCTGCCAACTGAAGCCTTAACTACCTTTAAAGTACCTTTTTACTATAATATTCTGGCTGGGCTCCTTGTTGTTAAATATAATCCCAATCTTAACAAATTTGCCAGTTTTTACAATATCTTCTAAGGCAGTTTTTATCATAATGTTAGCCTAGTCGGCATATTGAGCCCGTTCTTTTTTTGAAAACTTAAGTCTTAGAATTAATATGATTAATATAATCATTAGTGACAGTATCAATTTTTTCACAACCCATTTTTAACAGAACTATCAAAGGCATTCCCTCTTGAAGCAGGAAATTGAATACATAAGCCACATTCCTTGAACTTAGTACTAGTCTCTTAGAAAGACCAACGATTCTTCTTATTGCTTAGGTATATTTCCAATATACAAAATGTAAAATTTTTATGAAGACAATTGAATAACTCAAAAACTGCAGATTGGATACAAAGACAAAATAAAATTTAGTCTTCTCGGAGAAACTATATAATTCTCTAAGCTCAAATACATGGAGATTGGAAAATGAAATAGAATCCCACAATTTGTATTACCCCAAAAACTTTTTTTATTACAATAACTGTGGAAATTTCAGCACAAGCTTTTCTCGGAAATATTTCTAAATTTCAAAATCAAATCCGAATACCTAGCATGTTTAACTGCTAATTGTGATCAGATAATCTCCTTGGTGCAATTGAGAAAGACCGTCATGCAAAAATTAATATTTTATCATATGTTTCAAGACATTTCCTTCCCAATAATTGCACCCAAAATTTTAGTACATCAAGGACGTTAGTGTTAAATTTATGTATACAAATGAAATATTGAAATATCTAGTGCAGTGTTAATGATAAAAATTAATATTGAGAGTAATAAATCTCTATGAGCATTACTGCACTAATGTTTTACATAATAATGTAAAAACTCCAGCTAACAGTTAAAACAACTACTCCCCGTACTAAAGCACCGCCGGGCATTGAATGATATAACTGTTAGCTGTCGTTACATGTCTAAAATTATATTTAGCACTATGTAACAATTTTGTGGTGTAATTACGACATAGCTGCACTGAAGAGCTGTGATACAGCGAAACACGTGTCTGCAGATTGTCATTATAT
This sequence comes from Ontholestes murinus, assembly GCA_963969525.1. Taxonomy (NCBI): domain Eukaryota; kingdom Metazoa; phylum Arthropoda; class Insecta; order Coleoptera; family Staphylinidae; genus Ontholestes; species Ontholestes murinus. Next base: position 22,465,512 of record OZ018393.1, read on the forward strand.
AACACTTTTCGAGACGCGGTTAAGAAAGATAGCAGTAAGTATTTTGAACTTATCGATTGATTCAGGCGTCGAAAAATTTCGTAATATATTTTTGATTGGCGAAAATGTAAAGAAGACAAGACTACGGTGGATCCATCAATTCGACATTTTCAGTTCTCAGTTAAATCTCTTGATTAAGTCTATGTGTGAGAGCTCGTATTATCTTGGTAGATAATTATGCGTCTTCGGCGGTTGGTTTATCTTATTTTACTGAAAAATTCTGCCAAACAAATGGCTATGTACCATTCAGTATTGACCATCTGACATAACTAATGGCACAGTTGCCACGTACCCCTGTTTCTGAAAAAAGAAGGCAACCATTTGCTTCGACGTGATTTCTGCGCGAACAACTTTTGTTAGATGTGGCTTATCTTACAAGACTTTTAGAGTTAACTGCTGTCTATTTTCGGTCTCAAACGCACTTATCTGTGGTTAGTCACATATTACCATATCAGTGACGTGTTTTAAAGCACCGCGTATTTCTTGAGCAGTTCTTTCGACCAATCGACACAAATCCTTTTTTTGAGCGTTTAGTTAATTATGACAGACAAATGTTTATGCAATACTAAATCTTTGGTGGTACCACTAATACCAAAAGTTGTTGTAAAAAATAATCGCACGGAAATTTTTCTCAACACAAATGAACCTCAAAAATTCTACTGTCAAGAAGTGTAATGTTACATTAAGACAGTCAGTTATCAGACCTGAACCATCCCTTCGCGTAATATATAAATGCAACCCACGTCTTACAGCCATATTTGTCTAGCGTTTTAGCTTAATAGGCAACACATTTTACTGTCATTGCCTTCTATACTATTCAATGTCTGTCGAGGTTTTAGCCAGAGAAGTAGTTGTTTCAAAATTGATTTGTTTTGTAGTCTTAGTAAGACTCATTGTTGTAGATTCACGAAATGTTTTCGTATTTTTAAATTATTATTCTATACTATATTCTTTACCGCAAACAATACATATACGATTCGCGTTATTTTACAGTAACAGAACTGTCTTTTGGATAGCCCGTTACATAATCATTTGAGAATCATTCCGGCTTCTTTTGCTAAGGATCTTTTTTCTAACATCCCTGTATATTGCTGCTGTCCAGAACAGCAATATACAGGGTCCGCCAGTAAAAAATAAGTTTAATATGAAGGACTTACTTCTTTGGCAATTTCTAAAATATTAATGGAAAATACAAAAGTTGTCATTTGTTGTACAATATAAAAAAACTATTTCTAAATGTTCTCCATTTACATTTAAACATTCTTGGAGTTGAGAGTTTGGCATAACCCTTCTCACCACATTCACAGATACTGCTGCATTATATTTGCTGGGATTGTCCGGTGTGGATCAATTTGGAACACTTATGTTTTCAGCTATCCCCATAAAAAGAAGTCGCAGACTATTATGTCGGGAAACCTAGGGGGCAATGGATATCCCCATTTCGAGAAATCACCCGCTTCAGAACAAAGCATTTACAACATTCATTGAGATTCGGACAATGTGGCATGTTGCCTTGTCTTGCCATCCTCGAAAAAATAAGGACCTATAATTCCATTGCCCAATATCGCACACTATATTGTGACTCTTTGAACATGAAAAAGTGTTTCTTAAAGTTAACGAGCACTACACTCTCGCCATTTTGATAATACGCTTCATCTGCGAAGCCTCGTTGTTCAAACGTCTCACGATTCATTGTAAACTAAATGACAGACCATGCAGGTTATGACAGATCGGCAACTGACATTTCCACTATTTCGCCACGAGCTGCTAAACCCACCTCAAATTTGACAGTTTGACTGGCGGACCCTGTGTATATATATTGAAAAAATCTCCACCTTAAAATATTCATTCAACATATGGATGAACTACTTTCATAAATACTCTGCCACTTTTAATTGAATAGCCTGTCTCAAAATACCCTTATGCCCTATTTCCCATTTATTAGAGCTTGAAATCTTCTATCTTCTAGACAATTACTCACCCCAATGCTAGTCTCATGACATTCCTGTACATCCAAGAAGTTTTAAAGTCTCCTATGTACCCTCTTCACCAGCGATCCTATGATTTTTGATTATTTTTTTTAAATTAAATAAATATTTATTCTTCACAAATATTGTTTGTAAACATTCTTTTCAAAACTTTCGAACTTAAATCGACTATAAAATTTTTCTAGGAAAACATTAATTTTAAAGCTTGGTTTCTACTCTGAAAGATGTAAGAGTATTACCAGATCTATACGCTATAATTTACACAAAAAATATTTAAATATTCCCAGATATTAAAAAACAGAAAACATTTTGAATAGTTGTATTTCAATTCATATTTGACTTTTTTTTAAATATAGCGAAAGTGTAATTACTTAGTTTCGAATAAATTAATTCCTTTCTTGTACATTGATATGTAGAATTTTATTTAAAAATACTTCTGTTTATCGGCATACTTTTATTCGTACTCTCTTATAGATACAAATTTTACCTTTAAAGTTATTCTATAAAAATTCCATGCGAAAAATACTTAATTATTCTTCAAAAATACTTACTCTGTTTTTACTATAATATTTACTGTGCTAACAAATACAGTAATTATTTTTCACTTATACTATAATATGGATTACCACGTAAAAACGTTCTCCACTACCATCAAGATTTAGCCTTAATTGATATATAATACGTATATCAACTATTATGTAAATAATATATATATATATATATGCTTTATAAATTTTTGAACAAAACCTTATGAATCATTTATCAAATGCACGTTTAATTTTCTATCTATCGATTTAACAAAAATAGAAGCGAAGGTGAGTCGGCGCGACAATATCTGTTAATTTCAAGCTCATCAATAATTTATAAGTTAAGGTTGAAACATTCAAGAGCCCTCCATCATTAGAGAATCGATTTTAGGAAGCTTTTATTAAAAGCTCATCATTTAATTAAATGTTGCCTTTAAACGTTGTTTAACAGTAATTTACAAATCCATTTACTTTTAAACAACGTTTAAAGGCAACATTTTAATTTTCTTCAATAACTCGATAACGCCTAACGCGACCGCTAATAAACCTTTACATTATTCAGACACTTTTTTTAAGACAAATTTTTGGTGTAAACAGAAACCCCTGATTCACATATCTTTCTAGTTTATTAGTGCTATCTTTTGTTTTTCTTATGGTGGCCATATTGGATTTTCCATTTATTAGATAGTGCTTCAAAAGTGCTTTCCAACGATGTACAACATACCTTAAAAATTTTAGTTACAAGCAAAATAATAATAAAACGCAAATTAATTTTAAATATGACAATTTATTTATTATGCTTTAGCTTTCTTCTTAACAAAATACACATGGATATATAAAAAGAAATATACAAAGCATACAAACATTTTAGAATATGACATTTACTTAAAGAAATTATTCAATATGACGACCATTCTGTTCCACACACTTTTGACATCTTGTTCTATAAGAATTACAAACTCTACGTAGTGTGTCTCGGTTTACTAGTCGTAGCACATCTATTACTCTTTGTTTTAAAATTTCCCGAGTTTCTGGTGGTTCAAAACTAAACACTTCGTTTTTAGTGGTATCCCATAAATAAAAGTCAATTGGGCGTAAGGTCGGGTGATCTTGCATTGGTACATTATTTGAATTCTCTTTCATTAAAGTTTACTCTCAACAAATGTTGCACGTTACGAGTGTTATGGGCCGGGCAACCATCTTGCTGGAACCAGATATTTTGCAAGTCCTCGGGATTAATAATTTCTCATTTGTTAGTAGCTCCAAATATCTGTTACCAGTTAAATTGTTGAAAGTACCTATTAACGAAAAAAACAAAATAAAAATTTTAACAAAATTTCATACCAATAAAACAGCATTAGACATTAAAACCAAATCGAACTTGAAATTTTCTTTGATTAACCAAATGTCAATTTTCAGTAGACCAATGATGATAGTAATTTCTATTGAATACTCCACAATGGGTAAATCGTATTTCATCTGTCTATTTTTGATTTTTTTAACCTTCGAGCGGGCGCGCAGCCGTAAAATTTACGGAAAATGTATTAATTTTATAATTAAATGACTATACGCGTATAAATCTAAAAATAGTCTTTATCTATTCTTTGATCAATGCTTATAGATTATGTTGGTGGAGATTATTTGGTTTTGTGCCATAACATTTGGTCTGCACAGAGTAATAAGTGAATTAATGTATTGGGAATAAAGCGCAACTTCTAGTGCAATTGTAGTATAACTTAGTGTAAATATTAATATTTAACAGTTTTTTATATACTTTTTCATCTTGTGAACCAAGAAAGTATGTGTATATAATATATTAATTATCAATTAGTTAATTATTAAATTTATTCATCTATACATATTATTATTTTTAATTCTTTTTTTCTTGTATTTTTTCTTGTTTTATTAAAAGCTTCGCAAAAAAATAATATTTTTTAAGCTCAAATACTATTTTTCTTTAATTATTGATAATTACCAAACTCTATGCTATCATAAAATAGTAAAAATTTGTGGTAAACTGTATGACGTAAAATTTACGGCGCGCGCTCGCTGATGTTAAAATGAAGTGCGCGCCCGCTCGAAGGTTAAAGTACCACCTGCTTAATTGCAATCTTCGGTGAAAGTCATTATCACTTAAACCTTGTACATTTGTTGGTTTCAAGGTTCTATGAACAGTAGATTTTGAAATCCTTGTTTCTCGAGTTACACGACCAACTGATGGGCTGGAATTGTTCGTAACGTTCTGCAAAATATTATTTCCACGTGTATCAGCATCATTAACTTCATAGTTAGATCGTTTTTGTTTGAAGCTTCCAAAGTTCTGTAAATTGTTTTCAGTGTCTCTATTTGCTTTGAAATATACGTCCAACATTTCAACTTTTTCTTGGTTTGAATATGTATATGCCATTATTATTACTTATAAATCGTAATTCTTGAGAATAAATAATTACTTATCATTAACTATAAGTAGATATAGGATTCAAGTTCACTTATCTCTGCAGCGCTAATTATACTTTGACAGGTTATTGTTTTGTTTCATTGTTTTGCGCTTATATTTAATTTCATGGCTTACTAATTTTATTGGACAACCTGTATTTTTGTTGATAATAAAATTATAATTCCATTATAATAATTATCGTTTTTTAAGCGTGTGCCATTAGCGCAGTATCGTCGGCGTATAAGAGATGATAGGCAGATTTGTCTAAATAGTTAGGATGGGGGTTGTAAATATCATGGACGAGGAAGTTGTAAAGATATTGTAATAGATGGGATTCCTGGGGCATGCCATATTCAGGAGTGAAGAAGCTTGATCGTATCTGGCGTATTTGAACTTGCAGAGATCTGTCGTGAAGGAAACTGTCCAAGAAATTGGGCTCACAGCTGGAGGCTCCATGTTGAGTAAATGACCAGGCGTCAGTACTTAAAGGTCCGTCGAGTCGGAGCTTAGTGAGCTTAGGGGTTGCGAGTTTAAGACGGACTCCGCTTGAATTAGATAGTTGGTAAATTCTTCGTAGTTAACTTCTGAACTCCTGCAAGTTTCGACAACAGTCTTTTAGCCGATTTGACGGCTGCTTCGTAAATTTCACCGAAATGAGGGGCTCGGGTGATTTAAACTCCAATTAATTTCTCTCTCTGCCAAGTAGTCGGTGATTTCAGCACTAAGCTCCTTCGATCTCATAAGTTGAGCGAAGTCATCTATTATACGTTTTGCTCTAACAAAGTTGGTTCCTTGATCGCTGATGATTTCAGTAACTGTTCCTCTTTCGGCAAAGCGACGAAGTTCTCCTACAAAGGCAATTCAAGATGAACTGCTTTCTTTACTAAACAAACGAAAACACACCCATAGCTTTTGCACATGCGATTTGTACGTAATCGACTCATTTTAATTTCGAACGGACTACAATAATTCACGCTCACTCGACTAAATGCCTTAACTTTCGTCAATCTAAATCCTGGAAGATCCCCCATCATAATTGGCTTAGGGTATGTTTTGAAGCATCTAAGACTATTATTTAACTCTTGGCGAATTTGATTTCTTGCGCCAATTATCCAGAATTGAGTTTGGATTATAGATTGTAAATTTAAAGCTCCCGTATGAAGGTAGGTTTGATGGTAGAATTTAATTATTAACCGAGTCAACGGGTAGCCCCTGGGCAACAGAATGGGCTGAAAGTTGGTTGAAAGACACTTGTGCGAATCGAATCCTCCCACCAACTCGAATAATACCCTTGTCGTCAACGAAATAATTCAAACTCCTCAGACATAAGCAGATGTAATTCAGCTGAAAATGCCTGCCTTTGAGCTTCCTTAATACACACGAAGGTAGCTTCCGAAAGTTCTTGTGTTGTCATTGATACTACTTTCGTATCAAGCTTACGACAGCGCTTGGCGAATCGAAGGCAGTTGTCGACGACACGTCTCAATTTAGAAAATGAAGAGAATTTCTTTACAACCGAATCCCGAAATTCATCCTTCATCGCTGTTGTTAGAACGAGATGTTTTTCTTCCTACTTCAGAATTTTATTCTTGGTTCGAACGGAGATAGTGGGCGGTTTCTCAATTTTCCAGAAAAGATGCGACATCTCTTCCAATGAAAGTGTCTGGATAATAAGGTTTTGAATTCTGATGTAGGTAATCCAGATTGGATCACTCCGCCCATCAAAGAGATGGGCTTCCATTGCATCAGGTGTGCGTGGAGGGCACCATTTAATTCCACCCTTGAGAACCTTCAAGTACCACTGAGCCCCTAATAACATATCAACTCCCTGGGGACTGAAGAAATCAGGATCCGCTAGTTTTAAACCCTGAAGATGTCGCCAGGTATTCGAATTAAGTTCAATCTGTTTCGATTGGCATGTGATAAGGGAATCAAGAACGAAACAGTCAACATTGAAACGTGGCGGTCCACCATTACCAGCAGCAAGACGACATTTTTTCTTCCACTAGTATGACCGATGTCGGTATTCCTCAAACCATGAATAGAAATGTTGGCCTTCTTGACATCTAATCCCAAACGATTAGCACAAGCTTGCAAAACAAAGTTGGATTCACTTCTCCCATCAAGTACTACTCTTACCTGTTAGTATCGACCCCAAACATCAAGCATCAATGCTTGTACAGTACAAAGAAGTACTACTGTGCGATGAGAACTGGTTCCTTTAATCAATAACAACATGTAGGAAGTGGATGTGTTTTTAGTGGTATTTTCCTTCTTCTTTTGTGAAGTAGGATCTCTATGCAGTAATTCATGATGATTACCCTTACAAGTACGACGCGAGAATTTTGACAAGCAATCCTTAACGAAGTTCCCGGAAGTAAACATTTCAAACACAAATGCTTAAATTTGGCCAACTCCCATCTCTTTATCACAGTCATCTTCTTGAAGTCAGGGGTCATCTTCTGGATTTCTATGTACAAACAAATTGGTGGTGCGACTAGCTAACCCCCGGCAATTTCCCATTGGCAATGAAGAACTTGTTCCACGACCCTCGAACACTAATGCTTCTTTCGTTCAAAATTTTACTTATGTTTTTTGTAATTATTTGGTTTTTATATGTATTTTTAAGACCAAAGATCTAAATAAATAAATAAATATATTATGGCAGATTTGCGACCTGCGGGACTTGCATTTTGACAGTTAGACGTGAGGATAGATATAAATAGAGTTGTGGAGCGGTATTCAAAGAATCAAAACTCATAGAGAGGGATAAGATCAGCTATGTAGGACATAAGTTATTTCCAGGTTTAGGTAAACAGGTAATTAGACCCCGCTTCCACTTCGACGGTGAAAATTGTGTGGAGTATATGTGATTAAATATTTTAAGGATATAGGTGTGCATATTTGTTGGAAGGGATTTAAGGATAATTCTAGGAATATTGTTATAACCAGGTGCCTAGTTGTTTTTTCTTTTTGAGGTTATTAAAGTATTCTTCCTCCTTTATAGTATCATTTGGGAAAAGAGGTATTTGGGGTAGTTTTAAAAGACATAGACAAGGAGTTTACACTATCAAAGAATTAATTGCCTCAGTCTATGTGGTTTCTCATTGTGTACAAATGTTTGAAGTAGGTTACAAAGATGTTAGAAATATCGATATCGTCCGTTGCTGTATTTTTAATACAATAGCATAAACTAGAACAATTAAAATATTCATCAGATAGAAGGTATAAATTACTACCAAATATACTAAACACAAATTCGATAGTGTTTTCATTGTTTTACTAACTAAATTATTTAGATGCAACTGAATAAAGAAAGTCATCGTGACTGACTAATGTTACTTTCTTGTCAAATATCAGCCCAATATTTTTCTAGTATCAGCAGCAACTATTTTTTTCGTAATTCTTAACCTTATTTTGAATAAAGTAAAAATAATTGCAGAAATTGAGTTCTAAACAAAAATAATTTTCCACATCTTCAAAACCTTAAAGAACCCATAACCAAAAGAAAAGCTCATACTACTTGCATGTGTTCACCTTTTGTTAATTATTGCTTCGAGTTTATATTATACGTGTCTTTTACTAATACCAAAGAGGAACCCGCTTGATGAATACCAAGATGTTTCTATAGTGAATTGAAAATATTTATAAAAATATGAAGGAACTATATCTTATAAAAAATTTCTACATCAGAAAAATACTCTTATAGATTTTAATGCAACTAATCTAATAAACACCAATCAAACTAGAAATGAATTCTTCTGAAACTATGTCTTAAACTGTAAACTAAACATAATAACTTCGCTTAATAACTAATTTGTTACATGTTATATTCATGGAACCAACATAACTTACTAATTTTTATTATACTAATTTAACATTTATTAACAACATTAATGTGTAAATAAATAACGATATTAACAATCATAAATATATAAAAATATAATATATAACATCCATGATATGATTTAAAATTGTTAATGTATATTTAAAAAAATCTACCTATTTTACCTTTATATGAAAATACTAAAATATCTTTTGTCATTTTTAGTTATCTAATGAATCACTAAAGGTAAGTTGTGGAGTGTAGGCCAACTTTTAGATGTTAATTGATTGATTAACATTGGTTTTGATTTTTTTAGTGTGCTGCTTAATTAAACCGTATATTTATAATTAGAAAGTCCGTAGTGCAAATTAGGCAAAAATTATAGTTTTAGTGGTTTATTAATCTATATAAATAGAAGTGTTAGTAATTATAGTAGAATTATATTTCTTTTAGAAATAACAAATAACATTTTTTATCAGTTCGAAATAAAAAATAATATTTATTAAATTTAATGCTTATAAGTCAAATTCTAATTTACATGGAATGGAAAAAAAGTTTTCCATATTAAGATATTAAAATACCTCAATTAGAATTGTTATACAATACTTATGTTAGCAGTTATTAAATAGTTATTTTTGTAATTCAAATGTAGATAAATATATTTTTTAATTTTTAGGAAAACAATTAACTGAAATTCAATTAATGTTAATATAATGTTCTGAGAAACTAAATCAATAGGTATAATATTTATAAGACGGTTGGTCACTTATTTTATGTATCTAATATTAATTTGGATGAAGTTGCAATGTGTTATCTCATTTTTCATAATTAATTTAAAACTTGCACATATGTTTACTGATAAATGACTAATAAATAAATAAAACATATTCTGCCATTTTTAGGTAATTATGTTCTAACAAATTATTAATTATTAGTACATAATTACCTAAAAATTGCAGAATATGTTATATTTATTTATTATTGCAGCGGTTATCGTTTAACTTTCTAAACTAAGGAGATTAAGTACGGATATCATTAGCTAAAAATTTTAAACAATTTTAAAGTGTCCTTATAGTTTCTAACTGTAACCATAACTATTTTTTTTAGTTTTAGAGTTATAACCATACTTCGATAGTAAATGAATAATAATTATTACGGATGAAGTTTTAAATTAATTTAAACCTTCATCATTAATAGTTTAAGGGGGGGAAATACATGTAATCGGTCATAAAAATAACCTTTTTTGGGATTTTTTTTGGACAAACTAAAAGAGATACAACCTCACGATTTCTGGACTTTATTGGGCATACAGTAGGCTGTAATTTTAGAAAATTTGAAGTCTTTCCGCTAATTGGTTAGCCCTCTATTCAACCGATTGTGCCGCCATGTTGAAAATACCGACTAAATTTGCGTACACTCTGGAGGCCTGAAAAATTATTTTTTTAAAGTTTTTCTTGCACAACCCTTTTCTTAGATGTATTTTATCCTAAATGAACCTCAAAAAGTAGAAAAAAACCCATATATATGATTTCTGCAACTTGCTGAAAAAAAAGTTCAAAATTTGACTCTTTTTTCGGATTTCGTAGGCCCGTAATAATTATTTATTATCAATTTTTTTCTGATTTGGGAGGTTCATTTAGAACAAAATTTTATTAGCTGTTGAGCAGACAGAAATTCAAGTGATTCGAATAAAAATTGACAAAGTTATCATGTACGCCAATTTCAAAAACATGGTTTCGAGAAAAACGCGTTTAAAGTTTTAAGTTTAGAAAAAGCGTAATTTGTGTAAACTTATAATTAAACGGCGATCCCGGGACATAGAGAGTGCCTTCCTCACGTTCATAGAAGTAGTTAAGCTCGGCTTGAGCCTTTTTTCTGGCTGTTCTGGCTTCCTTGCTCCTATTTAGCGATCGCCGCTCCTAACGGATTTATCGGGCGTCGTCGTAATTGTCAACGAAAATCCTAGTATTTTGGCCAATGATACATTCCATCCCTTCCATAATTTTGCAGAAACCTTTGTATCCTTCGTTTAATGTAATAGCAATGATATATGCAGCAATTTGAACGATTTTGTAGCCGCAGTTCAAATGCTTCGGTTCCTTGGGTGCTGATTCCCTTTGAACTGTCTTTTTTTCGGTCTACTTGCACGATGACACTCGTCTTTATTACTTTTCGGATACATTGTTCACGGCAACAATTACCGCGACGTTAAAACAAACAAACAACGATTGTTTGTATTTCCATAGACTATAAGATAAAATCGGTTCATGACACGGAGGTAGAAACTCTGTTATATGTCCGTGAATACTTTTGCGATCACTTTAATATTTCGTTGGATAAATCTTAAATGTGTAAGGAAGGTTTTTATGCAAAAAACAAAAAATCGAAAAAAAAAATTTTTTTACATGTGTTTCCCCCCTTAAAATATTTCACCATGTGATAAATGAGAAAGTCATTCAAGAAATAATAATTACATACAGAAATGTTTAAAAGTATTGATAAAATAATCTAAACACATAGACTTATTGCTTATTTGCCAACCATAGCCACAGTACAGTTTTGGTCTACTCTAAATCTTCATAGCCTAACAAAGTTTAAGACCATTAAGAACATTAGATTGAATGGGCGGATACTTGGTAAAACTTTATTATAAACTTTTTAAAATGACACGCATTTGTTTTTGAGTTACACAGATTTATTGTTGAAACACTGCAACTTTTAATGTTCATTTGCCTGATGAAGCAACTGTGTGGCGTAACAATTGTTGCAGTATTTCAACAACAAATCTGTATAACTCAAATTCAAATGCGTTTCATTTATAAGAATACACTTTTTTATAAAAAGAGATTAAATCCGGCATTAATAACACCTTTGAGTAGAGTAGTATTGGACTTCTGTCAACTAAAACCACTTTCCAAAGTCGCTCCTAGGACTAATCCGAGATTATCGATCTTTTCAAAACTCAAGAAAAAGTTTTCGCTACAGGTCTGGTTATTCAAGTGATGCTCTCATCGAAACACACCAGCGTTACCAATGGATTAAGGATTAATGAAGGGAACAAGAAATTGGGATTTCACTAGTTCACAAGTTTTAACAGTAAAGTGTTAAAGTGCTAAAGTTATTATAGTGCACAACATTAAGATGGTACCTATAGCCTAAAGTTTTGAACTAAAAGTCCCTAATTGAATGCATTCTCCACCAAACAAATTTACAAAACAAACAACAGAATTTCCAACTGCACTATGCTGATAAGATCCAAAATTTATCTAATCCAACTCATAATTGTTGTTTTAATAAATGTCCTTCTTTTAAAAAGTCAACAATTATTTGTATCACAATTCATGGTTTGAGTTTACGCGAAGTGTTATTTTCAATTATTTGTATGCCATTTATATCTAAGTTATTCATAGTACTTTTACAGAATTTATGTTTGAATTTGTGAATCAATAAATATTCCTTTTGCATCAGATAGTTTAAAAATGTTTCTTTAATTTTTCTCAAACTCGTTATAAAATCCAAATTTTAATTATAAATGGGATGTAAATACTCGATTAAATATTTAAATCATCTAAGGTCTTAAATTTAATATAAAATTTGGATAAGATTAGATTAGAGAAGGTCCTTTGAGTACAGACAACCTTATAGCACTGCGACCATGTTAGATTTTTGATACTAGTACCTTACTACTAGTATGTTCACAGCAATTCAATTTCCTTGTAAAGTCAATTACTGTCCTATTAGGAAATGCCCTGATTCCTTCTGGTGTTATCGCCATTTTTCGAGTTGGGGCTAGTCTGGTGGTAATCTGAGGTAGCCAGTGTTACCCATGCCTAGGATGTGCTCGGAGTTTCCTTTTCTAATCCACCTAGTCTATAAGTGGTTTTGTCAACTTCACTGGGCAATGTTCTAATAGGAGACCCGTAACCAGTCTTATCTCGTTTCTAGTGAGGCGCACGAAGCTGTTTAGCTCTGCTTGGCCACAGGTCAATAAATATTTTCGATTGCTTTCGACATGGTAATTATCCAGTTTCTTATTTTGCTCTTGAACCACGGCCTCTCTATGTGCTTTTGATAGGCTTTGGTCTTATTATGACAGTCGCAACTTCTTCCCTGGCATAACCTGATACCCAAGTAAACTTGTTGCCCATAGATAGTTAGCTTAGCTGCCTGAGATCTAATAGATGTGTGTTCCTTGGTAGTCCTTTTTCTTACAAAGTTGAGCACATGTTTCCAAAGCTATTATTTCAGCCTGTAAGACTGATGGACCGAGAAGAATAGGGAATACAGTACTTAGATCCGTATATGCCTATGCCACAGCCCGCTTCCGTTATTGATGCATCTGTATACTAGATTACTGAGGTATGTTGATCTGACAAAAATCACTTCAAAGCGTGATACGAAATTAAATTTGGTCGGTATTACGTCCGACGGTGTTTGTAGGAACTCTGGTTTAATCAGTTTCAGAATTTTCCGCAAAAGTGCTCGCATCTATGACACGTACCATGCCAGTCCATTCGCTGAAGTCGATACCCTTCTTGAGGCCCCTTTTTTCTACGGGTTTAAAAGTTGTGTTGCCAAACGCACCTTCAATATCCGCAAAAATACCTAACGCGATCTCCTTGTGTTATAGTGAAACTTCTATGCCTGTTGTGAGACTATGAAGTGCATCCACAGTGGATTTAAATTTGGGGAAGTAAGACACTTATTATGTTCCATAGATTTAAACTGTTTCAATTTAACTTTAAAAATGATTGGTAACAATCGAAACACGTGTCAGTCAACTGATAATAAATCTATGGAACACAAGTGTCTTACTTCACCAAATTTACAAATCTGGTTCCACCAAGATTGTGGCGTAACAAGTATCAATCATAGTGGATTTGTCAGGCTGATAAGCAAACTCCTGTCGATGGAGCGGATTTGCCTATAGGACACATCACCTTATATCGTTGTCTATAAATCTTTCCATTCGATTGGAATATAGCGTAGCGAAAAGCTAGCGTTTTAAACTGCCTACACGTAAAGACTATTATATCTAGCACTGCATGGAAAATGACAACTGAGTATGGTGCTTTAAAGGGTTTAAAGCTATCAAATTCCCATTCATTTTTTTCTTTGGTAATGAATTTACCAGCCTTGATTTTGCTTTCTCATGCTTCCTTCTGTAGATTAAGCAGAATTGTCTTGGGAGTTCACCGATTTTGAACCTGGGAAGTGCATCTTTAGCAGCACACTGAGACCTTCCCTCTGCATAACTCTCATCAGTTTTTTTTATTAGCCCGTTGCTGTGGTCTTTTGACATAACTTTGTGGAACCTAGCTGTTGGGGTTGTTTCATCAACTCCCTCATAGAACGTTCTCTAAGTTTTCCTTTTACTATTTCTTCAACGTCTTATTATATTCCAATAGTGCATGTCTATAGACATTTCAGTTGCCTGTTTTCTTTGCACTTGTTCCACCAGGGCGCGTCTCTAGAGACGTTTATCTTTAGAGGACAACTGGATTCATACGACTTTATGAATTTTGCTAAAAAAATATATAATATTACCAAACTGCTCGACTTTCAAGAAAGAATAAAATAATTTTAGAGTTGTCAAAGATATACCAAAGACGATTTAAATTATAATTAATAGTAAATATAGTTTATATTCTCCCAAACATGTATTTTGTGTTCGTTAAAACAGCTAATATAATTGATGGTTTAGCACCCAAACATGGATGACGGCTATATTTCCGCTGGCGCCTCGTCATCCATTTCCTCGTTCTCGAAAGCTATATTTCTTCGAAACAGTTTTCACACTTCGAGGCCTTTATGAGGCATATTATGTTCTTCTTCTAACGTAACGAGTTGCTTAAACCCGATATCATAGATTTGGGCCCCGGGAGAAACTCCACCGATTCACGCTGGTCGTTCAACGTGTTAAAAAAAAAAAATACTCGATAAAGATCCTGGTCAAATACAAAAAAAAATTGCACAATTATTCGTAGTTACTTAACTTAAGCGGTTTCCATTAGATTGAAATTCTTTAGATTGTTTTATCAACTGAAACCAAAAAACATTGAGAGGAGAGTTTTCACTTACGAACATCTGATTTAAAGCAGCAAATAAAGTTTTTTTTTTGATAATTAGGATTCAAACTGTGTATGAGAAATGGATATTCTATGGCAATACTGGATTGATGAGGCTGTTACTTGTTGAAACTCCACAGCACTTAATAAAATACTGACACAGTATATGGTTTCAAAAATGTTCAAAACAATGTTTAACTGTGTCAGTATTATATTAAGTGAAATTCTATGACAACTCTAATAAATAAAGGTCACAATGCAAGCAAAGACATGACAAAGATATTTTTCTGCAGTGCATAACATGATTTTAAAAATGCTCAAGTGGGACTTTTTACTATACCAGCCGCATTCGTCGGACATTGCTTCTTCTGATAACGTGTTGTTTCAATAGATGGCGGTTTCACATCATTCGCAGAAATCTGTGATAACCTGAGACGATCCAAACCTCAAAAGTTGAGATGAAATTCAAAAATTGACTAGAAGGTGGAAATAAGAAGTAGTCAATGACAACCAATACTCTTATTAATCTGTTCATATATTTCGTTTTGAAATAACTGCACTTTTTGCCCACAATAAAAGTACTTCCAAATCAAGTGGTAAAATACCAGGTGCAATACATAACGCAACACTCTTTCTGAAACAAGGATTGTTTCATTCAGCATTCAAATATATCATGTTATTCCCTAATCCTTTTGCTACAAAACACTATTTTTCAATGCATCAATAACGTCTTTATCATCCGCGTAGTGCTTCCCGCGGATTGTATCCTTCATTGAGCCAAACAAATGAATATCCGACAGTGCGAGATCGAGGCTGTAAGTTGGATAAGGAAGAATAGTTCTCTTAAGTTTTGTAAGCTCCTCTCAGGTGCGAAGGCTTAATGTGAAGCACCCTTTGCCCAACGACTCACCGTTTTTGTCCACTGTCAGATATCCGTAGACATTCTGTAAACACCTAAGAATATCACTGTTACAGACGCCATTTTAACAGTTTCTTATAGCGCTGTCACCTATCGGTAATCAATGACACTGTACGAGACGAAGCGCGAATATTGAATGATGATCCACACGAAATTTTCAGGTTTTTCAATTAAATTTGTCCGAGAAAAAACTGTGTGGCACTAATTATTGAACTCCCCTCGTATATTATTTAAAACTTTATTTAGTAGATATTCTTCGAGTAGAAAAACTATTATAATTAATTAAAGAACGATAACACCACAAACATGTTTCATTGTGCTGAATATGCTTTCAGACATGTAACGCCGGGTGGTGCATTAGTACGAGGAGTAGTTGTTTTAATTGTTAGCTAGTAACCTTTCATTATTTATAATGTAAAAAATAGTACAGAAATGCTCAGTGAAAGTAATTTTTCATATTAATACTTTTATTATTAAAACCACTGCACTAGTAAATCAATATTTTATTTTATTTACTTTACATATATTATAATTAAGTTTTTTGCAGTTGTCATTCATAGCTCGTATTTAAAAAATCCTCAACGATTAAATATTACTCGTTCTTAAAAAAATTTAAACGAACACATTTTTTAGTGACTTAACGAATTGATACCGAGTCACCACAATTGTTTAAATTATATACATAAAAATAAATTCATACATGTAAAACACAGTAAATGTTCTCATTTATAATTTAATAATAATAATTAATCACACAATCGTCTAGATTGTTTATTTATTTATTTTTTAAATAAAAATAAACATTTAATTTTGGGGCATTTCCTTTGTAGTAAATCTGAAACATGAAAAGAACATTTAAGAGCTAAAAGATTTTGAATAATTTCGGACTATTAAATCGGATTATTGAGAAATACGAAATATTAATTTTATATATTTTACAATTAACAATATTTTTAAAGGCTCTCTTATTTTCAAAAGTAATTTAAATGATTAGTGACTGATATGTAAGTTATTAAGTTATATATTTCTATGTTTATTCATGCTATAAATACTGATTGCAATTTAATTTGAATATGGTTCTATTAAGGTATAATTTTCTTATAGTCCTAATGTTAGCATAGATTTGTTTATTTATTCCGGTACTATACGATGTGTACCTTACCAACTCATGTATGATTGTTGTTAGATAGAGCATTTATAATGTATACTTCTATTAGCTGCCTCCAAAGTGGTATCCTGCCAGAAAGATTCCATTACGAACCATATGATGGAATCATTAAATTTTCAGATAGCCTTTTTACGAGTACAATAAAGAGAAAAATATGTTGAAATACAAATATCAACATTGAAAATATGTATCCATTTATTTATTAACATATACCATAAAATAAATTGACTTATAATATTACCAAAATTATATTCTGTACTATAAAATCTATAATATTAGTGCAATTTACGCGTGATTTCCAAACAAACAAAAATGAATAAAGAACGTAAATTAGCAAATAACATGTTTATACAATAGATAAATGGATAAACTAATCTAATTTTAATAATATTGGTAATTGAAAATAAATTTAAAAACAGAATTGTTATAGTTTGCAACGGTCAAAGTAAAACCTAGAATTACAAATACAACTACATAACCCAATAAATAACGCAATTTATTCTATTGGGTTTATTCTAATAATTTATATCGCTTCTAAATTTAAAAAAAATATCTTTAATAGTATTGTTTTCAAATAATTCAATCAAGACACAAAACCGAGTTACATTTATTTACTGATTCAACCTCTAAGTCGAGTTGTGTTCTGATTTATTTTATGAAAGATGTATACAGGGTCTATTATGAAAGTAATACGCGTGATTTAATTGTGACGCGGCTATCCATCGCAGCGAGGTAAAACGCATTGGGAAATGTGGTGAAGGGTCTGCCCTTTCAATACAACCGATCGCCAGTTTGCTCCGTCAGTATGAGTCGAAAAACGGAAAATAGTATATTGTTCAACGAGTGACGAAAGTAACATTTTTTTAAGCTCGCGAACATTACCAAACAAGGCGAAGCTTCGACAAGTTAAACACTATACTTTTTCTACTACCTTAGCTATGATACTAACAATCTTTTATTATTATATGAACAAATACTTTATTTTGAATTAAAAATTAAAAAACTACAGATCATATTTAAATTACTTACGATTTGAATATCAAATTTTCCGACAATTTTGCAAAATATGCAAACATGAATATAAATTTACGCGATTATCTGTCTTAAATTCCATGAATTTTGCATATATTTCTTCTCTTTTTCGATTTTTCTTATAATAAACCCATATAGGTTTCCTCAGCTTAATTTACTATTTCTGGTGCAGTATTGGGAAGATCTAAATCACTTACTAAATCAGAAATCATGATATGATGAAGTTACGAACAGTACAAATTCAAAAACTGACGTTTAATAATGACACGATATAGTGACAAAAACGAACTAGACGAAGGTGAAAATTTGCAGGTAACTTTCGTCCCTAGTGATGAAAGTTAGCGTTTTGGGATTTTCTCTCACTAGTGACGGAACTTAAATTTTCGCTGGAGTATTCGGTGACGAAAAATGTCTTTTTATAAAGGGTAGTAGAAAAAGTGTATTTTTCGTCTATGAAGCGTTAGCTTGAACAGAAAAAAGCAATTCAGTTTTTTGTCTAGCTTCGAAAAATTGCAACCAAAACATGCCAGATGCTTAAAGAGAACTTTAAGGATAATTGCATTTTATGGCACAAGGCGTTCAAGAAGAGCCGGGAGGAAATCGCCGAGTAACCTCATTCTGGACTCCCAAAACCGACTGTTCATTCGAGGAATCGTCCTTTTTGAGTTTTGACAGCAAAAGATTGAAATGCAGGGTCAGGCTCTACAAAGACAATGCCCCCAGCAACTTGGTTCCGTACGACAATTTTTGTTTTCCCCACTGAAGCCAAAAGGAAAACATTTGGAGTCCGTGAAAAATATCCAAAAGCATGTTACAATGTTTGTAAGAAACATTTCCGTCGAGGAGTTTCAGGGTGCCTTCCAGGCATGACAGACATGCCTCTGCAAGTGTATTGGTCCTGGGGGAGGAGTATTTTGAAGAATTTTAGGCATTTATACTAGTAGGATCAGGAAATATATATAATATTCCCAGAAAGCGTGTATTACTTTTATAATGGACCTTGTAAGTAAGGTTATAGAACTACGAAAAAAAGTGGTATCTATATGATAATTTGCAATAAATGTCCAAAAACAAAAAAAAGATGAAAGAACATAAAAAGAATTTCCAATACCAGAAAGGAAAATCTACATTTGTCACAAAAAAAAACAACAGTTTGGACAAGAACAAATAAATAATGATAATTGGTCACTCTAGGAAACTTGAAAATTAACAAGAGAAAAAAAGTAAATATTAAATAACCAAACTAAAATATTACCAAATATATTAATATTTTTATTACTAGTGGTAAGTAGTAATTTCTTTTTGAATTATCACATAGTAACGATTGGTACAATTCTATTGGTTAATGAAAAATACAATTGGGCAACTGTTTTACTGACTTTAGGAGAGGGCAAATTGTTAAGCATATATGATGCAAGAATTCCAATGCTTTAAATACCAAAATAATCTAAATCTTGCAAAAATGTTTCAAGCATTAAGCAAATGAGTTTTAGAGACGGATTTCTACCTGTAGCTGTAGTTGAAATTGACTAAAAGAATTATTAGAAACAGATATTATTGCGAAAAATATGCCTTAACCTGCACTTATATCAACATTTACTTTTAAAATGTATTAAAGTCTTTTACGTTGTACAAAATTAACTAATAATTAGAAAAACACTAAACGTTGTCTCTACTATATGATGGTCCACAGATGGTTTCCACAGCTTGTTATATCCTTTTTTGATCTTGCTTTAGAATCCTTTCTGTCTAAATTTGATGTTATTGTTAGGAACGAAATGTTGCTTCAACAAGACGGTGCCAAAGAATTAACTTCTAAGATTGCGATTGAACACTAATTGTATCTGTTTATAAAGTAATTTGATGTCATACATCTATGCGAACAAACCCGCAATCACGCGTGCAATAAAAAAGAAAATTCAACGCTGCAAAAACGAAAATTAAGCCACATTTATACAAAAAGAAAATTCATAAACATATCAACGCAAACTATGTTTTTATCTTGATAACTTAAAATGTATCATCTGTACCATCTGCCATTTATCATCTATTATCTCGGATCTGCTACTCGCCATATATCATCGGTCATCTATAATTTATTATCTCTTAACTGTTGATATATGTTACTTATCATCCCCATCTATCATTTCTCGGTTACCAACTGTCAGATTTCACTAAACCATTCAAAATTGCTTTGCGGTTCAAAACAAATATCATCTAATATCTGACTTCTGTTATATGTAATCTATCATCTATCGCTTACCAACATCATTTATTAACTGCCATTAGTCAGCTTTAATTTATCATCAATTGCATTGTCATTCGTCATGTGTTAATTCTGCATTCTGTGTTTCAGAATTGTTCTATTTTCTGACCATTAATTACCCACGAATCTATAATCCAACCAGTTTAATGTCAACATTTTTTTACTGCGAAATGGAATAAATATGTTATTATTATTAATTTTTTCATGCCATTTACATTTTAAAACCCTACTTTAGGATAATATACCATTCTGACATTTGTCACTTGTGCCAATTATCCTGTGACAATTGGTATCTATCTATTATTATCTATATATGCGATTTATGGCTTTTTGGCATCAGATATCTATTATTTGACATTTTCATCAATCACTTATCATTTGTTTTCCATTATGTGTCATTCATCATTTATCTGTCATTTCCGACAATCTATGATTTGTCAATAAGAATCTATTATTATCAACTGTTATTTATAATATGTTGCCTGCTATTTAGCATCAGCTATTTACAATTTGATATCGACCACTTATCACCTGTTATCTGTTATGTGTTATTCGTATGGTTCGGTATTGTTCAGGATAATATGATTGAATGATCATCAGTCATTTGTCATCAGCCATCTATCTATCATATGACAATAGCCATCTATCAATTGTTATTTATTATCTATGATATGTCATTCATCATTTGTTATCTGCCAAATACCAATAGATTGAAAGATATGTCAAATATTTTTTGACATCAGTCATATATCACGTGCTATTTTCCATTAAATATCTTTTAACTTAGTCTGCTATTATTCATCTATAAGTTGTAACAAAATAGAAGAATCAGTCTATAATTTTATATTAGTAATCTATCATGTGTCAAGTGCCATCATTATTATTTATCATCTATGATTTGTAAATATTTTTTATTCTATTTAGGATAATGATATAATTAAAGGATGTCATTTCTAGTCTACCAAATATTATTTATTTAAAGGATATGTTAACTATTAATTGTCAAAAGTTATGTATAATTTGTTAAAATATTAGATGACTCTATATAAAAGGCTTTTTAATAAGAAACACAATATGACAGATTTATAATTATTTTACACCTTGTTGGTTTCTTCTAATATGATTTCACAAATTTTCCAAAAGAAAACTGTCTTAATTATAATTGTTTAAAAGCAACTTGGCACATAGACAGCTAAAATATGAACATGCTAGAATACGTCCGACGGCTACTCTATTTACCAAGGCTCCGCACGGTGTAAACCAGTACTAATTTCTTACAATCCCTCGTATAATATTTAAAATCTAGATGGAAATGCTTTTAGCTCTGCATAATAACACACATAGCTTTTCTACTTAGTTAATTGAAATAATCATATTCATATATGTTTACGTTCACTTATCTTGCATAAATCTTGGAACATTAGACAAATCAGTTGCTGCCGTTTCAATATGTAAGTCACCGGCGGCGTATTCCGCTAACTCAATTTAGTAACCGCACTTTGTGCCCAATATAATCCCGGGGATGAGTAAAAGCTAATGGCGTCCATATTTAACTTGTATGCACATACATGAACTCGTATGTAGGTTCAATTTAAAGCGCAAATATCATTTCTGATAATTAATGTTTAACTGGGACTTAATTATCATTTAATTGGTTGTATTTATATGTACACGGATATGTGCGTGTATGCATAAGGGTAGGTTTATATCCATATTTGTTATTTTCCTCATATCATTACATTCTTATAGCGTAGGAATAAAAGTATATATAATGAATAACATGCAATTTGTGCACATGAATACGATTGTTCTAATTAAAAGTGAGTTTTATTTTAATGACCTAATACTATAACTTCACGCAGTACAGTTTTATTTATAAATGTCTTTAAATAACTCTAAATTAAAAGTAATCTTTATTAAAAATGTATTAAATTGAAAACTAACGAATACTAAAAACTGTATTATAATTGTAACAACAGCTGTTTTGACATTCGAGGAATCGTCTATTTTAAGTTCTTACAGCAAGAAATTTAAACGCATGGTCAAAATCACGGCAAGGTCCTATAGTGACAACACGGTCTCGACTTGGCTTTGTGCGACATTTTTTGTTGCCCCCACCGAGAGGAAAGCATTTGGAGACGGTGAAAAATACCGAAGAGGTTATTACAATGTTGTAAGAAACATTTTTATCAAGGAGTTTCAGGGTGCCTTCCAGGCATGACAGACACGCTTCTGCGAGTATATTAGTACTGGAGAAGAGTATTTTAAAGAATTTTAAATATTTATACCAGTAGGATCAAGAAATATATTTTTCCTAAAGAATGCGCATTACTTTTATGGTAGACCTTGTAGGTATCACACGTGTCAGATAAATGAAAATAAAAACAATATGGAACAAAACAAGAGTTACTATTTACCCAATATTAATATATGTTTCCATCAAGAGTGCAGCGCATCAAGTATTAACTTTACTTTTGTATTATTCAATGTCTGTCGAAGTATTAGCTAGAGAAGTAGTTGTTTCAAAAGTGATTTGTTCTTGTAGTCCTAATAAGACTCATTTGTTGTAGATTTTACGAAAATATTTTCGTGTTTTTTTCTATTTACTACGACAATTGTTTAAATTTGTAAACAAATATTAACAATTTGCATCATTAATTGTAAACCCCCTTTTTTATTGTAAATTACCTTCATAACTATTTAGTATATAAGTGAAAAATGTAGGTTATAAAACCACACTGTGTGGCTAAATAATGGTCGCAGTGTTCCGACATTAAAAACACGTACTATTTTTCAACATAGTCTCCATCAACTTGTACGGTCTTACGCCAGCGTGAAACAAATGCTTGTATTCTCTGCTCGTACCAACTCTTGACCTGTGCGCGAAGCCATGTTTTCACCGCTTGAATTACGCTCTCATCATCACCACCGAAGTGTCTTCCACGCAAACCGTCTTTAAGAGGTCCGAAGAGATGAAAATCTGACGGTGCCAGATCTGGGCTGTATGGTGGATGGGGCAATGTTGTCCAACTCAATTTGGTGAGGTGTTCCCCAGTTCTGAGACTTGTGTACGGGCGTACATTATCGTGCAGGATCAAGATTTCAGCCGGATTCTTATCATGCCTAACACGCCGGAAACGTTTTTTGAGTTTGTCCAAGGTATTCACGTATGCTTCGGAATTAATGGTTGTCACTCTTGGTATCACATCAACAATAATTACCCCTTCGCTGTACCAAAAAACAGTAACCATGACTTTTCCAGCAGAGGGAGTTGACTTGTATTTTTTCGTTCTTGGTGACTGAGGAAGGTGCCATTCCATTGACTGTCTTTTTGTTTTCGGCTCAATCCAGGTTTAATTACCCACCATAATCCGAGACAGAAACGCTTTCCCCTCAGCATCAAACCTCGCCAACAAATCAGATGACATGGTTGTTCTTTGCATCCTGTGTTCTGCTGTGAGTCTTCTTGGGACCAATTGGGATCTTGGACTTGAGTTGTTGGACTGTCGGAAGGTGGGCAGTGCTCCTATCGAAAGCACAATCTCCATACACTGCACACAAACGTTTTTTGAATATTTCCCACAGTTTCTTTCTCTGCAATCAAGAACTCAATCACTGGTCTCTGTTTGTAACGTGGATCACTAACAGACGCCATTTTGAAAATTTACAACAGCTCTGTCATTGTGAAGAAAAAAAATATGGGGCATTACTTATTGAAACACCTTGTATATTGGAATTTCACCAAGTAACAGCCTCCTTAATCCGAGAAATAAGAAATTCATATAATTTTTAAGCACAGTTTGTAGAAATCGATATACGAGGGATATTCGGAAAGTAGTTTGCACCGTGCAAAGCGTTGACGAATAGACTCAGTTGTATTTTAGCAGTTACAAATTGCGCGGTTGCAAATTACGTCCCGCTGGTATTGATTGTAATGTTTATAATCTTTAAGAAAATAAAGAACGCCGCCAATTGTGAAGTAGTTGTGATTAGATTTTTCAACGCAATAAATGTGCGATCTTGCGATATCCATCGCCAATTGAAGTATGTGTATTAAGAATATGTTATGGAAGAGTCGTCTGTTCGGCGTTGGTGTCGTAATTTTAACTTGAAAAGAGAGAGAGCGAGAGTAGTCAGTCATTATGGTCGAACTTGTGAAGAACAATTGGCGCATTTCGATCTTTTTGGATCTCATAAGCGTAGCACAGTTGGAGACAGGGAATCGAGATTCACTTAGGAGGTATTTAATAGATGTCACTTATGGTTTTATCGTATCAGAAGTATGTTGTTTGGAAGTCTTTCAGTTTGTTTTCAATGTTTTTGAAAATATTTAGAATTTATTTTCAATGTAATTTTATGAGATTTATTTTCAAAGCAAGAAACAGCTGACGCCATCTAGTAATTCTTTGTAATACATGTTTTCTGATGCAAATCTATCTTAGAAAATGGCTTGGTAAGAAAAGTGATAAATCTAGATAGACCAAAGTGAGAATTAAAAGCACTTGGTCTAATTAAATTAAATAAATCATCTATTGCCAAAGACATATAAAACTAGACATGAAAAAGAGTATTTATAACATCTTCGATTGATTAATTGTGAGACTGTTAGATTTTTAAATTTGATTTTGTATCGTTATTTTAATATAACATCTTCGCCAAGACAGGGAATAACGAGATTGTCCTAATTATTAGATTCTTTTATAGAAAACCCAAGACTGTCAAACTCGAATAGTGTATCAAGGTCACAAAAGACCAATCATTTTTTATCATTATATCGGAGGAATTAGTAACCTACTAAATGGTTTTTCTAATAATGTCAATCTTAGTCAATATGACATCTTTATTGTAGTGTAAACCTGGCTTTCAGCAAAAAAAAAACACACAGTGAATTTATACTGAACAATTACAATATTTTTAGAATGGATCGGTACTTATTAAAAAATAGTATAGTTACAATAGTTTTGGAGGTAGGCTGTTAATTAGCCTTCATAAAAAGTTAAGTGTGAACGTCATACCTATATCACAAGTAAACACGAAGCAAGTGTTTGTATTAATACTATTTACCATTACGTGTTTAGTGATTGAAAAAGTCTACCTATACCCTTTAGGTATCATAGAAAAATATAAAACACATTGTGGGGCTGTCAATATTATTTTAGAATTTCTTCAACCGGACTTGTTCCTGATCTGCGGCGACTACAACGTACCTATGTCTTTGTGTCTGGCAGAATTATGACCGAAAACTTATCTCTAAATGTATGGTATATTTGAATCTGTCTGAAATGGGAATTGAGGCAGGACATCGAATCAGAATCCCAGAAGACCGCTAGCCATGACTTTACCAGCTGGTTTCAAACTTTTTCTTGATAGGGAAGTGCCACTCCATTGATTGTAGTTTTGTTTCGATTTCGTGATGAAATCATGTTTCATCGACTGTAACAATGTTTGACAAAAAAATTTCAGCCACTTACAGAGCAAAAAATTCCACACAGAAGGTTCTCCTTTGCCCTTTATAGTTTTCGGTTAGAAATCGCCGGACATAAATAAAGATTTGAATATTCCAACCGGTGAACAATTGTAACAGCACTACCAATACAGACGTCCAGTTGAGCAGCGAGGTATTTGATTATGATCCGTCGATCATCTCGAATGAGAGTATTCGCACAGTTTTACTTGGCTTGGAACGCACCTCCATTACAGACGCTATTTTAACAGCTACGTATAGCGCTGTCGCCTATCGAAAATTAATGAAACCATACGAGACGAAGCGGGAATATTGAATGATGTTCCACATGAAATGTTCAGGTTTTTCAACCAGACCTGGCTGAAAAAAAATGTGTTGCATTAATTGAACTCCCTTCGTATATCTGGGTGAGGTAGAAAAAAGTTTTAGCCTTAATAGTAAATAATTGTAGAATTTCGTTAATGATTCCAAAAAAAGGTTAAAGGTTTCCTCGAGTTACATGTTTTTAGGCTATAAAGTTAGCAATAATTTACAAGACTCAGTCGATTGATTTGCAAAGTTTTAATCGGACTTTTAGTCTGATAGTATCCCATTTCCGAATTCACCAGTAAAAATGGTGATGTGGCCATCATAGTACTTTCCCTATATATTACTCAAAAACTTTGTGAAAAAAAGTTATTCTTAATAATTTATCCAGTTTTAGATTCTCTACAGTTATTTGTTACAGAAATTTCATGTAAATCCTACAGTTTATTAGCAATTGGCAAAAAATCTCAAAATTTGAAATTTTTATTTTTTTTCTCGAAAGTTAAGAATTTTATGAAAAACATATTCTAATAAAATTTATTCAGTTTTTCATTCCCTTTAACTTTTGTTTGAACCGTTTTTCTAAATTTTTCATATTTAGAAAAATATCACGTAAAAACAAAAAACGGCCTCGAGTAAACACTTCCGGTTTTTGAATATTCACCAAAAGCTTTTCAGTTCCAGTTTTTAACGATAAAACCTTAAGTTTAAGGTTTCATCTCAATCGGATCATTCGTTTTTGAGATACAGCGCCCACAGACATTTTTACGCACGAAAACAATACTTCCCCTATATATACTATATAGGGAAAGTAATAAATCTGTTGTCCGGACTTTTAAATTTTCTGTAAATTTTGTGAATGTTTTCAATTCAATTGGTAAACTAAAACTGTCAGCTTCAGTTGGAACATAATATTCCAAATATATTTTTGCTACATTGCCTTTTTACCATCACACCAACTTCAGACGTTAGCGAAAACAGAGGAATATGCATTCAATCATCTATTCCAAAGATCCTAGATAGCATCCCAACAGGTCAACTGAAATGGTTATTGCATAGGCATGATATCTGATGAATAGCACGAATTACATCTAATCGTTTTATATAATACGCCTTGGGAGATCAAAATTAAGTAAATAATTTCTACACAGATTTATCTAAGGCATTCTATTAATTGGAAATGCTGTGACTTAATTCTAAATTTATAAAATAGATATGAAGTTTCCTTAAAGATCGTAAACAATATGTTAAGATTGACAACTATGTAACGAGTGAAATTCAGGTAAAGTCTGATGTTCCACAAGGACCATGTATAGGACCATTATTGTTTTTAATTTTATTAATGACATAGCTGCTAGTCTTAATTTCTATTCTTGCTTAGTAAAAAAAAGGAGTTTTAGTCTTTATTCAGAAAGTCCAAGACTATATTTTATATTGATAAGACAGGAATAGTCTTCAGTAAAATATAAAGAATTCTATATCTGTTTATAAGAGTAAAAATGTAATCATCTCGAATAGATGAAATCGTTGACTTGGGGCTCATATTCGACAAGAAACACATCGTTATTTTTTACACCCACAATATAATTAATAAGTTCTGAAGTTATTGGGCTTTATAGCAAGAATATGCAAGGATTTATCTATCAATTAGTTCAAGAGTACAATAGGCTATTATATTGTTTATTAGTTTTTTGAATCTGGAAAATATAAAGCGGAGAATTGATGGAATATTCTTGTAAAAAGAAAGAAAAGTTTTTGAAAAATTTAATTAGTTTTCGAATATACATCTTGTATCTACTCTCCTCATCAAAAATACTTAAAGGATTAACTAATAAAAGTTCAAGATAAAGCTTGAATATTTCTTTTATAACTCACTCTTAATAACGCCTTAAAAAGCGAAAGAGAAAAAAGTTATGAAACAAACCTAATGTAATTTAATCAGTAATAGTCCAAAATAAATTATTATGTCTAGCGGCATTTAATTTTTTTTTGTCTATTTACTACTTTGAATTATCTACAACTAAGTGGCTATTTAAATACCTCCTCCTTGCAGAACCATAGAACCAACTGCAGATACCATGACTTTTAACGAGAATGATGAAAATGTCCAACATTCAGCAGGAGCTTTTCTTGCAATAATAGCAAAACCTAAATAAGATATCTACTCATAATTGACCTAAGAGTGATTACGGGCTAGTGCTCGAGCTTTTTTTCTATTATTTTTTTGGCGATATGTAACTATCAAATATTCGACGATAAAATTTATGACATAAATTTCTATGTATTTATTACATTTTTCAATACTAATTTTATTTATAAAATTGTGTTTCAAATGTACGAAGGTTGAATCCCGTTAATAAAGATATAACTAGGATATTACCACAAAGGTGCAAATTAAAGATATAATTTAAATTATTACTATTAAGAATTTGTAAATATAGGACAAACATTTAAATTTTTATAATATCATCTATTATCACATAGCAATATTTTATTCTGGTTTATATTTTTTTGAGAAACTTATAACTCTTTGATATCTTATTAATTTCACATTCATATAAATAAAAAATAATTTACAATTCCTAATTATTGATTTCAAAAAACGTACGTATAAATTCCACGAGCGAAGTTAAGTTTCAGCAATTACGAATTCATGTCGCAATTTCACGATGATTTAGAAATACACAGCGGAATATCGCGACAAGTCGAGTATCAAATAATGCAATAGAGACACGTAACTCGGCACAATTTGCATAAACATATAAATTTCTAATCAATACATCGATTTTAGAGCCGGCGGCGGTTTCGCCAGTCACGTATAATGGAACTGTGCTTTTACTGGTGATGCTTGTTTGCTGTTTTTTCGGTAAATCGCCGCGCTTGCAATTTTATACAGTGACATTTTAATAATTGACACGATAAAATGTATGACAAAAATATCGTATACGTTGTACCTGGCTTTAAAGAGAAATAAATTAGCACGAATTATGAGTAACTTTAATATTAAGCAGTAGAGACCCCTCTCGAAACAATAAACTTGATATTTATCTGATAAACTTTTCCGAGACTTCATCTATTACGTCAGGCAAAATTGAAAACTTGTTAAATAGTTATAATTTACTTATGAGTTCGAGAACCATGGGAGTTGCGTGGATATAATGGGGACTTCCTCAAAACGTAGATAGAATCCGACACTAGTAAAATGTTAAAAGAAACACATATACATATTATAATATAATATGCATCCAGCAAATTTACTAATCTTTTTTTATTAATCTATTCTAGTAAGTAGCTAATTCTGTTATTAAGTCGACGAGAAATTTCCGAGTTATAGATTGGCGCCTCCACCATTTTTAATAATAAGTAATTGCGAAGACTTTAGAAAATTACTACATTATGTATATGATACAACTAACCATTCTTATTATTAATCACAGCATTAATTTAAACTTTCTAAACATGAAGGAATTTGTTTTTTGTGCATTATTTTGAAATAATTCTGGTTGAAAAATATATTTAATTAAAATAACTTAGTAGAATTGTCATAAAATTTATTATTTTTACTAACTACTCTAGCTCTAATAATCTGTCTAAATTGATAACGAGAACGAGTATTGTAAAATGTTTAACTTCATTTTTACTTTTTTCTCTTTTTCATTTTAAAAATTATAAAGTACAGTATGTAATAAAGTATACTTCTCTTTTATTTTTTGTAAAAACCTAGCATTTTTTAAAAGACTCATTTGACGAAAACGAAAAAAAAAAAGAAATATGATTAAGATTACTATTTTTCTTCATATTTACGAATTTAAAATATTTTTAAAAACTATTAAGGTTAAGAAATTGAAAATTTGGAAATTCAAGTATAATCCTTTGGAAAATTTACAATGTGTAGAATTTAAATTATACGGTTCTTATATTTTAATAATAATAATACACATTTTTATTGACAAACTTTGTACATATTTACATTTAAATAATAAATAATGGATGATGTGTTAGTGAGTTAGTTCGCCAAAAGGCTATCGACCAGAGGTCTTTCTGCCTCTTATATTTTATTAAACCATAAATCCTGATTTTGGTACTAACAAACGATTAGAAAGTACAAAAAATGATCAAATTTATCCTATGTTTGAATTTGTCAAATAAATTTACAAAAAAATGGAATTCCTTTTCTTCGTTAGAGCTTAAGAGCTTTTGAGAAAATTTCGCTAAGTAAACGTCTATATTTACTCTACGCTTATTTCTTCTGTAATTACTTAAACAGAAAAACAAAGTTCTTAAAACAAAAGGTAAACAATAATTTTAAAAAAAACACGAAAATATTTATTTAATCTACAACAAATGAGTCTAACTAAGACTACAAAAAGCAAATGACTTTTCAATTGAGTGATTTGTTTTTTGTAGTCTAAATAAGACTCATTTGTTTTAGATTTAATAAACATTTTCGTGTTTTTTTCTAATTATTAGTTAATTTTCTACAACGTAAAGGACTTTTTTACATTTTTATTATCAAAATTTAAACTATTCTAATGTTGATAATCACTTTTCATAAATTTTAAATGACGTAAAAAGTTTTTTGTTACCGGATGTGAGCATTTTCCCGATTATCTTCAATATATGAACAGTTTATCTACAATGTAACACAGTTACAATTTTGGATTAACCGAAAATACTTAAAAACTTGGTGAATAAAAGGCCATCATTCGACCAATATTTTTCCTGACATGTGTTCTCCAAATCTAGTTTTTAAACACTCGTACCTTCAAAACCAAAAGTGAGTTTCAAATATAGCTTGAAACCTAAAGTTACCGTAAAACCTAAAAGACATTCAATTGTGATGAGTAAGGGATCCTGATCAATAATTTTCCTTTTCGCAACTTTTTTATGGTATGTATTCTACAAAATTATATTTGTAGACACTCGTTCTATCAAAACCTATAAATCTTTAAATTTAAGCTTTCCTGAAATTCTACCTGAAGAGTTTTTGATGGAAATGGTTTACCCGATATGATTTAGCGTAATAATCGTTTTTAGCATGCAAATTATAATTGTTTTAGTCAAACTTAAACTTGGTAAACAAATTGTAAACCCAATTTCTAATGATTTCGATCTATTTTGGATGTCATTAGCGACGCGCGGTTGAAGACAAAGAAACGGAGTCAATTCAATTCAAAAACGATTTGATGATTCAAGTGTATAAAAAAAGTAGTATAATAGATTACTTGGTGTTTCTAAAAGAATATCGGGATTATAAGGCTTTGTAGTACTTATTACGTAAAACTTATTATCATAATTAATACATGAAATGAAAGAGAAACTCAAACATTTCTGTTTGTTCGCAAATAAAAAAACTTTTTAACTTGGTTTGTATAACACTGACTTTATTTAGTGACTATAGTTTCGACAATTTTAACTTGTCTAGTTTGATAATGACAAATTAAAATTGTCGAAACTATAGTCACTAAATAAAGTCAGTGTAATACAAACCAAGTTAAAAAGTTTTTTCTATTTGTGAAGAATAATGTATAAAGAAGTAGAAGCCTCCACCGTTAACAGTTCTGTTTGTTGCTACGTGCATGCATGCACTAAAATAGCTACTAGTGAACAGAAGGCATTTTGTGTTCTGCAGTTTACAGAAACCGGAATAACTTTAGCAATTTTAAGCCAATCAGGAAACGTACTAATTATGGGTATTATTAGGTTCTTGATGCATAGTGAAAGATAGAGTACATACGTCCATGTATTAAGTATGTCGGAACAGGGACAAATTAAAATTGTTCAAGTTCTCGAATGGATAAATATCACAGTCAGGAATAGCTGACACAATATTGTCCGCTACCAAACTAAACAAGTTATTAAAAAAACTTTAATCACGTGTTGGAGACATCGTTGGTGTGAATGAAAGAATGTATCACTTGTCACATTGCTTTGGGGGTGGAACCAGCTGACTAAATGGAATTATAATTGTCATTCATTTACGCTGCTTTAAGTGGGCCACGAACAATTGTGGTATTCGTTTTATTTCGTTACTTACATAATCACTATTTGGATGTCGCTGTCAAACTCCTTGTAGGAACTGCAAGGTTTGTTATTGCTCATCTAATATTTTGTTGAACTATTTAACTGGTTGTATCTTTCGTTTGCTGTTACAAGGATTAACGGAAACGAAGGTTCCATTGCCATTTCAAAACACTCCAGAAATAATTTACATTTATCATTCACGTGTAAACTTTAATCTTCTATTAAACCACATGTGTATGCCTGGACTAATTCGTAATATCGAAAATTGCCAATTTTTGTAATGGATCTGGTGAATATATTTTTTGGAACTGATGTGGAGTCTATACATACCAATATATCCACGTCAATTTCTGTATAATCAGCTAAACCCCAAAAAAAGCGGGGTATGAGTCATCCATATTAAAATTAGTGAATACGTTATCGAGGCCATTATTATCCCGTGCGTTGAATTCAACTGAAGATAAACCATAATATATCACTCAATAAGTCTCCGGTCTAACTAAGGAAAACAAATTATTTTTTAGAAATTCCACTTTATTCATCAACATACTCTCCTTTAAGAGTGATACATTCATTCCAACGCTCCTCTAACTTTTTCTCTTAAAATAAGCCATAGTTTCAGCAATCACTTCTTCATTTGAGCCATTTTTTTTCCTGGGGCATCTTTTCCATGTCTGGAAAAAGTCAGTAGACGCAGGGGGCTAAATCTAAAGAGTACGGTGGGTGAAAAGCAATTTAAAACATAATTCATCTAATTTTAAAAAAATCATGCGGGTCCCGAAATACGGATGCCATAATCTTGCCAGCTGACTTTTGAGTTGTTGGTCACTTTGGACGACTTTTGCCGGCTGCTAACAATCTCTTTGATTTAGGTGTGTAGTGGTGGATCAATGCTTAATCCATTTTCTCGTACCTATGCCAGAAATCCTTTTTTATTTCGCTTTGACAGCTCCAAACAATGCTCTGAATCGTCGACGCGTTGTTTCTAATCCGGTATGAGCAAACGCGGCACCCACTTCAAAAGCAACTTGCCAATGCATAATTTTTTATCTAAAATTGTAAATCTGGTATCTACAAGGTATCAGCTATTTCACAGAACTTCATGTTACGGTCTTTTAAAACTGTTTTTTGTGGACATTTTTTATGTTTTCCAAAACAACTTCTCATTTTGGACCACCAGCGCGTTCAGCATACCAGTTAATAACAGTTCATTTCCCTGGTGCAGAGTCCCCATAATGCTTATCATGCCACTGTTTGGCTCCATCAGTATTTTTCGCCATCAAAAAACAGTATTGAAACAACGCTCGAAATTCCTTTCTATCCACTTCCTGAAAATTGCAAAACCGTGGTTAAAATTACTGTAATTTCTAGACTAACGGTCAGAATCCCATTAAATTTTGACACGTACTGTTTAAAGATTAGTACTACTTGAAAATATAATATAATTTATTAGATTGATTTGGGCATTCAAGTAACATTTATTTATTATTTTATTTTAGAGAATATTGGCACATACTTGTTTATTGTTTTCATCGGCAGACGAGGAAACATATACTAAAACATGTTTGGGAAGAACTGGCCTATCGACTTGATATGTGTCGTGTGACGAAAGTTTCTCACAATAAACACTTGTAAACTTGTACCTACAACTGTTCGAGTTGCACTTTTATTTCTTGTATTAATTATGATTTTAAGTTTTACGTAATAAATATTACAAAGCGTTAAAACCCCGATAGTCATTTAGAAACACCCGGTATATTATATTAAATGTACAGGAAGGTAAATGAATCTACAGCGATGCCTAATTGTTACCAAAAATAAAAACAAAATTTTATGTAGAATGTTAGTAGTGGCTATTTATAGATAATTTACATAGATTATAAAAATAAAAGCGTGGAACAGCTAGAGGAAGATAAAGAGAGCGCGAAGAGGAGATAGAAAAGATATCAGATGTAAAGCGCATAGAAAAAAAAAGGGAAAGAGGAAATCGGGGCTTCATAGGAGTTTTACTATTTAGTTTTATAATCTCTGGTATCCGTAAGTAAAGATAAACCATTAAATTCTCATAGGTTATAGTATTGTAATAATTGCATTAGACTTCCTTAAATTGAGACAAAATATGTCATCTTAATGGTTTATCAATTTTTAATAATTATACATATCTATAATTTAAAGTGAAGCATACGAAGATATGACTTGTGAGTATGGATGCTGCATTAAAACCATCGCCACTTCAGAAACAGAATTCGTCTAAACAAACAAGCCTTTATAACTCTTGAATTAACAGGTTGTAAAAAATGGATACTAAAAAGCAATAATTACTTAAAATTATTGAAAATGTGTATCAGAAAAATTTCTATACTTACTCAACAAACTGTAAAAGCTATAAACAAATATTTTTTTCTAAAAGAGTGTCTAGATGGTTGCCCTATTAAGAAAGTCCAATTCAGTGGATAAAGTCTAAGTAGGAACATTAAAACATACTACACTTTGTTGATATTATACACAATGCAATGTCTTTTAAAATGCCTGATTCCAAGATATATCATAAAGTAATGGCTTTTACATCAATCATAGATCTGTAAGTATTTATTTTACTGGTTTGTAATGATAGCGATGCAGTATCATTTTTAACCGGTAGAAGAAATACTTGCAGATTTAACCTTTTGTAATTCATGGAGCAATCATCTAGACACTCTTTTGTAGAGACTTCTTTTTATGATCAATTTATATTTGCAAAATGACTACAATGTGGTCAGTAATATACATACGAGGGTTGCTATTTAGGTATTGAGAACTGGCAACAATGATATTGCCAAGTGAAATCTGACATTGCCATCGTAAAGTTTGACATTTTTGACGTCATAAGTACTCAGAAATTTTTGACATACGAGCACTATTTGTGCAGTTTACAAATTTCATCTCGGCCAAATTTTCGAGCTATCATTTATTACGACATTCGATGGGGTGTAACTCAAGAACAGTGCATGGATCACCTAAATTCAACATTTGACAATGAAGCGCCATCCCCAGCCACAGTATATCGCTGGTATACGTAATTCAAACGTAGACGTATTTCGCTCACGAACGAAGTTAAAGAAGGTCATCGAAAATCGGTCGTTGTACCATAAAATATCAATGCTGTGCGAAAACTCTTTGAAGAAGATCATCATATGACTTATCGAGAGATATTTAGGCATTAGTGTAATAATATATAATAATATACATAAGATTTGGCACGAATATTTAGGTGATCGAAAGTTGGAGTCGAGTTGGAGCCCACATTTGTTGGCAGTTGCTCAAAAAAATTCTCGTGACGATTGGTGACATAAAATGATTTCAAAATACAACTGTGGTGCATCCAAAGCCATATAAAGCATCGCCACGGGCGACGAGTCTTGAATTTATGCGTATAATCGATACTTGTTCTGCTGGTCTCTTGATGGAACCAAATTTTCAAATTAGGAGAAGTAAAACTCTTATTATGTTTCATTAAAAAATTCCAACTAAAATTTTAGTTTTAACTTTGATAATAATCCGCAAGGACCTAAACACGTGTCTGTTATCTGAAAATAAAGGAATGGAACATAACAAGAGTTTTACTTCTCTTATTTTTATGCGTATGAGCTAGAAAGAAAATGCCAATCTTTAGTTTGGGTGTTTTAATGTGAAGCAAAGCCAACAAAAGTTGTTCGTCCTCGAAACGTTAAGAAGTAAATGGTAGCGTTTTTCTTTTGGAAACCTAGTCATGTGGCAACTGTAGCTTTCAAAAATTAAAATACCATTAATTCAGCGTAGTATACGACTATTTGCTTGCCTGAAGTTTTCAGTAAATTGAGAAAAATCAACCCAAAACGACGAATCATTTTGCATCACGACAATGCGAGCTCACATACATTACATGCAACAAACGAGTATTTGAACAAACAAAAGAGAGAATTGCTGGGTCATCCGCCTTACAGCCCCGATTTGATACCCAATGACCTTTACTTGTTCCCAATAATCAAAGATAAACTGCGTGGACGATGATTTATATCGCCATCGCCTCAAAATGCATGATTTAGAGCTACCATCATCTGCCTAAACAAGGTGCTTTGAAGGGCGGTTCAATTGCATGCAAAAGTATATCGATTTTGATTATTTTGAAAAGCAATAAAAATATTTTTGATAAAATTCATTTGTTCATTCTTTCGATTCTCAATACATAAATAGCAACCCTCATATGCTGTCTGCAAAATTTACTTTCAGAGAAGATTCAAATTTTTTAGACTGAAATAATGAATGACTGGTAACAAGTCTTCGGCGGAATGAAATTCTTCTAGATAATGATATTCTATTGTTAAGAATATTCCTACAAAAGACTAATAAGTCAATGTTGTTCTACGTTTTGGTGCTTCAATTTATTATGAAAAGAGGTGATTTCTTCAGTTAACCCTGTTTAAATCAATGAATAAGTCGTGGTTATCTTACTATATGATCGACAATATCTCTGAATCTAAAGCCACTAGATTGTTTTATCTAAAGGCATTTGATGACATAAAATCAACTAGGTATGTAGACTAAGTTATTTAAATGCAAAACTATCTAAAAAACTACAACTAGGATACAGAATTTCAATATATAATAATATTCAATATATAATCTATATTCAATTATTCAAACTGGTAGTCACATTGAATAGCTTCAAGTTTTAAAATAGACCAGATTTTTTCATAAGCTCTAGTAACTTAAACCCTAAAATAATTTTTGATTGAAGTTTGTTTGAATTATTACATAAAATGTCTCTGGTACTGTAATAGCTACCTAATAAATTTAAATACTTAACAATCGTCTGATTTTAATAATAATTTTAATTTATTAATGCAAATTACAACACATTTCAGTGTTTTATTATATAGATTTTAAATAACATGAATTTATTTGAGTTAAACAATCAACTGATTTTAGAAATAGTTTTAATTTCAGATTTCAGTTTTTATTGATTTTATTGTATAGGTTTTTAAATAACATGAATTGATTTGAGTTAAGAAAGCACACCTCAAACGATCGGTCCATCCTAAGAAAATCAGGGGTAGAAATTCTATCCTAAAGGATTTTTAATTAACTTGTTTCTTAAAATTTTTCGTTCGAATTACCCGTAATTAATTACATTTCCGGGAAACAAAATTAAATTCGCGCTTCGCGACGTTACGGGACGATTAGCATACTTTGATTAAACGGAATTAGGCGCGGTGTTTTGTGATGATAAAAGGGCCGATCACAACAGATATTAACATATTTTAATTGAGTTTAATTCTAGAAATTGATAATGTAGTTGAGGGGAGAGGAGACGTCGACAATAATTCCATCATCCACTGAGTTTTATCGAAACGACACCTTGAGATAACTGTTGTGTGTGTTACTAGGAGGGATGCTGCATTATTTGGGACGCGTGTTTCCGGTTCCCAAGAAGGACGAGGGAGTCACGGGAATGCGGGTGCCAATTCGCTCTGCTTCACCGAGCTGATGGCACCTAGCATCAAACCAACCCCGATTCTCCCCTTCTCCATAGTAAGTGGGCCGCCTCTCAAAACACTGCCAACATATATATTTTTTTGTATAATACACTACATTATATATGATGTACACACTTAGTGATTCATCACTTCGTCGTATATACAGGGTGGCACTAATGCAATGTCGATGTCATTTCACTTAGAGGAAACAATGTATTACACGTACCAGATCTACTTTTTGATACAAATGAAGAAATTAAATTTTTATTGGCAAAGGATTAATAATATTATATATTAAAAAAGATGCATTATGAATGCAATACTTAACAAAATTAAATATCATTTTTTACTATTGTTATTTAACCTATTGATCGTATATAAATATATTCTTTACTACCATATTTCTAAAATCTCTTTCCTTTTAAAATTTAGCTTAAATATCCCATAAAATTTTATTAAATCCCAATGGGGGTTTGTAGGTCGCTTCGGCAGCTTTGATTATTTACATTAAGTTCTAAATTTGAAGTGGCATAATAAAATAAAATAATTAAACAAACATTTTTTTAAATAATTGTTTATCATGTAACTAGGGATCTTCTCCGTACCAAAACATTTTTGCACATTCGTTAAATAACCATCAACCCACACAATAAGAACACATTGCACAGCTTTTCATATATATTATCTAATATTTTGACAAAAGATAAGTTTCCCTAAAAATCATGAAACATATATAACCCATCATCTTAACCTTGTTATTTTTTATATTCTTACATATATGACGAACAGTACTGGACCTAAGACACTATAGTCTGTTCGTTGGATATTTCGTCGTACGTCACAAACTATCGCTTCAAAAAACGACGAAAGTTTTACAGTGCGTTCTTTTTCTAACGCATTTGGTTTACATTATCAGACTGAATGTTTTTGCGTCGTCTCTCGAAGCGATAATTTGTGACGTACGACGAAAGATACAACGAACAGACTATACGTCGTAGTACTTCAATGTGCAAACATAATGTGGATTATTTTTCTTCATTTATTTTAACATAACATTTTTAGTTTGTTAAATATGATTTCATTATATTATAACTAGCACCGCATAGTCCGCAATGACGTATTTTTTCCAGTAAGATATCGAAACCCACTTATTTTCTATTGCATCCATGATACGGTTCAAATATTTGTGAATTACGGCATGGGTTTATGTATTTTCTAAAAACCCATGATGTAATAATCAAATAGATTTGTTTGCATAAGAAAACTGTTAATATTTGCCGTTGGTTTTTCTAGATATCATAATACTGTAAGATTTCAAGTTTCTAGAAAGATAAGAGGAACATCTTGTTGTCAGATTCTAGAAGTATTGGACTAACAAAAAGACAAATCTATGAAATGTATAACATTTTCTTTTGTAAGAAGAATTCTTTCAAGAAATGGTTCATCTAAACCATCAAGACCCATACTACATTATCACTCCTGTCATATGAAGGACTTCTTCGATAAATTTGCCTTTATTATCTAGATGGGGGTATCCCCAACAGACTGTGTGCATTAAAATCTCCTAGCAATAAATAGATCAACTATCCGATTACTCTTCCCAGTTGCCATCTGGGAGGTAATTGTTGCATATCGAGATAAGTATCGGTACATGCTA
This sequence comes from Ontholestes murinus, assembly GCA_963969525.1. Taxonomy (NCBI): domain Eukaryota; kingdom Metazoa; phylum Arthropoda; class Insecta; order Coleoptera; family Staphylinidae; genus Ontholestes; species Ontholestes murinus. The sequence continues at coordinate 22,504,728 of OZ018393.1, forward strand.
CGGCCTGATACAATGGGTTGGTAGCGTCAGATGATGAAACTACCGATGAAATTGTTTTATTTTTTGCAGTTTTTGTAACTCCAGTAACGTTGATATTTATATTATATAGGGTCCGCCAATAAGGGCGCGTGAACTTTAAAATTGAATAAAACAAGTTGGGTGTGAGGTAGAAACGAAATTTATTTTTCATTCGAAAGGGTATTCGATATTGCGTATGTTGACTTTGAGGTCATCGATGTTTAGAGGCTTGTTGGCGTAGACCAGCGACTTGAGATAGCCCTAGAGAAAAAAGTCTAAAGGCGTTAAATCGCACGATCTCGGTGGCCAGTTGATATCGCCTCCGGGCGAGATGACCATGTCCGGAAATCGCTCGTGCAGAATGTCCATTGTGGCATGGGCTGTGTGGCACGTGGCGCCGTCCTGCTGGAACCACATGTCATCCGTGTCCATATCATCCAGTTTAGGCCAAAAGAAGTTGGTTATCATCGACCTGTAGCGCTCCCCATTGACGGTTATGGCCGCCCCAGCTTCGTTCTCGAAAAAGTACGGACCGATGATGCCGCCGGCCCAAAATCCACACCAAACAGTGACTTTCTGGGGATGCATTGCCACTTGGTGGACCTCGTGTGGGTTGTTCTCACTCCAAATGCGGCAATTTTGCTTGTTCACATACCCGTTCATCCAGAAATGAGCCTCGTCGCTGAAGATGATTTTTCGGCCAAAATGGGGGTCTGCTTCCAACTGCTCCAGAGCCCAGTCAGCGAACGCCCGACGCTGTATGTGGTCGTTTATCTTGAGCTCCTGGGTCAATTGGATTTTGTACGGGTGCAGACCCCAATCCAGATGCAAAATTCTGCGAGTTGATGTCTCCGAAAGGCCAAGTTCCTGTGCACGACAAAAAATGGACTACCTCGGGTTCTCGCGCACACTCTCACGGACAGCGTTCGATCGGGCGTTTCGTCGACGTGTCAGTGTTGGCTGGTTGTTTACTGAACCAGTCGACTCGAATTTGCCCACCAATCGACGGATAGTCGACTCTACAGGCCGATCATCGCGACCGTAAAATGGGCGAAGTGCGCGGAACGTTGCTCGAACTGATGACCCATTTTCGTAAAACAATTTAATAATTTGCACGTGCTGCTCGACACTCAAACTTGCCATGGTGATTTGGGGTTATATACTGAACAAATGACAGCAACTTTGACAGCTCTACCTCGAACAACATGGCCGCACCCTTCCGGCAAACTTCGCGCGTCCCTATTGGCGGACCCTTTATATAATAAGACTTTTATTTCCAAGTAACTCTCCTATGATTTTTTATTGTTTCTTCTGTCAGTTTAGCTATTTAAGGGTTAAGCTCAGTAATAACCTGATCTGCATTTGAGAATTTTATTGTGGTCTACGCGTAAGAATCATTTTCTGTAGGAGTTTTAGAGGGGTTAGTTTTTTCTATCTGTTTTTTTTTTTAATTTTAAGATCTTGAATCGATATTTTAAATAACACAGCAGGACCATTTTTATACCTAGCAGAGTGATTATTACGACAGTTTCCACAGGTAAACGGTTTACACACTCTATTTCTTCATGCATGGGTTTTTTGCATTTACAAATTGCTTGACCTTCACACCTGGACATCTATGTTCTTGCGTCTGACACCTGAAGCACCACAACACGCTAGGAATATATTGTGCAACATCCATTTAGTAAAAAGCATCATTTGCCTTTTTGGGAAGAGCTATTGCATTAAAAGTTAACACAATAAATGGTGTGTTAATGAGATGGGCCTCACGTTTTGTTTTGATTCTACGGTTTTGTAATTATCCAAAATTTCCTAATCATTGTAATTCACGAGATTTCTGCAGTAAATTATTTCTTTCGAGTAATTTAAGGACGTTGGCGTTTACATCGAATTCCAAAAAAAATGCTATGTTCAGCATTTCTACACAAACTCTCTGTCTGTTATCACTAAAATCATAAGATCTTCCCTTATTTTCTTGAATAAATCCGGCTTAGCAATTACTTGCTGTATGAATTTTGATATAGCAAACGTCATAACTTTTTCACAAAATTCACACCATCGCACCCAGAAGCAGGCTATTAGGTTTCCATGTATGAAATAGCGGAAAAATGCATTTTCAATCAAATTATGCACCCACTTTATCGATACACTTTCTCCATGTATCCCTTTGCTGTAAAAGCCTGGATTACGGGAGTCGATGAACTCTTGAAACGCCATTTTGACAGCCTGTGTGGACTTGAATTTTATCCAGATAAAAAGTTATTTAAAGTTTGAAAGAAATGATAATCAGTGGAAGTAAGGTCTGGTGAGTTCGGTAGGCTAGGGGGAGTTTCCAACTCCAACTCCTGTAGATTTGACAAGGTCATGCGTGCGGTATGTGGTCAAGCGTTGTCGTGCAGGAGGAATTAAGTCATCCGATTAACTAATTTTGGCTCGATTCGATTGAGAAATGGTTCGGCCTTGTTGCGAGAAAGAAGAGAAAGACATGCGTCGAGTCTTCGTTCTTTCTGCGCATCGGTCAATTCATGCGGTATCCACTTGTCCAGCTTTTCACTTTACCGATTTGTACCAAATGAGTCAAGATTGTTTACTTTGGGATTCGCTTCCACAGTGGCTTCTAGGAAGTCATTATCCACCTGAGTCTTGGGTCGACCAAATGGTTCATTAGACAGGTCGAAATATCCCGAACGAAATTTTTTAAACCAACAATTTACAGTTGCGTTTGTAGCCACTTGAGTGCCGATCACACTATTGATATTGGTGGCTGCCTGTCGTGTTGTGGCTCCGCGGTGAAACTCATACTTCATCGAATTTCGCTGATTTCCATGGTCTCACTTAATCGTCTATATAAAAAGTAGTTTTCAAACTGAAATATGCATTAGAAAGAGGAAAAGACGTACGCACACTAAAAACAAATTATGTCAAAATGCGACGTCTATATGAGGTTGTGTGCGATTTAAATAAATAACATGAAGTTTGCTCCATTTCATACTGACTGATAACTAATAACCCTGCATGTAGTCTAAATGCAACCTAAGGTCTCCAGATATCTAGATGACACTGTTTGAGATCAATGTATGCGTGGACATTCATCTCCCAAAACGGTACGATGGACACCTTGAATTACGGACTTCTAGGTTTACTCCTCTATATTCGGCATGTTCTGCGGAGACAGGATCACCTATGGTTATGCCATAATTTTTTTATTTAACACAACAGACGACAAGTGTTGTGCAATGATTTTATCAACCAATTACGAATATTGAGTGTTTACATTCATGAGAATTAGAACAAATCCGCGGACTGATTTAGATTGATTTTTAATCTCATCTACGTAACGCAGCTGAAGGCAGAATAACTAAATAGGTGAGAAAAATAATAATAGTGTGTCAATTTTTACAGACTAAAACCACTCCTTGGAATAGTTTATTACTATAGGTCTTCTAGTGAGAAGGAAAGTCTAAGCAGAATAATCCATAAGCCATAGGAAACCTGCCGTCCAAGAGACGAAACGCATTTCTGTAGCTGAAGATAAAAAAAACGTTTTCTTTCTAGAATAAAAGGAGATTAAATCCACATAACCTCCTCTAGTAAGGTAGTTTTAGACTTTAACCAACTGAAACGTCTCCTCCGAGCTTGCTATAGTAACTTGCCTGGGGCCATACTTCACCATTAAAGTGAAACCTATAGTCTTATGTGTTGCACTAATTTTTTCCAAAATTAAGATACACCGGCGATAATTCTAACTATCAACAGGGATAATTACAAGCTGATAAAATAAAACCACTCCTTAGCCTAGTTTGTTGTCATAAGTCTTTTAGTCAAAAGGAAAGTCTAAGCAAAATCAAAGTTTTAGGAATGCTGCAGTTTAAGACATGAAACGCATTTCAGTAGCTCAAGTTACGGAAACATTTTCTTTCTAGGATAAAAAGGAGATTCGTCCAATTATACTCCTGGAGGTAGTTTTGGTCTCCGACCAATTAAAACTACTCCTTCAAGATTGTTATTGTGACTTGTCTAAGCCCATAGTTCATCATGAATCAGGTGTAGCCCTGTTGCCTTAAGTGTTGCACTAAATTTTCCCAAAATTAAGTGAATACACCAGCAACAATTATAAGTAACGCCTGATAACGATAACTACAATTTATTAATATGAAAACATTGAATTATTATTTCTCTATCAACAAAAAAGATTTTGTCAGCGAACTATCTCTAAATCGCTTAAGGCAGTTGGTTAAAGTTCAATAGTATATTTACTTTTTACCGATTCGTAATTGTATAACAAGATATAATATTTGCATTATTATTGTTTCAAAAACCGCATGTTAAAAGAGCAGTTGTAGCAAACAATAACCAGATGGTATTCAGTATGTTACCAGCAAGTGTAGACGGCCTGATAAGAATCAAAACATTAGTAACCATGTCTATTAAGGGATGGTTTCCGGAAGTTATTGGCAAGAAAGTGGAGAATGAGAAGAAACCGGAAGGTGATGTTCCGGCAAAAATTAAACACTCAGAACTAAGAGTGTTTACAGGGTTTGATATATGCGATTTCAGAAATTATTGGCCCTAAATTGGGCAAGATTCCAGGATCAATTAACGATAGGACAGTGTACAAAGGTCTCGTTAAAATGGCCTCCTCTTTTGTAACAAAAGATCACGTCGAGGGAAAATCGAGCTTTGAATGTTAAAATATTGAAGGAAAGCGCCCTCTTTAGCTATAACATGACAAACGACTCCAAACCCTAATTAACTGCCCTCGCAATAAACTTTCTCTTTGTCATATCTTCTGTGCCCAATTGTCATGCTGACATTAACAGCCAAAAGTCTCCCCTAAAAATGGGGCAAAATAGAAAATTAAAGCATTTTCTAGAAGAATCCAGATGTTCAAGAGGATATTTGCTCCCTCAGCATCGTGGTCAAACAAGGGTTAGAGTGGAAGATCGTCGCTGCTGCACGAACTCCGCCCAGCTTCGTCCAGTCAAAATTTTTGTACGTTTCCTATAATTTTTGTGTAGATATTGATATGTATTTTTTTTAATTTTGGATTGTAATCTAAAGAATAATAAACATAAACATAAACATAAACATAAATCTAACAAGTATGAACCGAGTCTGGTGACACCATCGTTGTCATTGGCGCATTGGTATAAGTGGATAACCACAAATTCGCTTGTGGCAGAGATCTCCAAATCGGAGGCATATTTGGATGCATGCACTTATTGGAATAACGACGCGATTGTAACGTCCCAGTAATATTAACATGGCTCACTCTAGGATAGCAATTTCTGTGAAAATGAATAAATGAAGACGGTCGCTCTCTCCGTGGGGCTCGTTTGCGTCTCTTCTGCAAGTTCATGGGCCTCTATCCAGTTTCTTAGGCCAACTAGTTGGGCGCCGATTGTTACCGTCAAGCTCAGATACCGTAGCAAGAATCAAGATGGTTTCCGGAAAACAAACAAAACATTAGTAACCGTGTCTATAAAGGGATGGTTCTCGTGACCTCGTTAGCAATTTTGGACATCAAACTTCTTACCCGAGCTCCAGCACCACGAAAAAGTGAGGCACTTATCACTAGAGTAAACCAGTAATTCCTGAAATTACTGTCAAAAAAGTGGAGTTTGAGAAGAAACCGAGAGGATACATTTCGGCCAAACTATATACCTGAGCACTAAGAGTATCTACAGGGTTTGATATACGCGATTCCAGAAATTATTGGCAATTGGAATTGTGCAAGATTCCAGGATTAAATAAACATAGGACAGTGTGCCAAAGACTCGTTAACATGGCCTCCTCACGTCGAGGAAGAAACGAGTTTTAAATATTAAAATCTTGAGGGTGATAGAGAGTCGGATAGCTTAACTTTTCAAGAAGCGCATCAAAGTTAATTTATGTGGAGCTTCAGACTAAAACGCCTTTGAACAGTGACATGATAAACGACTCCAAACCCTAATTAACTGTTCACACCGAACTCGTTCACCACAATAAACTTTCTCTTTGTCGTGTCTTTCGTACCCAATTGTGCTGGAGTCATGCGGGACATTCTAACAAGTATGAACCGAGCTGGCGATAACACTGTTGTTATGGTCCCATTCGTATAAGCGAATAACGATAAATTCGCTTGTGGTAGAGACGGTAACATCTCCAGATCGGAGGCATATTTGGATGCGCGCACTTATTGGAGTGACCACGCCATCTAGAAAAGGTCGAGTAACTTCCTAATAACATTAGTATGGCTCACTCCAGGTTAATAATTATGTGAAGGAAGAAACAAGATGGGTTCTTGAAAACAAACAAAACATTAGTAACAATAAGGGGATGATGCTAGTGATCTTATTAGCAAGTAAAGAGCTCATGTCAGACTACTGAGTGGGTAGGGGCTTGGGGCAAAGAGTGTAGCCATTAGCAATCATGACCTAGTCTATTAGAACCCAGTGGATCCATTAAACAGTTTTGGGCATTCCATGTGATTGAGAAGAAACCAAAATGCGATGTTTTGGCAAAACTATAACACTGAACACCAAAATTTTGTAGATTTACATTTACACTTTTTTTACTTGTTTACCACAATAGGCATTTATTGAATGTGACTATAGTTTTGATCATACTCTGATCATTATCAAACATAAAGTTCATCAGTGTATGATCGAAACTACAGTCACATTCAATAAATGTCTATTGTGGTAAAACAAAGTGAAAATGTGAATTTATGTTTAATCAAAATGTACCACCAAGTAAACGCCGACAACTAAAAAAGACTTTTAAATTATGTGGATAATATATACATATCGAGGAATCTTCTAGAGAACATAAAGAACAGAGCTCTAGAATAAGTTCGTAGCGTCCTCCTTACATTAACTTCCAGGCATTACTGGATATTGAAGGGTGGTTTAAATATCCCTTTAACGAAGGTCTTGTTCTTTGTTCAGATTTGTTAAGAGTTTCCATTATTTTTTAGATGTATCATCTCAATATTTGCATGGGTATTAAAAATTAATATATTTAATACCCCTAACTAAGTTTAAAAATAAGGTCTTAAGAACCCTACCTCTTCTTAATCTAAAAGCTCTTTAACAGGAAAAAAATGTTAGAACTTCATCATTTGAGATCTGTTTATGTTCTTTATGATATAGGAAAAGGTCATCGTGTATATTTTATGCAGAAAGCTTAAAAAGAACGTATCTAGAATTATTGAACTTCTAGAAATTATACGCAGACTTTATTCTCTGGAATTTAAGACTTAACATAGCTCTTAACACAACCTACGTGACTGAGTCACAATCAGAATTTATTTATCAAGTAACAGATGTAAATCGAACTCAGATTTGTTCCCTTCTAGCTCTTCCAGGCGGGGCTAGAATGTGAACTATTAAATCCAATATTTTTTCCTTAGTTTTGTAGCTTTAATTGATAGTAACTTTAATCTATACTCTGAAAAGAAAACTTCGTCGAATAAAATAAAATTCAAAGGCACAAAACGACAACGCAAATTCCAATTCCAGTTTTTATTACTTTTATTACAAGCTATAAAAAATTACAAAAATTCAAATTCAACTATAAAATAAGATATCATAAAATCACATGTGATATTTCCCAAATCAGAAAATCGCTGCAAATTTGGTGACTTTGGTTCGAGGACTTGAATCGAACTCTCCCATCCAGTTTACTCTTAAAGTATGCTTATTTTACAACTCTCAGTAAAATCCATGCGATTGCAATAGAGTTTCAAAGATGTTTAACGTAAGAAAGTTAGGAACTTTATAAGATGATAAATAAACTGTACTTTTTTAATATCACACACGGAATTCAAGCATCCAACAAAGTAAGAAATTTACTTTTAAAGCTATTATATTATAAATTCCTAAACATATTTATAAATACTTGATATTCAATGAAATAAATTTATTTATTCCACCGAAATGAAGTTACAGATTTATTCAAATTTAATAACCAATTTTTTATGATAATAAAAAAGTTGATCTGATCTGTACAAATACATTTTTTTACTATTGAAATAATTCCCCTGGAAACTTTATGCCGACACATACGCCATCCTGTATAACGAAACGGTTTGATTGCAAAACGAAAAATACAAAGTTGCCGCATTCGTACACAAAGCTTTGTACTTTTCGCCTGCATAAAAAAACATTAATCCAACCGTTTGTCCATTTAGTATGTACCGTCCTCACATACTGCGAAATATACGACATTCAATAACAAAATCCTGTATGCTTTTTCTACAAACCGCTTCTTGTATTGTCCCTAAGAGTCATGTAAATAAGACTGAGAAAAAAAATGGCAGCACGGCATCACGTAGACATCTATCTATATGCTAATGCATTGACTTATGGAATTGAAAAAAAATGCACCCTCCCTCTTAGGATCTCGAAAGTGGATCATGGAAAATTGGCTGATGTTTCGTTATTACTCTCTATATCTATTACACTCGTGACAATTTGTCTTACGATATGTCGTATGGCTTCAGTCGATGCATGTTTGTTTTAAGTATGTTGCGACACTGCAATTTTTTTTGATAATAGAGCACATGCGACCTTGAAATGCAATGTATTGGTGGTGTTATTTATTAAATAGATCATCTACATCAGTGTCAATGTACAACAGGTTGGTAAGTGCTAAAACGATAATGCTACATGCTTGTATGTGTTTTTCTTAATAGAGATGTATTTTTATTAAGTGTTATATTTTTAGAATAGGCTTTAAATGCCGTTAATAATAATAAATTATTTTAAAGTAAATAATTGCAAGAAACGATCTTCAGTTAACTGATATTCGATTTTTTATAAGAAAATATTCCTCGAGATCCTACCTACTGCGCCAATTAATAATTTTAAAAACTGGTTTATATCTATCAAATTTTTGTTTTCTGTATTTATTTATCATACTTCAACGTATTTAATAGATCTTATTACGACATTACCACAAACAATTATTTAAAAGAGTTCAATAGTTATATAATAGGAGTATGTCACTATTAAAAGTAGATATACGCATATAAAAATTGTGTCTTAAATAGCAAATCTATACATATACTTCTGGAAAAGGCTCTTATCTCATTATATAAAGTCGTGCCCACTGAACTCAAGAAGAGGGAAAATCACCATCCCATGGTGGAATAAGGAACTAAATCAGATGAAGAAGCAAGTAAGAAAAGTGTTAACCAAAGCGCAACACTAAGCAGGAAATCGACTGGACCTGTTATAAAAAACGACTATCAAAAAAAAAGGTAAGGCGACAGTAGTAATTTTTCTTGGAATTTTTTTTGGACAAATTAAGTCATCAACCACAGCCGCAAGGCTGAAAAAAGTTCCCTACAAAGCTGCAGTCTAGAATAATGAAAAAAAGAGGATTGCAGTTATATTAACAACCTCGTGTAGTCAATGGATATACTTTTAAAAACTCATTTTACCGACTGAAATAATCTGGAGGATAGGGATAAAAAACAGCAGAAGATTCATAGCCTTTCAAAAAATGAATGGAGCAGAGCCTCCAAAATAATAACAATACACAGGACCGAAGATAACCTGGGTCATTCGAACATTCTCACCAGTTAAGTCTGCAGGTATGAATGGAGTTTATCCACCCCTACTTATATAGCAACTGGAATCTATTCTTCAACACATGGTGACTCTCCTTTGGGCTTGTATAGCTTTTCGATATGTTCTCCAAAAGTAAAGAAAAGTCTAGATGGTATTTATGGTATTTATACCCAAACCAGGCAAGGAAGACTACAGCCATGCCAAATCATTCAGACCTAAAAGCCTCATATTATTTATAATGAAAACCATGGAGAATCTTTTTGATCGGTAATCACGGACCATATTCTAAAGACTAATCCTCTTCAAATGAACACGCGTACATACGAGGATGCACAACAGAATCAGCACTCTACTGTATAGTTGCTCATATTGAGGAGGCATTGATAAATAAAATGACACAATTAGGCCTATTTATCGACATAAGAGAAGCTTTTGATAAAGCCTCTTTTAGCAGATTAGGGCAAGCCCTCCCAATGCTCGGCACTCCAGTCGCATTTAGTGAATGGATAAGCAAAATGACGGTCCAAATAATGTTTCCAAAGCAAGAGTGACCCGAGACAACAAGAGGTAGGAGTACTATCTCCTGTCCTATGGAATTATGGACTACTAGCTAAGAAGGCAATGAATCTGTCTTCCCAGCCATAGGACATGCAGATGACAAAAAATTCTGTATAAAGGCCACTATAAAAGTGTACTCAGTAAATTAATGCAGAGTGCCCTCAATATAGCGGGGAGTTGGTGTAGAGACAATGATCCCTCGGTAAATTGAACTAAGATGAAGCTGATGCTGTTCACCAACAAAGAGAAATCAGCTAGAATGAAGCTGCCTAGGATATTCAACACCACACTAACTCTGAGTTGTAAGACCAGCCCTAACAAATGCAATAGTTGTATGGTGGCATAGGATTAAACTTAAAACTGCAACAAGTAAGCTCTAAGACATTTAATGTCTAGCATGTGAGGTAATTACTGCCACCATGCGCACCATACCGATTCCAGCAATTAAAACATTATTATATCTTCCTCACCTGGATATACATATACAGGAGATGACCTCAGTACAGTGCGAAGGCTAAGAGTCAACGGTGGTGTTGCAAAACTAAGACAGAGGGACGCTCTTTTAGGGAAGGGTTAGGATCATGCTACTCCTACTTATCTTTTCAAAAGACACACGTCACAAAACTCTAAAGGCTCCCAAAGCTACTATATACATATTAACAGATAGAACAAAAAACAAGAAAGAAACAAGTGCCAGCATATATTGTACTAAACTGCATCTGGAAATAAAAATGCCCCCTTGGTGGAATACACTACGTTCATCCGGGCGAAACTCACAAGGATGCTTTTTAGTGCCCAAAAATAGCTGAATTGGAGATAAAAAGAAAAACCATCTGCAACCACACAGACAGTAAAACCAGTTTTGCTATCTTAACCCTTCCCAATACATCATCAAGACTGGAAAATGAATGTATTACAGTACAAACATACTGCATTACATAACTCTAGCAGTATATGAAGCAAGATGGAAAGAAATCTCTTCTTATGCTCAATATTGTGTCAATCTATCCAAGTCAAACTTAAACTCGATGACTGGTATCCTAATTGGACACTGTTAATTACAAAAACACCTCTATATATTAGAAGTCGCTGAAAACAACAGGGAAGCGGAGTCGGTGGAGCATATCTTTTGCTACTGTTCCATTTTAGAAGCATTAAGGAAGAACCTGCTGGGGACATCATGGCCAAAACCTGCTTATCTAATAGGTGTGTTTCGCAGCAAAATCCTCATCTTTATCAAAGGGGTAGGGTTGCTGGAGAGATAGTTCTCGCATCACTGGAGGTATATAAGGGGCCCAATTAGGGGCCTTCAAACTGTGACTTCATCGCCCTTCCTTTTATCCTTATATGATAGGGGTTAATTTTCTCTAAGAAAGAATGATCCAATAATGTGTACTCTGATTAGTTCACCGCCCTTCTTAAGATTTAAATTTTGAAGGTATTGGGCAAGAACACATTCTGATCTGCTCAGTATCAGTCAAATATTGGACAAATTGGAAAATACTAAGGGTGTTTTGTTCTACTATGAAAACGCGAGACCACACACTAGTTTAGTGACCCGCCAAAAGTTGCTGGAGCTTGAATAGGATTTAACGCATCATCCATAAATACTATTTGTTTCGATCTTTGCAAAACTCTCTGAATGATAAACAATCCAAATCAGACAATGGTGTCCAACAGCACTTCCTTAATTTTTTGCTGAGAAATGTCAGAAGTTCTTTGAGCATGGCATTATGATGTTACCCGAAAAGTGGCAAATGTCATAAAAAAAACGATCAATACATGCAATAAAATTATTTCTTTCTATAAAAAATAAATAGTAAAAAACCAAATGATTTAAAACTCGACAAATATATTACTAACAAATTTACCATTATTCTCTCATTATCTATTATAATCTGTTATAACAGCATAGTTTTGACAAGATCATCATCATTAATTTCTTATATTTATTTTACTATGTATGGAATTGGTTTCTGATAGAGAAAACATTAAGGTGACATCTATTTTTTAACATTGCACTGATTTCTCTAATTGAGTGGATAAACCACTAACAATTAGAGAACTGACAACAGTGGTAACAGTTATTTTTGTTAAATAAATAATGGTGATGTAATTTTACTTTGTTTCTTCGGGTAGTTTAGAAGGACATTAAAAAAAATATATACTCTGTATTAAATTTATGTCACTTGGACTTTGTGCCGAATAAGACACCTCCTATTTTGTGAAGCTTCACCCACTAAACCCCATAATATAGATTTTATTGAAAAGTTTTAAAAGTTAAAATGTTCATGGTGACGCGCATCTTAATGCAAAAATTGTTTTCTTCTCTCTAGCAGATATCCCATGTTAAAGCAATGATCTACTTTTCTTTTTGATTTATTATATTACCTACCATTTTTATTGGGTAGCCATTATTTATTGCTAACTGCTTTAATTATTTTTCTAAAAAAAATCTGGGTGTGTTATCAATGAAGTGCAGTATCTTTTGTAATTTCTAATGTGTGTTTATTTGATTATTTTAAGAAAAGAAATGCCCCGTTTCGAAATTTACCTGGTTTTATTATTTTTGACGTGGTAAACATGTCTTTAAACCTTTTGTGTAAACTCCTTTGGATTTGTCCTATGTAAAGTTTGTCACGGTCATTACATTCTATTTATCCCTGAGTCATAATTTGGAATTGATTCCCAAGAGTCAGTTTGAATTTATATAATAGCTTAGTAATCTTATTAAATATTTTATTAATATAAATTAATCTACTATATTTTCTTTTGTTAGTTTGTGTTAGTGGCTTAAGTTTTATCATTGCCTTGATTTTTAGTTGTTTCTCTATCGATTAATTAGTTGTGTTAGTAATTTAAGTTCGGAGTTTCTATTTTCTAAAGAGAGTAAGGGTAAATGCTCTATATAATATGCTGTTAAATTGACAGAATTTATAAAATATAATTTTCTACGTATCATGCACAAGTTGTGTCTAATTTTATAATTAAGTACATCTAAAATACGATGAATTAAATTCTCACTTAACCCGTAGTGAAACATTTTTGTGATAATTAAACACTTGTTCTTTTTGTTGAGGAAATATAAAAATGCTGAAACAAAACCAAGTGTTTAATTAACCTTCTACATTCAAGATTTTTTGTAACACATTAAAATTATTAATTTACACATTTGAATAATTTAAATTCGAATGTGGCTGTTCAAAATAAATATTACTTTATAGAATATAAAAATGTAACCTTTAAACTGGTGCATATAACGTGTATGTAATGTATTATACTATAATTATAACATTAGGGATCAGCATAATTTGCGATTAGTTACGATTAACATTTAATTGAGCTTATGTAATCCGATTTTGTATTTGATTGTAATCAAATCTGACTCAACCTAAATAGAAATTAACTTCCTGGTTGAGTTTAGTTGCTACGGTAATACGAAATTTATCCAAATAGTTAATGGAGGTTATTCTACTATAATTATGATTTCGCACTCTTTTAATAATTACATACAGCCCAATTCATATAATTATTTATTTACAGTAATATTTAAATACCTTATGTAAAATTAAATTAATATAAGAAAAATTTATTGAATTATTACTATAGAAAAGAAAGACAATGAAAAAATTGAAATGAATGAACGCAAACATCTCAAATACACTGGTGATATATTTTTAAAAATGATCATCACGGATTACAGGAATATCCCAATCAATCTTAACATCCCCTTTTACCGGAAGTTTCTCGTTTTAGTAAAAGTTATCGCACAAGTTTTACGAACGACCCAAAACTTAATCAATACATATGATTTATCACCGCCAGATCGCCTACCTACTACTTATCACAATATAGATATTGGTACGTATCAGTAAAAGCATCCGTTGAAAACACCGAGGCAAGTTCACTTTATCAAAATGCGGCTCCGATAAGAATTTTATTTATTTCTTCGCGATCTTGTCTGCTTTCGAATGCACTATCTTTGCTTTTATTTCCCACTTTACAGGTGAGTTTTGCATTATTTACTACTGGTGAATGTACCGCCTATAGATACACATATTTCCCTCTTGCATCCCTTCAGACCTCTATTTATAGATCGAGCACCCTTTTCTTTTCAGGCATATTATGTTTACGTATCGTGCATGCGAGTTTCTGAAATGTTATTATGTATTGAAATGAAAAGCAGGACCGTTGCATTAGAGTTTGTGCTTATTACGTGCTCTTTTGCATTTTGTCGGGGGAAATACACAGCGCGATATGCGCGTTGACATTTATTATATTACATGGATTTTAAATTGAATTATAATAGCTTATGGGATAATGCTGCATGTAGTATTAATACTTTTCCCACAAAGATATAAACATGTTTTAATATTGTGCAAGTATGCAAACTTGAACTGATGTTTGTTAGTTTAAAAGAACTAACAAGAGATATAGAGATAGGTAGGTATCTGTTTGGCAAATTAATTACTTTAACAGACATTATATTATTATTATAAAAATTGTAGAGATTTGCTCTTTAGCAATAATAAATAAATAATTTTTATTACATTATTTTTTTATCTTACTTTATATATAAGAAAAACTTATTTTATATTTACTATTACTAAAAATAAATTGGTAACGAGAGATAAAAATAATTCATTAAAAAATAAAAATATAATAGTATATATAATTAATTAACGAAAATAATTTAGGATTTAAAAAATATGTACCCTGAAAAATTATGATGTTAAATCAAAAAAATATGTGCTGGTTTGTGTTTTGCTAAGGTTACCTAAACTCTGTGTATATTTTTTATACAGAAAACGTTGTTATCACAAATGTTATGTGTTGCTTTTTATAAAGTTTTATTACCTCCGGGCAATATGCTGTATAATACACAAACAAAAATGTTACCTCTTACATTCCCCGTATTATAATTATGTTTCAGTAAATTCCATTCACCGGATTTTCCTTGTTAATAAGATAATTAAATCTCAATAACATTTCTTGTAATCGTAGGATAAAATACTATTATTTCAATATGGATAATTGATGTCATATACTGGGTGTTCTATTTTCTATGATGATCCCAAATAATTATTAAATAATAATGTGTATTCAGTATTACAAAGAGACAAAATGTTTCCTGTAATAAAGCAAATTTTCGGCGGAGGACCTGCCTATAATTGCTTACATAGAAAATGAATAGATTCTCGAACAAAACAAAAACAAATTATTAAATCGCACGTCGCGTCGTACAAATAGGGATCAAGGGGAGCAATTCTTTGGCACGGGCCAACCTATTTGGGTATGCGTAGCACACATGGCCAAAACTTTCGCGAGGTTCTGCTGGTGGTCATTTTGCTGCCAACTCTCAGGCAATTACTTCTAGTTAGATTCTTGAAAATTAAATAAATCGAACTTCGAAGGCATATTTGTGTCGTCCAGAAACTCTTTCAACAAAAATATTAGTTTCAGATAAAAGTGCAATGGTTATTAATAATAATTTGAGTGAAACAACAAATCAAAAGATCTCTATAAAAAATAGAAGAGTAGCAATAGTGAAAACAATTTCTCACATATAAATTTGTTTGTATAAAATGAAACAATTATCAAAAGATAAAGATAAAAATATGCTACTAGGAATAGAACAGAAACAAGGAGGAGGAACTAGAATTAGAAGTAATATTCACTTTTACCTAATTTAATGATAGTAGAAGATAATCAGCTACTTATGAAAATCTTCTCCATATTTTTTCTTTTTGTGCTAGGAGAAGCAAAGATTCTTCAGATCAACAGTCTAGAAATACATATTTAGAAGTTCAGAGAGCCAGAAAAAATGTTGGAAAATTCTTATCCTTAAGACATTTAGACATCTGAACAAACTACAAAAGAAGTTCTACTAGTTGAACTGTAAAAAATTAAACGTAAATTAATTGTGGAAGAAAACATAAGAGGTCGGTAATCGACAAAGAACAATTAAAAAAGGCAAAAAAGCAGTACCAAATGGTTAATCATTACAAAGTGTAACTTGGGAGTTTGTTTTGACATATTCAACACTACGGACTCATTGCGGCGATGCATCGAAGCGCATTGGTACTAGACCAAAAGTCGTCAAACAAAAATTGTTGACAGCAGCATTGAATGTAGTATGAGACGGAATAGATGTGACAAACGCTGCGAAATAATTCAATTTGAGTTACGAAACACAATTCTTATACAAGAGAGTAAAATATTATCAATCAAACAAAGAAGCAAGGTTCTTCATCGTTATTCTATTGTTTTTGTTTCTTCATATATTTTCAATAGTTTTTTAGATATCTTCAGCTAAGAACAAGAAGCTGCTTGATGAAATATTTGCTGCAGTCAGCTGAAATGTTTTAACGGCTGACGAAACAAAATGTTTACAGTCTTGCATACGGTTTTGCAAAACAAAACTGCACGTGCCAGAAAAGTGGAACGAAAATGAGATGGCCGGTATCAATTGGCTTCAACCTTTCATTAAATGTCATGAAATTAATCACTGCGCAAGCGACAAGCTACGAGCTTAGCTCAAACATTATCATTCAATCCATACAATGTGGATTCATTCTTCCGATAGTTATTGATGAAAGAAATAGGTCCAATCCAATTCTTCCGATACTTTAATCAAGTAATGGATTCGGTGCATTTCAAAGCGACAAATGTTTGGAACATTGTTTGGTGCATTATCCCTTCCAAGTTATCTCACAGCGTGACGCCAAGCAAGTGAGTAAAATGACATCCGACGAACGTGGAACGTCGATTACAATTGGAGTTGTAGTGTCTGCCACGGGAAATAAGACACTACCATTTTTTCCCACGAATCCAAATGAATCCGGATTTTTTGTGTGGTGCAATGAACGGTTCCCGAGGAGCTGCGAATGGTTCTGGGTGGATGATAAAGTAAACATTAATGAGTTTCTTGAATCATTTCCAGGCAACTGCCTATTCATCCCCCACAACCCAACTCTTCTATTGTTGGACAGTCGTAAATCATATATTTCGAACAAAGCGATACAGTTTTGCATCGACAATGTTGTTCATGTTGTCATTTCCACCACACTGCACGCACAAAATGCAGTCATTGAACCGCACTGTTTTTGGACCATTTAAGAATGCCATTATGCTACGAACGTAGACATCCACAATTTAGCAAAAAAAATGTGCAAGCTATTCATACGAGCATTTTCTCATTCGTTGCACTGGCGTCTAACAGTCAAATTCGAACATTTTCATGGACAGTGATTTCGCACCATCCACTGTCATCGATCGTCCTAAGCGTAACTGGTCGAGTCATTGAGTTCAACGCGAATTAAGTTAAATGATACGGCACTGCAATGTGTGACGGATAATCGGATAATGCTGTATTTTTTCCTTCTTTTTTTTACTTAGGCTATTCTAGCCATTCAGTCCCGACCGAATAATGCTGTTCTTTACACGAGTACATTGGAATGGAGTGTTTGATGATTAAATTATAATTTTATAATGGCATCCGCGAAAGCCACTATAGTGGCGCGTCATATAGGAAGATGACATGCTGAAAGCCACTATAGTGATGCGTCGTACAAAAAGATGACATTCGCGAAAGCCACTATAGTGGCGCATAGTGCCTAAAAGGTTAATATTTTTTTTAAATGTTTTTCTTCGTTCTCGTTTTTTTTTTTAATAGAAATCAGTATAAAGTATCATTCATATGCTCTTGATCTTTTAACTAGCTCAATAAGTAAGTCTTTCTAAGTATAATCGACTTGTTCCTGTGCGGGCTTTTTACTTGAAAAAGACACCAAACTTTGCTAGAGCAAATATTGGAGAATCTGGTACTCGTAAAATACATCTGATCTGTCTTTTTTGTGCATTTTAGCAAACCATTGTTTTAATGTCCCTTAATCGAGGATATTGTAACTCTGTTATTTGCGGCAAGTTTGCCTGCATTCTAGTATTATACTGCTGACCACCCTTAGTATCGATAGCGAAACTATACTTAATTTGCTGTCGGTTAGAAACAAAATGGATTTGTTCGAGACTTCCAGGTCCAGTACTTTCCGAGTACCTTCAAGTATCCAGAAAAGTTCAGTTTGGATAATCGTTACATATTTCTACCTAGGGAGATGCTGAGTTTCAGGTCGATTTCTTGACAATAAATGCCTACTCCCGCGCCTTCATGATTCTTATCCACGTCGGTATAAACGGAGATTTATCGTTCCACGTGCCATTTGTCTTTAGTCTTATGACTTTACTTACTGTCACCTCCCTTATATGTATGTGAAGGGACGTCAGGTGTTTCGATTTCATATAGAAATTTGTTGTTGAGTTACGTGAAGGTATGGTTAATACTTGACTAAAACACTAACACTTTCTTCACAGTTTCGATTGCAGCTGGGGGTGTAGTGTGCATTGCGCCCGTCGCAGCCAGCAATACCAATCGTTGTAGGTGGTTTAACTTCTTCCTGGTTATCGATTGGTTTATTCTCGGCCACCAGGTTAACGCTTCATATGTCAGAGCTAGTCTGCCGGTTGATAGAGCCACCTTTGTTTTGAAACCCTAGGTTGGTCCTAGCGCACCTCTGCACTGCTAGAAGATGCCACACGCTGTTTAAGCTTGTGTTCTAAGTGATTCTGATAGTGGAGCTTGAAGTCCAGAATTATACTGAGCTATTTTACCTCGTTTATCAAGAACAACTGGTTGTTAAAGAGCTTGGAATGTCTAGCTATGTTGATCTTCCTTTTTCTTGTGAAAAGTACTAATGCTGTCTTGTCGGTTAACTGAGAGCGGCGTTTTTTCTCACCATTCCTTTGTGATTTTGAGAGCGCTCTGCATTAGGCTAGACAGAACACTCTTGTGTTTTCCAATGAGTAGGATTACTACATCATCTGCGTTACCTACAGCATTGTATCCTGTATTATTTAGTTGGCAGCTACTGTCAAACTTTTTTTCCCTATCGAAAACGAATATACCACATAATGAAGGGCCAACTCAGTTGATATAACACTGCTCCCTGATATGATTATCGCATCTCTAAGGTCTTTAGAAGAAAAGCCGTGAAGTTAATTGATCTAAATGATTTAACTGGGGTGTAATCATTTGTCCTGGTTTGGGAATAAAAATCACTTTGGCTTCCCTCCATGGTCCTTGTACATACTATATTGCAATACATGCCCAAAACAGTCCGCACAGTATCAGCAGTATCTACACCAAGCCCCATTGTAGTAGGGCAAGCTATACAATATCCGGTCCTGGCGATTTAAAAAGAGAGAGTGAGTTATTGTCCATTCTACAAAATAATAATAGATCATTTTTTAAGGTTTTTGTTTCAATCATCAACTACACAGAATGAAGAATTTGATCTAACTCCTAAAGTAGGCGAATAAGAAGTCAAGAAGTGTAGTTGGGCCAGTTTTGCTTTATTATAAACCAGAACGTTTAATAAATTTAGTAGCATTTGTTAGTCATAATCGATTAGTTATATAGCGGGTCGTTCTGCTTTTGAAATATTTGGCTTCTGGTATTTTACCATGCAGCCACCAACTACACAGAATAAAGAATCTAACCTACTTTGTGAAGATGGCGAATAACAAGTCAAGAAATGAATAAGTAAATACCGCACAAAATGATCTGCAGACTACTCCTTGAATACGCCGCAATCCTTTTCCATAAACCTCATCCTTCTGTCCTTAAAAATATCCAGGATCTGAAAGATCAGCCCTTCGTTCACCAACTAAAATTAGACTCCCCCTCAATCCCATACACAATCCATCTAATACCCTCCTATACCAATTAACTAGCCTAATTCCCTTCGATGAATGCCTTACATTCCTCGTTAAAAATATTGTTACCAACCCACATAACCTAGATATCTTGAACCATATGTATATCCCCCGCAATCCCCTTACAACACCTCGATTTAAGCATCCCGAAATTACGATCTATCAATTCATTTCCTCATTTCAAAATGGTATTGGCGATCATGACGTTTGCAGAACATAGACGGTTAACTCAATAAGACAGTAGTAATCATGACGATTGTATAACAAATAATTCCAGGCCGAAAGACAGCGGGTTAGCCGTTGGACTTAAATCTAAAGTAAAAATCATTGTCTTATATCAGAATTTTATTGTTACATGTATTATATTTTATTTTATCTGTTAATAAAGATGTTTAGTAAGTAAATACCGCAAAGACAAGCTGTAACACATATAATCTCTATATCTTACTCCTGAAAATGGCAAATAAGAAATTAAGAACTATCTAGTTGTGTCTAACTTGGTTTATTATAAGCCTGAACGTTTGAAGTCTGGCTTGTGTTAGTCACAATAATAAAACTAGAGCTTATTCTTTGTCTGCTGACAACTATACAAAACCATAAATGTAACCGAACTCTTAAAGATAGCGAATAAAATATGAAAAAACGTCAAGAAATCTCGAAAGACAAACTACCATATATAATATATTTTATCTCTGTGTCTAACTCATGAAGAAATATGTAGTTGGGGTCACTACAGCTGTAGCATTTTCTTTATGATGATAAAAGATAAATATTTTTTATGTTTGTCCTTTTGCTGTGGAATATCTATCTTTAGTAGTTTTATCTTACAACAAAAGACAAGAAACTAAATGTACACCTGAAGATAGCAAATGAAATATCAATAAAAGAAAAATGCAAACTGTAACATATATAATCTCTGCAGCTAACTTCTATATATAGCAAATTAAATGTCAAGAAATATATAGTTGAGTCTGTTTTCGTTTATTACCAACGTTTAACAGATCAACCATTTGTTGATCATAATCACTTGCTGTTTTTGTAGCATTTTATCTGTTGGCAAAATAATAATAGATTAAGATTTTTTAGAAAACATGTCTTTCTCTTTTTGAAATATTTATCTTGATGGTTTTCCCTCGCAACCGCTAACTATACAGAATCAAAAATCTAACTCGTGAAAATGGCGAATTAGAAGTCGAGAAATTCCTGATTCGTTTGGCAAAATATAATTGATTAAGAGTTTCCGAATAGTGTGACGTTCTTCTTTCGCAAAACTTGGCTTTGGTTGTTTTATCTTGCAACCAACTATACAGAATCTGGAATCTAATATAACACCTGAAAATGGCAAGATGACGAAGGGGAAATTAAGAATCGTTAATAAATTCAAAAAAACAAAAAAATCTGTACAAGCTGTAGCAGTTTTGACGCAAATTTACAAATACTAATAAAAAATACTAACCAGAACTATTTATTTTATTTTTATTTTTTTATTTATTTATTTAACGGAATATACCCTTTTTTTACAAATATAAGATAAACATGTACATGTAAAAATACAAAAAATAAGAAATAATATGTATACTACTAACTAACTTAAAATTAGACAATGAAATACTTTATACGCAAAACACTAACAATAATAAGTAGAACATACCGCTATTATTCGCCTTCCCCGCGATGACAATAATGGCATAACCCTAACCCTTTTACAAAACGCATGAATTTTGATGGATCACACTTTGGATTGCTTACCAGTAAATTTGCTGTACGCATAAAACGAGAGAGAGGGCTGTTAAACCCATAATTGGTATGGTGGAAGGGAATGCGAAATAGCGGAGGGTTACGGCATGTGCGACCATCAGACTTAAATACAAAGTTTATTTTAAGGAGTAACTGTGGACAATCGATATTTCCATTTACAATACCAAATAGTAACGACATATCTGCGAAATGACGCCTGCAGCACAGATTATTAATGTTTGACAAAATATTAGGATTGGAGTTACAATCGGGTTTAGATCTACAATGATTAATAAACTTATTTTGAATAGTCTCGATTTGCTTAATATACGTTTGTTGATATGGTGACCATATACAAGACGCATATTCAAGGTGCGAGCGAACGAATGCAAAGTATACAAGTTTTAAAGAAGAGGTCGACAAATCGCTAGACTTCCGCTTAATGTATCCGAGCATTTTAGAGGCGCGGTTACATATAAACTTAATATGATGCTCAAAGTTAAATTTTTGATTGAACCAAACACCCAAGTCTTTTACTAAATCAGTTACAAAAAAACACATAAAATAATAAAATCTAAGAATTCTAGAATTTGGATTTCTGACTAAAGCACTTTAATCCAATGACGCAAATGTGTAATAAATAATATTAAAAACATGCTCATTTATGAGAAGAGAAGAAATCTATCATGAACACCCTTACAATCGACTCCTGCCGACTAAAACCACTCTTCCGCGATCGCTGTTGTTACTAATCCAGGACCAAAGGCCTTTCCTAGTCTGATCTCAGGCGAAATTATCGTTATGAATTTGGGGAATCCGGTATTACAGTAAGACCTCTAGCCCGGTAGATGCTAAATAGCGAAACAGCGTTATATGAGGTCATTTTAACACATAGTAAATAGCAGAACGGGAATAAACCACCCAAAATTAGGAAATTTTACTTTAATTTTAAACTGTAGTATGTACTAACAATTTGCATTTTATATAATGTTTTATATTTTATATAACACAAACATTCGCACAAATAATAAAGTTTATATTTTTGATTAAGGTCCTGTCGCTTTCCTGTTCTTTCATTTTTGATTTTGTCAAAATTTGATCTACTATTTTGGTCGTCGTTTCTAATTTTTTTAAGAAAATCTGTAGTAATTTCTTTTGATTCATTGTCTTCAGAACTACTGTTTTCGCCTTCTTCAATTCCTTGTTCTGCCAATTCCTGAAGGTCTTTGTATGTATGTATGTATGTATTTTATTTATTCAATGTGCTTACATAATATATTCAAATATAAGTTTTCAATTTTACAAAAATTTCGGTCACACACGAAAAGGCTTGAGTTCACTTCTTGTGTTCTTCCACTCGCGTCCATTTTTTAAGCAGATTTGGGATAGTCACCTTAGTTCCTTTATTGCTATTCTTGGCTGCTTGTGCAGCATTTTTTCTCAAAACTTTGAGTATTTTTTACTGACCTTGTCAGTTTGACATATAATTATATCATAATTGGTAGAAACTTGCAGTAGCTCCTCAATATCCTGCTCATCTACATCGCCTAATCCTGCCGTTTAGATTAGATTTAGAATGTGACGCACAATAGGCTCTTCTCGTTAATAATCCTGGGATACCCCCGGCCAAATTTTCTTCCACACTCCATTCATGCACTTCTTAGTTTATTTTGCCAAGCAACGTCGATATTGAATATGACATCCAGAATGTTATTTTTTTTTTGAAAATTTCAAAATTGTTTCTTTATCTCCACATTCTATTTTATCAATAAGTTGTTGTAATATACAACGAAGATAATTTGCCTTAAAACTTGCAATAAACTCCTGGTCCATTGGCTGAATTAATGACGTAGTGTTGGGTGGTAGGAAAACTATTTCCATTGGAATGCAAGTGTTCAAGTCCGATAGGTTGATGGGAGGACTTGGTGCATTATCCAGCAGTAAGAGAGCTTTTGATTTAAAACTATTTAGTCTACAGTAACGTTTTACAGATGAACAAAAATATGTGGTAAACCAATTTTGAAAAATGTCTCTTGTGATACAAGATTTTTTATTGAATTCCCAAATGATGGGTAGATTAGATTTTAGAACCCCTTTCATGGAAAGATACACAAGTAGAGGTTTTAATTTTGAATCGTCATTGGCGTTACCATCTAGAAGAAGGGTGAAACGGTCTTTTGCAGCTTTGAAACCCGGTGCTCGCTTTTCTTTTCGCGATATAAATGTGCACTTTGGCATTCTCTTCCAAAAAAGTCCTGTTTCATTCACGTTAAAAGATAATTCTGGTAGATAATTTCCTCTTTGAATTATGGCTTTGCGGGGAAAAATAAAGCTGCTGCAGTATCTGCATTCGCTGCTTCTCCAGTGATTCGAAGGTTGTGGAGGTTGCTTTTTTTTTAATTCTCGAAAATTAAAATTTGCACTCGTATCTTCTCTTTCATTTAGAATATGATTAAAAATATTTAGGGCCTTTTGCATGATTATTTTTTACTTAGCGTCATATTGCGTTCGATTTCATCATCAATCCAAACGCAAAGACGTTTTTCCATTTCTTCTAAAATACTGCTTCTTGATCGAGTTATCTTTCCTGCACTAGACGGTGTGGTAGTAGTTGCTGACAACTTAATTGGACAAATTTAAAGCATTTGCAATGTTAGCTTGACGTTCACCCTTTTCCACTCGCTTCAACACTTGCATTTTAATGTCGAACGAAATAGTTTGATTATCTTTACACCCACTAATTTTTACAATCTAAAGAAACTTAGGATTAAATTTAAATAAACAAATATTTATGTATTTGATTCTTTTACACAATAATCTCTATTATTACTACACAAACTAATTACGTTTTACGCAGTATAATACCTTACAAAATTCAAATGCACCAAACAAGCATAAATTCTATAAATTACGGGGAATCACAGCGAAATGCGAAATGCTGCAGTAACTTGAATCCGGCTGCATGTTATTTATTTTTATTAGTCCCCGCAAACAATACTACACGATTTAAATTAGATTTGTATCACTGCATTGGCCTTCGGCCAAAAAACTAAATAAACCGAAAATATCCCCGAATACGAAATACGCGAACTAATCCAGGTTTATTACCGGGCGTTTTATTTTTATTAATTTCGCGTGCAATTTTCGATTAATTCACACCCCACGGAAACCACATATAATTATTCAAATCTAGTGTGCTGGACCTTGAAAATTTTCGTGCGTGTATTTAGCGTGCGGAATATCCGACAAGCTTACATTAATCAGATAAGGAGAGTTTTAGCTTCGCCCATTCTCGCTTCTGAACCACAAATTATGCAGCGTTTACTAAAGTATGATATTAACACAGTTTCTGTGGGAAATATACGATCTTAATAAAAAAAATGTAATTACATTTATTATTTAGGTCAAAACAGCGCAATCTAATACAAGATGTTCTTAAAAATGTTTCAATAAATGAAACGTAAATATTTACAAGATAATACCACTAAAGCAGTTAGTCATCTATTGTCTGAGCGATCCACTATGATTCCCTATTTATGTGAATAACCACCGATAACCATAGAAAACTTTACCAGATATAATTATAATGTGCATAGATTTTATTATTGTTACTTGTCAACAAGAGCCACAGATCAGTTTCGATCTATTTATCTCATCGGTATAGTACGCTAAGCTAATAA
This sequence comes from Ontholestes murinus, assembly GCA_963969525.1. NCBI lineage: Eukaryota > Metazoa > Arthropoda > Insecta > Coleoptera > Staphylinidae > Ontholestes > Ontholestes murinus. The sequence continues at coordinate 22,530,049 of OZ018393.1, forward strand.
GATCCAAAAAAGATTTAAACCTGTCCTTGATTGTTATTGACAGGTAACAATAAGTAAATAATACATGTTTGGATTTTTTAGTATCAAAAGCAATCACAAGCCATCAAGTTAATTTTACCTTGCTGCGCAATAACACAAATAAATAAATACCTTCTGGTTGACATCAATTTTTACACTTACACACGGAGCAGATTTACTTCAACCATTCGGGAGTGCATGTAATAAAAAATTACCCCAAAATTTAAAAAAAATTACTAAAATTTCTAATCTAGATTAATAGAGAGACAAACATCTTTATTTATTATTGAATACATTTGTTTTGTACAATACAATCGTAATTTATTTTTATTACGGCTATGGAAAGATTAATAGTAAATTTGGTTTACCCTGAATGATTCTGTGCATGATCATAAAACAACAAAAATTTGACCAGTATCAATTTTAGGTGATAACTAGCATAAAATAGTAACTTAAACTTTATCACTTTACTTAGGCTCCAATACTCGAAAATGATGTAAATAACATTAATGAGCAATAACTACAAACGCGGATTGCGGTTGGTGCTGTCCACAGCCGCCAAAGAATTTCGTTTTTAAAACCAAAAATATAGGGCGACGGACCTGGATAATGTGGTAGGTTGAACATTGTATTATAAAAGTCAACTCGAATTTAATTAATTTTGTAAATAAATCTTAGGCACATAGCATGGGAATTATAATAAAAAAATCTTTAAATTATACTTATCTAACTAGATTTCACCTATTAAAGATTGTTAGTCCTTTTGGAAAGTTTTTTTATTTAGATATTACAGTTATAACTCTTACTTTAGATATCATAGTTGAACTTCTAAAAGTAGAATATTAATATAGTGTTTTGGAGATTTATTACATCACTAGCTGTCAAAATAACATCAAAAATAGATTTTCTTTAATTTAAATTAAAAAAACACATTTATTGTTGAATACTGCAACTTGTTTCACCATGAAGTGGCTTCATCAGGTAGATGAATACTGACTGAAACTACCCTTCATTAACTTATAAATAAAGGAAATCAACACAAACCTATAATACTGTAAGAGTTTTTAATAATCATGTTCTCTTATCAGAATTTCTCTAAGCTTCTATCAAAAACTATATCAATAGATCAAATAACTCATTTTTAAGAAAAAAATCACTTCACTGCACATAAATACAATAATCATATTATGTGTAATATAACAAACTAGCACCTCTTATTTTTGACAAATTCCACTAGCTCCTATACCCTCTACATACTCGTATTAATAAGCTGAATGAATGGCTTTTTTTAATGACGGCAGAAGAATAATGTGTACGATAATCAATCACTACTATTAGTATTAAGAATGTGATTACGAAGAAGAGGAATTCAAAGAAAGAATGTGAAGAAGAAATATTTTGTCTCATTGAGGTAGAAACACACTTCATAAACTCTTCCATTGTCACCGGGCAACTTCTAGGTGATTCTTCGTAAAGCAAATATAAAAACTTATCCGCGGGACCTGAACTTACTTTATTACCATCAGCAGGTTCTTTTCAAAATTATGTTGATGGCCTGTAGAAACTTAATGCTCCTCTCTTGAGATGCTTAAACCTTATATCCTATACCCTGAGGCTATTGTACATTCCATTTTCTTAACATCCCAAACTTTCTTCAATATATCAAATTATTTTTAAAACATTAAAGAAAATAAAAAAGTTTCCGATGTTGGCCTTCCAAACATCATGGTGCAAAAGAGTAGAAGATATAATAAATAAAAACATCTATGTCAAACGCTACCAGACAGAATATTAGCCGGTGATGAGAACAATTTCACCAATATTCAGTGCCTAATAGTACTCAAGATATCCACTTAATGTTAAACTTTTCTGCACAAATAAATTCCCTGAGATCTATATATACTTTGTCATTAAATATAATACATGATTTAAATACGACCATACAAAAAAAAACAAGCAAGACACTATACCAAATGTAGTTCCTTCAATCAAGCTTTACAGGCCTACCTTTCATTAACTAATAAATATCAATGGGTAATGGTAATCAACTAACCTCTGAAGAAGGTACTTTAGCCAAGAAGTGCGCTTATAAAGAATTCTTGACAAAAAAAAAAAGAATTTAAATCGTTGCGCAATATCTATTTCATAGGATCAACCATCCTTTTCTCTGAAGATTATCACTTGCCCTCTTTAACTAATTCTCTAATTTCCAACGTTTCTATCTGTGAAAATTTTCCTCTTCTCAATAACATTCCATAAGCTCCTATATATCAGCCAAAACCCACTACTTGCTATCTTTTTAATCTCTAAAAATTTTATTTTAAAAATACTGGATTGATGAGGCTGTTACTTATTGGAACTCGATATCATTTAATAAAATACTGACACAGTATATGGTTTCAAAAATGTTTTAATTTCTACGAAAATATTTCAAAACAGTGATGGTGAAAATTTTACAAAAATACTCCTTGCTTTCGCTAGGCAGCTTACTAATTAAATCTCACCTTTTTGAAACTCAAAAGGACTTATGAGGCTTCAATCATTCTACCTACGGTTCATACTTGGAACCATCAAATCGTCATCGTCTAAGGCTTTAGAAGTGAAGAGCTGTATTCTCTCAATATTCCTAAGGACATCATTTATCGCTGGTAATTATCTGATGAAAGCCTTTGCCTATAATAAATCTTAGAAATGTTCTTAAAATTGCCTCTCTTCCAAATACTCCACAAGCTTCTATAATATCAGTTGAAAACCCCAAATCCCAGCACTTTCTACACTCGTTATCACTAAAAGTCGCAAAAAAACACTAATCTCCTTTCTTAGACTAGTCCTAATAACAAAACAAATAGACCATAAATCTAAAACTTCTTGTATCCTAAAAAATAACAGACCGTATAAAAAGTCTCCGCGGGTTTTCGCCACAAGCCCGTTCTGATACCTTACCTCGAGCAACACTGACCCGATTGTCCCGAACAAACATATGCTTAAAATGTAACATTCTAGCTCACATTTTTTCCAAGATAGTTCTTCGCAAACAACTTCACAGCCTGAATTAACGACAAAAAAAAACTTCTTTTGAGTGTTTGGTGGGATCTAGAAGGGATTTGTCTATTATGAGCTGTTGCAACCTGGTAAAACTATTAATTTGGTCATGCACTGTGCACAACTCGAACGTTTGAACGAAGCAATCAAAGAAAAAAGACCAGAATTGGCCAACAGAAAGGGAGTTGTCTTTCATCATGACAATGCACGGCCACATATCTTTGATGATGACTCGGAACAAATTGACGGAACTTGGTTGAAAAATTTATCGTACAGTCCGGACCTTGCATGATCTGACTATCATCTGTTTCGATCTCTGCAAAACTGCCTTTATGGTAAAAAATTGGCCGACCGAAGCGCCGCTGAAATTCACTTGGCCAAGTTTTTCGCCAATAAACCACAGGAGTTCTACACCAATGAAATTATAAAATTACCAGATAAATAGCAAAAGATCAAAGATAATAATGGTTAATATGTAATTGACTGAAATTGATTTTCAATTAAAAAATGTTTGTTCAAATATGTACGAAAAAATCGCGGAGACTTTTTATATGACCCAATATGTTTGTATATTGAAGCCTCTCCAACCAACTCAGACTTGGAGTGTGTGTTTAGAAAATACCATAGCCTAATGGGGAAACTGTATTCTTGTAATGCTTCGCTTCTCATACCTTATCTTCAGATATTGCCATATCCAACTTTTCAGCAGAAAAATGTGCAATGAGCTTTCAGCACGCTGAAATCAATTTGATACCCCCTCAAACTCTAGAAGCACTTCGAAATGCGACACCCCAGCAGGACATCATCTAATTAGAAGCGAATCAAGGTGCCTTACAAAGTATATAGCCCACCATGGTGCATCGACACAGTATTAATGTTTTTTCATAGAAAGTCCGTTGAATCGAAGAGAAATTTTCCTCACTATGTTTTCCTTTACAATTGTGCAAAATAAAATGAAAAGAAAATTATTTATACTGGGTGTTCGGATTTCTATATCATTTAGAATAATTCGACACTGACAAAAATTATCGTTAACAAATCAAAACATTTGATATCTTTTGATTAATAAAGCCTTCATGGAACAACTTTTGCCATAAGAGTAGAGGGTTAGAACAGAAGAATACATATTTTGTGAAATCAAGCTTTTCCACAAGCTATCAATTTTTTTGTAGAAAATTATTGTGTATATTAAAATATTTTTGTTAACATGTTCAATGAAATAAATAAAACATATCTTCGATCAGTAGGTACAAATTGTTCAATTCAATTATTCATAGTTTGTCTCTTAGAAACCTGCGCTTAATCAATCAAATTATATTATACTTAGAGATTTATCTCTATCTATAAAAATTATCAAGATAATAAAGTTGGAGTAACTGTCTTCTTTAGAAATTCCATTTCGTTTTCTGAAATCCATTTTTGTTTTCCATTAATCCCAGAAATTGCCCATTTAATTGGTATAAAAATGCAATTCGTTGTAATAATTTCTGATTATATTTCTGAAAATGATGGTGGCGACGGTTAATATGTAGTAGTTCGTTTAAAAAAAACGTCGAGTATTTTTATTTACTCTTTGATTATATTCTCCTTTAGTTACCCGTCCAACAGAAACTTAACATTGATTATCTCTTTAATCTCTCAGGATATTTTAGTGGGAGATTTTAATTGCCACATAGTCCGTCTTAATGAATTAATTAATTAAAAAAAACACTAAAAACCCTTCTTCACAATTTTATTTAAATTCACAGATATATATTTCGGACACCAAGTAATGTTTTAATACTTCCATCTTAATAGTGGAACATATATGTGACCCAATAAAATTAATAAATTTAAAACAATGATTTGCATCATCTTATTCTAGTAATATTTCAAAATAGATAATTAGCACATGTATATATTCGGTACAAAATTCGTATTTATAATATACTGATATTAACATCGCAGATTTAACATGAGATTTGAAGGAAAATTGGACTTAAAATAAATTAAAGCATTGGTGGTTTTCGCCCTAAAATACTTGTAAATCTATTGAATACACTCAATTTTGTGCTTTCAAATAGACATCATATATTCCTCTTAGAAATTTGATGTAATCTATTCTTTGCCTATATGTAGATCTACTATAATAGGAGTGTAATAAAAATGTACTTCCTTAATATTAAAAAAAATCTACTATGTTTACTACTGTGTTCTAATCCGTTTAATGACGCCTTAGGGAACCTATACTACTTAACTTTATTAATTATTTCATCTTGTGGACAAGCAAAAATTTTTTTCTCCTATAATAATGATTCTGCTATAACCAAAATTCAGTTAGTGTTACTGTTTTATCCTCATACTCATTTGTTCTTTTTGGGTTTATTTTGATATCGAAAAAAAGGGTGGTAGTGTTACTATAGCTTACTTCCCTGATCTCTATAATTTGAAGGATATAAGCCAGGCCCAAATAAATTACTCAAAAGTTTAAAAATCTCATAATTTAAAGGTTAAACTGGCCGCTTCTATAAAGGAGACATGTAGTTCTTTGCTCGAAATAGTTATGGTTAGCAAGAGAGGTTAACCTGACTTCTGTAAGAGGTTTAAAGAAACCATGAGCATCCTTAGCAAAATGCTAAATTATTTGATTATCACACTGATATAAGCATAGATTAAGCTCTTTGCTCTAAATATTTTAAGCAAAATTGAATGCGATCTTTTTGCATCTAGAAAAGAGACATTTATTAATAATATTATTAATATTTCACTTATTTAGCGTAGTCATAATTTCCTCTATGTAGCTATGTTTTTTAACTACCTAATCTTGCGAATAATCACATCGGCCTAAAATATTTATCTACAGTATCCTCTATTTAGATATTTTTTCTTGGAGAAAATTCGTCGATAATCATTGCAACGCTATCTACTAGTTTTTATCTTTTAGAGTATAATTTTACTTATTTTAGCTAGTTCTATTGGCTAATCATTTGATGAAGAGTCTCTGCAAAGCTAAACACCTGCCAGAAGAATAGAAGGTGGGAATGGAAGAATACATATTATGTGAATTCAAGCCTTTCCAAATGCGATCAAAATTTTTGTAGAAAATTTTTATTTTATGTTTATCAGTAGAATATTTTTAAGCATATTGGATAAAATAAATGATGCCTAATGCCCAATACCTATACTTTATTTAATTCAAAGTACTTAAAAAGTATACTACGATGATATAAAGGACTACATTTCATATTAAAATTTAGAGTGTGCACAAATAGAAATTCAATTGAAATAATCTCTCAGTCTCCCGTTTGTTTCTTCTATTGTCCATTACTGATTGGATTAAATTCTAGCCAACATATATAGATATGCAATTATTAAATAAAAACACGACTGTTTAGAGTTTTGCTTTATTTGTAGCAGTGTATCTACAAATAAAGCAAAACTCTAAACAGTCGTGTTTTTATTTAATAATTGAACCTACATATTTCCTATTATACTTCTTATCTCAATCTGCTGAATGAAACCACATATGCTACTTTCGCAAATCTCTATTTAGCACTCCACAATAATGCAATAAGCATATTCATTCATTTTTTCCTCACCTCTTTTTTTCATCAACTAATTTGTATTATATTTTCCTACAGAACTTTTTAACATCTTATATATATATATTTATATATATATATATATATATATATATATATATATCACGGTCAGGTTCTTCGCAATCATTAATATCTAATGTATAAGCAATTCCTAAAATACGTGACCAAAAATGAATCATCTCTGCAGCTTCTATAGCATACATTATTTCATATAGTGTATTACTTCCGCGAAGTACATTTGTTTGCCTTAACTAAAATTTAGGCTCAAAGCAACCAAAGAAAACTTGACAATTTTAATCATATCAGCTACATATGTAAGTATGTGTATCACTATATAATGACATCAGTTTGAGCATATTTGCCACTTGAGAAAAAGAAGTTCCTTCGAAGCAAAATTTTCTGCAGCAACTTGTATGTCTTCGTAGAAACAAAAAAGCAAAACAACTTAAGATAAAAAAAATTGTAGTATTACAATTCAATATACAGTAATTCATGAATTCAGCTAAATAATTTTAATTCAAAATTATTTAAAGCGTATACTAGATTTGTCAAAAGCATCTTCGGTAGCAAATACTAGAAAAATCCACAATAAATACCAGTTGCTCCCGATCCTATAACCACCGACAGGATTTTAGGTTTGGATACTCATAAGCTTAGTTAATAAATTAAAATTAAAAGGTTGTTAAAACGTTTTAATTGATCGGCTCTTACAGTCGTTCTTCCTAGAAATTTTGCCATAACCACTTAAACTCTTTTTCTAGCAAAAACATACAATTCTAGTTAATCTACAGGACTATTTTTGTGATTATGTAATTCATTGATGGATAGCGTTACTTTTGAATTAGGTAAAATCTATATCATCAAATTGTGAATATAGTAGAAAAGTTTTTGGGCATTATTTTTCTTTCTTATTTGATTGTTTCTTCCTCGTCTCTTTTATTTTCATCAGCTAGAATATATACTTCATGTGTATTACATCTTCCTATAGAATTATCCAACAGAGTTTCCCCATATCAAGGTCAGATTTGTCAACTGCTTAATCCTTTTATTGTTTGCAATCATTAATTTCGTTCGACTTAAGAAAAATAAATATCTCATCTCAAGAGCTTCAGAGCTAGAGCATGTCTTACTTTTTTGAGTGGAATATATTTGTTTGCCTAAACTAAATGCAAGTGAATCAATAGTTGGTTCAAATTAGTGAAACCTATCATGTCATAGTTGATCACGGAATGACAATAACGTTAAATTGTTTTATATCATCTTAGAATTTTTGAATGAAATCACATAAGCTATTTATACATTTGTTCACTCATAAAAAGGTGTTATAATATGTTTAATTTATAACTATATAAACTTTCATTGTCTCTAAGAAAATTTACCAAAATTCCTTATGAACAGAAATTTGTTGGATTATTTATTATTTTCAAATAATAATAGTTTAAAAGTCTTGCCGTCCTAGATTCGGTAAAAGTATTTTAAGTACCAAAAAGTGCATCATGATCCAAAACAGAATTTTGGGTTTTTATACTCATCAACTTAGGTCAAACTATGAAAAGTAAATTTGGGTATGTAAGACATTGATAAAATGAGAAAGCTGATAAACAAAAGAAAAATACATATTTGTCAGATGCAAAGCCATTTGATACACAATAAGAGATATATATTTCTTCATCTAATTATGATGTTATTTTGACAGTTAGATAAACAATAAATCTCCAAAAAATATTTTATTCATCTATCCTTTAACTATTATATTATTATATTTCGCCTTTAAAAATCCAAAATAAACAAACTAGACTAAACAGGTATATAAGGTAGTACCACATCGGAACCATGTATATAATAACAATCCGATGAAATTATTCAATATTACAAAATTCTTAAATTTAGATGGTTGGCATCATCTCATTCTGGTAAAGTTCCGTAGTAAAGCTTTAGTAGATAGTTGGCAACACTTGAACACCTGTACATATTCCGTACTAAACTGCAGCATTTGGTACCAAAACGAACTGTTTCTTGTGTGTGTGTGTGTGTGTTGTGTGCGTATTTTTTAAAAATTTGTGCACTCGCAAAATCACATCTTCACATTTACATAAAGTAGTTTAAAGTCCATACTAATGTTTACTTACATGTTACATATTTATACAAATTTTGATGTATTATAGTATTTAGAGATTATAGTTGGATAACGAAATTATTGATGTTAAGAAATAATTAATAAATTGAAAAATTTTAATGTAAAATGTTATGCGTGAAATTTTGTAACAATAGGTTTTAATATCGACTGCGATCAAAGATAAAACAATACTTTTTTCTGAAATCAAGTTAAATATACATTTGTTAAAATTTTAACTTTAAACTTTTAAGAAACTAGACATTTTTACTTATAGATTTAAATTTTATAGACATAGTCTTAGTGTAGTGAACAAAATTAAAGCTACAACATTTTCGAAAATCATTTTAAATACAACGTGTTAAAGATCAGGAACTTTAAAGGAACTATGTAAAACAAGGCCATTATCAAAAGTACAATGAATTACAAATAACCTTGAAAGAAGAAAAATTACAGCGCGATTTATTTTACGTTGTATAATAACCTTGTAAAGGTACAAACTAACGGGTGTCCAACAATTATTGCAGTCCCGGGTGGCGTTGGAATCAAAAACGTAGGTCGATTCTTACATGTGCCAAATAAATGAACTGACATTTTAATTATCAAACATAACCTAAACGTGCATTTAAACAACACTTTAAATGCACGTTTAGGTTATGTTTGACAATTAAAATGTCAGTTCATTTATTTGGCACATGTAAGAATCGACCTACGTTTTTGATTCCAACGCCACCCGGGACTGCAATAATTGTTGGACACCCGTTATAATCACGAATAAATTTTCCGTCTGATATCAACAAAGTGTTGTTTCTTTAGAGTTTTTTATCCTCAAGCAGTATCACAAAATAATGGTTTATACCATTAATTAATTTCTCACTTAACCCGTGGTGAAACATTTTTATGTCAATAAAAGGATTAATTAAGCACTTGGTTATGTTTCACTATTTTATGGTTTATACCATCAATCATGCAATTTGTCAAAAGTTACTAAAATACTCAATTTTCAGAATTGACAAGGATTGAGTGTGTAAAATTTCAATACAAAATTTTTCACCTCCTATGATGATTGTTTCACTATTAGCAAAATACTTTTAAATAATACAATTATCATATTTTGTACAAAATTTTGTTAAGCTTCTGAGATATCTAGTAAATATTTAATTTTTCGTTTGACAATTATAATTCCACATTAAATAAACCTACATCTAATTTGTATGAATATGTATTGTATCACAAATATGGAAAATATTTAACACAATCTAATCTAATATTTTATGTTCCATAAAGATTCATACACCATCGACGACTCGGAAGTCGAGAGCTAGGATAAACTCGGCCATCTTCACGTCGTACAGTGGCCCCGGGTTCGATTCGAAGGAGTTCCTGAGGAGGCACGGATCGCAGTCGAAACTGTGCAGGAAGGCCCGCAGCGTCGACAACATATCTTTGGAAGATAACAAACATTTCGGACTGCCAATGTTATCCATATCAGGGCCGAGTCCTCCCGAAGACGAGGAGGAAACGGCCGAAACTGACCAGTTCATCACCAGTGAATCTTAAGAGTATAATCGTCAGGCGGTTTTTGGTTGGTTCAAGGTGAGCACGGTGGTTATTTTTCGTTCTGGCCGGTTTCTTTTTGTGTGTGTTGTGTAGTGATCGCAGATAGCCTTTTACAAAATTAAAGTGACCGTTATTAGTCATTAATATTAGTGAATTTATTTCGATCACACGTCCGTTTGATTATTTGTGTTCACAGCGGGTAAAAAAAAATAAAGTGATCGCGATGGAGATGTCAATTGGAAACCACCGGCGACAGAAAAATCAAAGTTTTCAATTTTCGTGAATTGAATGCACAATTTGGGGCCATTTATCAAAGGAGGAACTTTCGAGAACCCATTTAATTGAAGTGCTTTCTGTTTCGTTACTTTTAGTATTTAAGTGACTTGAACTTTTTTTGTGCCAAGGCCTTTAACTGTAATGCGTATATCATTTAACCGTAATAGAACCGTCACTTATACAGGGTGAGTGACATAAATGAAATTAGACGTTCAAATTATTTTAAAATGTTATAAACGGAGAAATATTCGTTTTCAAAATACTTTTATGGTTTATAGCAGAAATGTTTTAAAAACCAAATTTAACCTTACAAGAAGGTGATGAAATTATAGAAGATATACTACTTTAACACTACTGTCCTTTAGAGGGTAAAAAACTGATTCTTGGGGAAGCCCCCTATATGTTAAAATTTATTTTCAACAATAAAGACCATTATTAATTTAATTTCTCAGCATCTAGAGCTTAATAATATAAGAAATTAAAATAAACACAAAAGTAAAAATTCTAAACATAATTCAAATTTTTTATGTGAACTACGAACATAACTTTATCTTTTAGTAAAAACAACCACAAAGTTTTAGTGATATTTAAGAAATAATAGAAGGGAAAGCTTCCCAATATTTAAATACAAACAAAATCTTAATAAGTAAATTTATAATTATATCTAAGACTTTATTAAATTGATTGAAGAATATGCAAAAATGTTAAACAGTAAAACGAAAACTCTCTTCTAGTAATAACAAAATTGTATGCGTAGAGTGAATGATTAGCTCCTATTCTATCTTCAATTAAATTAGTATAGACGACTTACTTATTCAATTTGCAGACTTTCTGTTGAAGCTCTTAGGAATGTGAATGATGGATAGGTGATCACTATCACACCTTCCTGTTGGAAAGAAGCTATAGTACAATAAACTAAACTAAGAAATAAAACTTCCAAATATTATAATACAAACAACAGTTTAACTAAATAAGTTTATGGTAATGTTTAAGATTTAATTGGAAAACCATTGAGTATTTTTATGTTTAATTTGATTTGTTTTTATAGAGACAGAAAATCAATTTTTAGGCATGTCTATTTTGCATTGTTTTTGTAACGTATTACTTGCTAGTAGCTCTTTTTGTTTTAATTTATTATCTTTCACAGTTTACAGTTTAGCAATTTGATTGGTTTACAACTAAATGTTTTTGTATTGTTTTTTTTACGGTGGAGAAGTTGCAAACTTTTCTAAACCTTCTCTGCTCATCGCAATCCATTGGAAATCTTTCAAAATTTGACAATTTTTGTTGATAATTACGATCTATTGTTCGAAAACGTTAGATTTACAAAAAGTCTTCATAAAACATTGAGATAGACGCATTGGATGGAAAACTTGAGTTTGTTCGCACATGTTTCAACCGAGAATAGGACGTTTCAAAATTTACATTTTTTTGTTGATAAATACGATCTAATGTTTGGAAACGTTGGATCTATAAAAAGTCTTCATGAATCATTGAGATGGACGCATTGAGTAGAAAACTTGAATTGGCTCGCACGTGTTTCAAAAAGGTCACTAAAATTCCTAAACCGAGTATAGGACGTTAGCGATTTCTTTTGTCATTTTTCAAAGAGAGCGTCAAATTCTTGATCCGTGTTTGAAGAAAGTGTTATCCAATACAACAAGCTGTCAGGAATGTCTGAAGAATATAGAAGATATAAAAATGTTTAAAATTAAACGCAAAGAACATATACGGAGTAATGTCATGTTGATTTAATATGTGTATTGTGTGCATGTGGTCAGTATGTCATGTTTTTTATTCATCTTAGTCATTTTAATTCATCTGTAATCATATGATAACATATTTAATTTAATTCACAATAGTTAAAAAACAATTAATAAATAAATAGGCAAGTAGGAGGCAAATTCAAAATTAAAATCGTATAAAGGAAAATCTTCTGAAGATACCCTGTAACTGTAGAATGTCCTAATACCGAACACTTAAGAAGTATAAGGTCTCTTCTGATCTCTATGAAGACTCATATTTGATGTCTGGGTAACCTTTCCTAAATCTACAACTTTTATCGATAATTAGGTCGAATGTACGAAACTGTTGAATCTGAGAAAAGTCTCCACAAAACACTAAGTTGAGTGAAAACCTTGAGTAGGTTTACAAGTGTTTCGAAAAGGGCATGCAAACTCCTCAATCGAGTATTGGACGTTAGCAGTTTATTTATATTGTCAGTGGTTTGTCCACACAATTAGGGAAACCAATGCAACTTTTAGACAATAGATGTCATCTTAATGATGTCTCCGTCCTTAACGGAGAACTGGAGGTTTATAAATTCCATAGTCTTCATCTGTGCTGCGCTGGCGAGGCCCGAATAGATCGAAAGCTGTTGTTGACAAGGAAACAATAACTTAAAAATTACTATGCGGAACGCATGCTATTGTAAATGTGCAATTTCTCATGGTTTAGACATTTTTTATATTAGGAAAGCACATTATCTGTTAAAAAATAATATTTTTCATTTTTAACCTCTATAAAATAACTTAAGAAGAACAAATATTTAATACAAGAGTGAAATATTAGCACAAGTGAATTTTTGTTAAATGTTTTGGGTATTTCTAATTGATCTCTGTTTTATCTAACGTATTTCGAAAAAAAAAACAACGCTTCGATGAGTCGACTTAATCCTTAGTTTGCGTTTTAAGCAGACGTTTAGGTTACATATTTATGCGGGCATTATTATTGGATTTGGAAAAAGTTTTCATGAAACATATATAATGGACGTTGTGTTGTTGTACTAGAGTAGGTTTGAGTCGAATTTATTATAGAAAGTTGAAGATTATTCCCTTTGATAGTGAGTCAAAGAGGGCGCTGTCATCGACATCAAATTCTTGAGACCAGTTTGGTAAAAAGCATTAGCCACCTCTTGTTATATCTATCAGAGCCCAATAGACCTCTCATAAAAACTTCGCCTCATCGTCACTAGACTTCTAAAAGACATTAATGGGCATATACCGTACATATATCGATCAACGCTACTAAATCTCAATAGTACCTTTCACAAAAATTTACTTCCTCTCCCAATCTTCCACAAAATAAAATCTTACACCTTGTCACTCACCCCAACTCTGTCCATAAAAAAGCTTTTTCCAGACATGGCCTAATTGCCGCTTAAAAGCCTGACTTGTAGATCATTTATCCTTCATTTAACTTCGAAGCTTTCATCTGATCTATCTTAAAATTCTTTCACGTCTTCTTCATCTTGTTCTCCCCCTTTCAAATTGCCTCACTTTTCACCTGCGAACGACGTCTTCTTACGAACTTCTTCTGCTACACCCCCAAACTCAATTAATAATCTATTATCAGTGATCCACAATCTTCCTAGAACCGTTCGAAAAATCGGCAAGTTTGCGACCCTTTCACCGATCCCTTAAATAAATCTTTAATTGGCAAAATCACATACCCTGGAAGACATTCTCATAAGAAACTCCCTTTTATTGATTCACCACTTATAGCTGCAGAGGCCACTCTGATAATGGCCTTCTCTCCATCGTCCACCTTGCTCTCGAAGCACACAATCGCCCATTCGCTTCGAGCTACGTAAATCTAACAAACCCTCTAGAATCTCCAAAATGAATTGTTAAGTCCTTTCATAAACGATAAAAATGTTTAATATCATAAAAAATAATAATACGCCAACATACCAACATACGTAAACTCGCACATTCTACAAACGACCAGAAAAGTTCCAATACTCCTAGCCCACACTTCCCCTACGTTTCTCACACATCTTCTCCACGATTGCTCACTGCCATGTGACTGCACCTCTAAGACTCCAAGACAGTTTCTTACTAATCATAACAACTAATCACGTCTGAAGAGGTTTAGGCCTAGAGCATTAAATTTGGACAGTCGGACAGTTCCAATATCTGTAAAGACTCGTGTTTTAGATTTGAGAAACGAAACGTTTTTTGTAAAGTTTACAGTAATTTCTTTAAAAACTGTATAAATTAATCATTTTCCTTTGTAACCCTTCAAAAAACCGCTTTTATCTCTTACGTTGAGCTGACACAGACAGTCTTTTTTGGAAAATGGAAGGGAATAGAAGTTAGGTTATACTCTTAGGTGCAACAACAATTTATAGTATAGTTTCTGCAATTTTAGCGCGACAATTCTTGAAAGTTTTTTTTTCATAGCCGTATCTCCTCTATTATAAATTGTTCAGTAAGTCATATTGCTCGTCCTTTTTTAACATTTTATGAAGATTGTATATATATATACATCTTTATTTGGACAAACATAATACATAATACATAACAATAATAACAATCAATAAACAGATAAATGGTGTTAGTCCGTCTGGGCTATAGACCACCGTTCTTTCTGCCCTTTATGAAGATTATTTCCTTCTAAACTTAAAAAAACATGAAACCTCCTTTATCATGTTTTAGAAAAGATTCATCAATTTTTCGAGTGAATGAAGTAAATTATTATATGATTGATAATTTGAAGAAAAAAATCTCTTCAAATCTTCAATCGTGTGTAAAGGAACTTATTTTTACTACTTAAGAAGAGTTTTGAACTTGTCTTGAGCGCTAAGGTTTCAAAAATATACTGTTTAGTAACCTTTTTTGGTTTTTTGTTCTTTTAATTTTATATATAAACTTTAATTCCTAATCATTCTCAGAAGAATTTTAAAAATGCAGTAAGGCAAGCATTTATTTTAGATTACATTTAAGCTAATGCTTAAGTTTAATATTTACGCGGTCATAGCCATTGAATCTGAGAAAAGTCTTAATGAAACACTTATATGGCTGCTTTGAGTGGAAACCTTGAGTAGATTTGAACAAATTTCTAGGCCGAGTTTACTATAAGAGTTTGATGATTTCTTTTGTTTATAAATCATAGAGGGCGCTGTTATTGGCGTCCATATTCTTGTGGCTAGTATGGTACTAACCATTAGACTTATCTTCTTATCTTATAGGAAAGATTTTACAATATTTTGCTGAATTGCTTTAAATAATGCATCCAGATTGATAACTTGACGAAAAAATCTTCACAATAAAAGGGTGTTTTGATATCTGTAAAAAAACTATTAGTACTTAATTTTATTGTTGAATTAAAACACTTTGGTATGATTTCACTTATAATTAGTGAGAATAAAATAAATAACAAGTGAAATCATACAAAGTGTTTTAATTCGACAATCAAATTAATACAAAAATGTTTCACCGCGAGTTAAGTCTATATATTTTTTATTTTAAAACTCTATAAAACAAAAAACCTATAGCCATGAGATTTTTTTTTGTTAAATGTTTTGATGTGAACTATTGGGAATTCTCTAATTATTCCCCGGTTTAATCAAACGTTTGTCGTTCAACGGGCGATTGAAAACGTGAATATTTGCTGGCGGCGGTCTTTATCAGCAATGCATTAAAACCTTACTACAGTTTATATGTTTTTTATTGCAATAGTGTGTATTTAAAAATCACAACTACTACAAGTACTTGAGAAGAGAACTTGCGCTGGTAATGTCTTATAAGTGTTTTATTTTTTTTTTAATTAGCACACTCATTCGATTTTATATTTATACAAGTTTCTGTCTAAGATGTCATTCTCGAAAGAATTGCAGAAAAAAACAAAGTTTTAAATGAGTAGGTAGAGCTTAAATCTTAGTTTATCTTTAAATTGGCGTTGACATATTTTAATAGTCATGAATGAGAGTTTACTCAAGCTAGTATTAAAAAAAGTAATTATTGTTTCCCTGTAATCAATAGGTTTCCCACTATTCGGGTCTCGTCAGCGCTATTGTTGACAAAAATAATTTAATGTTATTAATTGGCGCTGCGGCAGTTTCTTAATTGTCGGTGGTTTATCCATTCGACTAGGAAAATCAGTGCAACTTTTAGATAATAGATGTCACCTTAATAGTGTCTCTAAACTATTATTTAATATTTTACTAATTTTTTACATTAATTTACTAATATATCATTATAGTAGTCTAGAGTAAAATTGTTTAAGAATTTATTTAAATCATTCAAACGTTTAATTTTATTGACATTAACAGGTGATTACTGGAATTATTTTAGTATACATGAACATCACTTACTTTAAAATTTAATATGCTATAAGCTAAGATAACATTTTGATACCAATCAGTATTTTTTTAATAACATCCTTGTAGAATTCTCTTACAGTATATATATAATATACAAATATTCATGTTATTTAAGAACTGTTTTAACTATGTCAAGTTGAGTTATTGTCAATGGTATATAAAAAGAGGCAATACAAAAACAAGATATTAATTTTATACTCCAAAATATATATTAAATATATAAATTCAAGAAAAAAATTGAAAGAGTTAAACTTGTAAAAGAGGACAAATATAAATAGGCTTTAAATTTTACGAAATAAAAAATTAAACACGTGAATTTTTTAAACTTTTTGATGAAACCTTGTATATTTGAATGTGATGGTAAAACAATAAATTATAACTGTAGCTACAAAATAGAGATTTCAGCTAAAAAAACATGAAATAAAAATATTTTGAAAACGTATACTTACTCATAACCTTTAGAATACTTACGTTACAACAATATAATTATTATTTCTGCTTCAAACGCGACAATAACTTCAATAAAGCCAATACATAACATTACAATGGCTTTACATATTTATACATTTTGAGAGAAAAATAATTTCTCTAAATTATGCAGTCTCTTCCAGATCATTTCCACATATTTTTTTTACATTCTCACAATACATATACTATTGAATTGTGCATCACTTTATTTACTCACCCTGTATACATATATAAATAAAACTTTCACCAGTAGATAATTAGACCACACTGTTTAAACAATTAGCAGCGATATGTTTCATATTCACATATTATTTATCGCTTCGTAAGTTTAGGTTGAGTTTGTTGTTTTCGGGCGTTTTTTGAGAAAAATCACTGCTTCTGCGCGCACATTTTCGCGGAACATCGGCGCCGATCTCTCGCGATAACGTGCCCGCAAGAACTTGATGGACGATGTAAAATAGCTTTAACTAAACTATAAGATGAACCTAGTGTAAAACAAATTTGTAATATAAAGTACCTTAGTTAGGTTTAGTGCGTAAAATTTCCCCAAAAAAACAAATTTGATAATAAAAGAAAATTATTAAAGAATATATGGTACTGACTAGTACATAATTTATTATACGAATAACGGCATTTTTATATTCTCCTAGAATTAATCATCGAATGTAGTTTATATAAGTCAATTAGCGCTTTTTCGGGGGAATTTTCGAAAACGAGCCTATGGAAAAAAAAACATATATATAATAATGGTCCAATACATATTCTACACAACCCTGTATATTGTATAAGGTATCTAAAAAAAACTAATAATTTAGGGAAAATTTATAATTTCGAGTCATACTTCAACACTTTGCATGTACTAAATTTTTATCACCTTTGCTCAAAAATGATTGAAATTTTTGGCTAAAAATTGCTATATCTCTATATCTTTATGAAAACTAAATTTAAAAACAAGATCTGTACGATAATAGGTTTTATTTTAAGGATTGTTTATTTTTATCTAGATGGAGCTAAATAATTTTAAAATTATGTCCTAATATCATAACAAAAAATTAGTCGATATTGAAATAACAAAATATTTCAGATTATTCATATTTCATACAATTTTATGTGTGAATGTATGTAAACAAAAAAAAATGTACTTCTTGTAATTTTAAAATAAATTATTTTCCATCTAGATAAAAGAAAACACAGAATATTATTGGAAATAACGTTTTATATTAAAACCTAGCCTACTTTAGTTGTATTTACATCGTATAAGCGAAGATTTAGCGATTAGTTCAGTTCAGAATCATACGAAACAAATCGAGGGCAAAAAAAAATATGTACATTTTGATTCAGAAATGGAATGAATATATGTAAATGCACACCAACATTGGGTCCAATTATGTAAAGGTATATATCTTACTAACATATCCTGTAAATTTGCAAAATTAAATAGACAATAAAACCTATATGAAATGTTTTATTGTTGGCTACTGCGTCCTCCGCGGAGCATAAGCATTCTTTAGAAAAAATAAAATAAAACAACAGTGTTTGAGAAAAGGGTAACCGAGAGCTTGTTTTAATATTACTGTGATTCTAACAATGCCTTCTAACTCATACATAAAAAAATTCATTTTTTCTAGCCATATCCTTTTATTGTATATTGCTGTAAATAAGAAAATGTCACGTATTTCTTTGTGTATTGCAATAAATTATAATGATGTACTTGTTGTTTTATTTGCCCTTTTTACAGTGTCGAAATTTTATAAATTTGCTTAATCAGTCCTTGACATAAAATAAAAAGGACGCTAAAAGAACGACAGTCTTGGATGCTTCCCTATACGAGGAGTACCTTTAATATTTCAGGAATATACGATTCAGATGCCGCCATCTGACAACTGACGTCCCTAACAGGAAGTTCGATTTTTTGTAAGTAATTCGCTTAGCTTAGTAACTTATCATAAGATTGAAACATCCTTGGGTATTAGTAGGACCAATATGCATTCAATATTGGTTAAACATTTAGATCCCAAACAATGGTTTAAAGAAAGGCGTGTGTCAATTGTTCTAAAGAAATGCGATTGTGGCGCTTCAATGGTAACAGGTTACATATAAATAAGCCTGCTAGGACAATTAGAATGTCATCATCCTCAATGTACTATAGCTGGAAAGGTAGGACCCGCGTAGGGGCATTCCTTTGCCATGATCACCGCAACCGGCGCACGTTCCACATCTGCAATTTTCCAGTACATATTTGATCCACCTTATGATGCTAGCAAGAATCCCTTTTCTTTTCTTTTCCAATAAATTTGAAGCTAGTATTTTCGAAAGCACGCTCAATATCTACAAAAATCCCTAATGTAATATTATTGTAAGCCTGTTGTTGGGCTTATAAGGTATTAACAGATGATTTTTCAAGTTGGGAGGTAAATTGTTGCTTATACAGTAGGCCTTACACGTTTCACTGGTAAAAAAACAATTTTAACTATTAGGGTGTATCGAGGTCATGTTTAGTTAGTAGCACACGAAGTTTCAGCCATATTGGTCTATTTCTTTGTGTTTAGCATCCGTGTAAATCAAGGAAGTCGAGTGATTTTCAAGACATGATTAAACATTACTTTATGAAAGGCAAAACGCCTCAGGAAACTAAAGAGAATCTTGATAAACATTATGCACCTTCGATTAGAACAGTTTATAAGTGGTTTCAAAATTTTCGGACTGGCCATATGGGCACAAGTGACGCTGAACCTTCTAGACGGCATGTGAAGGGGTAATCCTCATCGTCTATCTGGAAAAGGGTAAAACTAATACAGGTAATTACCTGCAAGAAAAACGCCTTTTCCATCACGACAACGCACCAGCACACACCTCAGCAGTTGTGGTCGCAAAATTAATGGACATAGGATTACAAACCGTTTCACATCCCCCCTATTCTTCAGACTTGGCTCCCTCGGACTACTATTGTTCCCCAATTTGAAGAAATGGCTGGTGGGACAAAGATTTTATTCAAACGAGGAGGTGATTGTGATATTTTGCAGACATGGACAAAACCTATTATTTGGAAGAAATCAACAAACTAGAACATCGTTGGACGAAGTGTATAAGCCCAAAATGAGACTATGTCGAAAAATAAAAAGGTTTACCCCAAACACGTTGGTAGTTTTTATTTTTACACGGACTTTTCAAATGCCCCTCATACGTCCATATCTAATAAATCCAACGGAACCACAGTAAGAAAAAGATTATTCAATGAGATTGTTTAAAACCTAATGTTATTTTTTCCTTAATAAAACTACAACCCAAAGGATACAATTTAGACTCCAGGATGAAATTAGTGGTAGTAATCTTTTGTATCAGGAAACTTTTTGAAATTTGTATTTGTTTATAAATTTTTAGCATTATGAAGCAAAAATGTGAGGTGACTTCATACTGATACCGACTAAACTTAAGCAACATAGTCACATGCATTACTTCTTAGGAGAAGACAAATATGTATTTTTTCACTTGCTGGCATAAAACAAACAACTAAAATGTCATCAGAAGAAGATGGTCTAGGAGATGAGTCAAACGGGCGGCGCTTATCTACTAATTAATTAGTTGTAATCACCTCACACATTTTTTATTGAATGAACTCCAACACTACGTTTTTTAAGCATTTCTTGTTCCATTAACCGTAAAAATTCGATTTAGTATTTTCAAACAGCCATCATGAAGAAACCACAATACAGCAGTTATCTATTTTCTTAAGGGTCTGCCTTGTAGATGAATTCCATAGATCGTAATGCGTTCGATTTCGCTGCCGGTATAGCTGTGCAGTCCTGTCATTATCTTGTTTCCATAATTATTCTCTAAGATGTCCAGTTTGGTTTAGCTGAGGCTTGTTGAAACATGTTGCTGCTGTGTGTAGTGGTACTTATGATAGCGCCTACTAATGTAGTCTCTTCGTCGTTGATTTTTCATTTAGGGTGAGACGTCGAATTTGTTTAGATTTTATCTTATCTTACTTTCCGGTTGGTGGTGGGTTTGACAGGACAACTCTTATATCTTTTACGTATATTGCTCCCAAGTTTTCAGCCACATAACTATATTATCTGTGGTGATTTTTACCAGCTCACTAGCGAATTACTTACTTATTCACGCCGTGGTTACAAATTTAGGTGCGAGTGTTCACTTAATCAAATGGTTATTCATGGTTCATGGTTCTTATTTATAAACCGACCTCGGATTGCTAGTCCAGGTACTGAATTGGCGATAGCTTGCCTTCTTCGGGGAACAGCCTTCTTGCGCACCTTCCTAAGAAACGGAAGTTCAGAGAGTCTCACCGCGTTGTGGACTCTCCGGCAGAATCGGGAGCAGTTAGCTGATTCATAAGCCAGTTTAGAGAGTGTAAAAGAATCCAACATCACCTTGCGAGTTCTTTGTTCCCTGGTGTGCTGGATGTAACCTCGCTTAACCTCTTCCTCCTAACTACCATCTGGACCGTATTCGTTTTAGCATCTACCATAGTATATTTACTATATGTACCCTCAGAATCATGGTCAAAAACAAGAGTTAGAGTGGAAGAACATCGCAACTGCATGAACTCCGCCCAGCTTCATCCATCCAAAATTTTTGTACTTTTTGTTATATATTTGTGTATATTCGTATGTATTTTTTTAATAGGAAGCTTAAGACTAATAAACATAAACAAGATCTCATATCTTGATGTCTCTATCTTCTTCATTGCCATATCAAATACCGCAAATTGTCTGAATTCTCATCGTTTCCAAAAATATGAGATTAACGGATTTATAGTCGAGCTAATCGAGCTTGGTCCTTTAACAGTCCGCAATATCGTCCCAAATGCACTGAGAATTTATTGCATCAGGGATCTAGCACACATGATTGTGCGCAGGTTATCCAAGATAATTATTTCTTCTCGCAGTTGGTCCAGCAAGACTACATGATGTAGTCATAGACGTTAACATACTATTTTAGATTATCCTTAAGAAGAACTGCTACTGTTTGTTCGTAAAAAGAAAAATTATATATTTCTCTTCCAACTAACACAAAACACACATATGAGAAAACAATCGTTCACCAACATACTGCTTTTGAACATTCTTTGACGGATGCGGTAAAATATTATGTTTTCAAGCAATTATTCACAGAGGATTTATTCCTCGTCACTCAATGTTATTTTCCACTTATTACTCAGGTCATTCTCATATTTAACTGCATGTCGCGGTCAAGCTTTCCGACTGTTTTTAAGCAATTATTCACAGAGTATTTATTCCTCGTCACTCAATGTTATTTCCACTTATTACTCAGGTCATTCTCATATTTTATGGTCGAGGTCAAGCTTTCCTACTGTTTTCTCTAGCTGGGTGCCCATAATAAAGGGTCCTCGTTCTGAGCTTGCGCTCGCTTTTAGCTGAGACTCTCGAGTCTCAACTTGCCTCCTTCACTTAACAATCAATGTACTTCTTGCTGGACACAACAGACAATGTTAAACACTGTTAGTAACTTGTCGCTATGAATCATTATTACGCATTTCAGATGCAGAATCTTTTCACTAATCCATTTGCTAACGGATGATAGGCTGTCATTCAAGACTGAAAATCGTAAGATTTTTTCTAAAATCTTGAATAACTGTGACCCAAATTTGCGTCCTTGGTCTGTTGCTACTCTGAGTGGTATTCCAAACGATGCGCTAATTTCGATGTTTTTCTTTAGAATGGCTTCTAGTCATCTGGTGAGGTACATGTTAAAATGTATTTCTTTCCGTTTGCCTTTTTTAATGATACGACGTTTCAATTTGCATTGTGTCGTAAAATGTTTGCACGTTTAATAATCTTCTCGTATCCTGAGCCACACAAAGTCCCCTGTGACGAGTTTTGTTGTAGCTCTTGTACTTTGGTGCGGCAATTGATGTAGGCCATAGAACACTTGTTTTCTGAATTTGTTTATTATTAAGGGTCGAATCACGTGGGTCGAGATGTCACGATATATAACTGTGTTGTACTCTAGAAAATGGAATTTATTCCATTAGAGGCTCGTGTTTCCTTCATTTAGGATACGTTTAAGGTTTACCATCTATGTTCCTTGGTCAGATCCTGAAGTTGCAAAATCTATTCCGGCTTTCACTTGTTCGATTTTGCCGACTATATTTTCCTTACCTTTTATAAGTTGTATATCTGTAGAAAATTGTACCATGTATCCAAGATACCAAAATTGCCTCGGTGAAAATTTTTTAGGTTCTGCGAGAACCCATATATTATTGGCTTATGATTGGTTAAATGGTGAAAGTTCATCCTTCAGTGGTTGCTGATACTGTTTTATTTGTGAACATATCACCAAGATACTAAATACTTCTCTTTGCTGAAGACAATTTGCGTGGCATGAAAGCTAAAGGCGTCCATGTTCCTTCCTGCCAATACTGAATTACGCTTCCGACTACGGTATCCGATGCGTCTGTTGTGACCACTTCCTCTTGTGCTTCTTTATTCCAAACGATCAACTGATTGCCTTTAATTTAATAAATAGTATTGCGATGCTTGTGCCGTTGCTGCTCCTAGAATGAAACGGCGATAATAATTTAGCATTCCAAATACTTGTAATTTAGTCTGTGGCAATTGGAATTCCTAAATTAATTTTACTTTATATACCAGAAAGGAGTCTTGTACTTGCTTGGATTTAATAAAGAGAATGGTTGCGACCATTACTACGTGGTAATAGATACTTCAGTGTAGCTTGGATTTATTACGATTCCGTTTTCATCTGATGGTTGGAAACTCGGTTTAAGGTGCTCGGTGTGCTCTTCTTCAGATTTTCTTGCCTTCCAGATCTCGTATATGTAGTAGCAGAAATCGATATTACGCAGGTGTCCGTTCATAAATATCAAGTCTGCACAGCATTACGTAAATCAAATGCCATGTATGGGAACTCGAACGTCCGAGTGCTGTAGTTATTGCAGTTTTCGGAATGTCTTCTTCGGTTCGTTTTCTTCGATTATCGGAATCTGATGTTATGCTCTGACCAGATCGATTTTTGAAAATATCTTTTGACCATGCAGTTGTTGAGAAAACTCAAAATCGGGTACCTTTCTTCCCCCGTTAATAGATCGACAATTTCTACACGATCCCCACTCTGTATTCTTTTTAGCTACCAAAGGTAATGGTGAAGACCAAACACTTTTGAATGGTTGTGCACCATAGTTTCGAATGCGATTGCTAATTTATCTGGTGGGAGGTTGTCTTGTACTGCTGGATCTATAATCGTTTTTTTGTATATCATCTACTATAAATTATTTTATGAAATTTCATCGTAGCTTCAGGTCCATGTCTAAATAATCGTGCCGTGTGTGCTTATAATGGTTTCATTCACTGCCTAATACAAGCATTTAATTTGGAAATAAATACTAAAAAAACACTTCAATCTTTAAATTACAAGTATCACTTATCAATATGATACATAAAATTTTAAAATGCATATCTGGTCCTTATGTCTTGTAATTTCTTTGACATCTCAGCCGATGTCTGCTCCAAATCATTTGCTATGCTCTCCTGTTTTGCAGGATCCAAGGAATTATACTGCTCGCACAAATCACCGTCAATCACATTCATTACTGGATAGTTGTAACTTCTGAATGAAACATGATTACGTCCACAGAGTGGAGGATTTTCACTTTTCATATGCATTTTGAGGTGCTGGAAGCAATCATGATCTTCATGTGAAGTAAATGGTACAAGCACTCCAACTGTTCTAGATAACGTGTTGTAAATAAGGCAATCACAACCTCCGGGGATTAAAGTTTCTTTCTGCAACGAAGTCACAGTTTCTCCATCATGGAATTTAGCCACTGTATCGGCCTTTTGAGAAGCACCATTTAGTAACCCTCTATCCCAGAGAGCTGTATTTCCTGTTGGATATTCATCAACATTATCACTGATTATAGGTGAAAATCTTATAATCTTATAATAGCAACATTTGTCTGCAGTGGCCACAATATCATAGTCCAAAACTGATGTGCTAGAGATCCAGCGTGGATGTGTATCGTCTGCAAACATGATCAACTGATTCTCCTGTCGTTTATATCTAATCATATAAACAGACTTGCACATCAGCAACATATATACGTTTTCCCATTGTTTGAAAGTTAGCAATTAATGGAAAAATTCACTGTTTTAACAACAAATACTTTATGGTTAAAACATAGTTAATTTTTCAATTCAGTGTAAGTATGGATTACCACGTAGTATATAGGTTATATAGGTTATATATGTCTGGGAATGTCGAAGATCCCTCTCGCAACTGGCGAAGAACAACTTGTTGACCCTCATGTGGGTCCCAGAGCACGGGGATATTAAAGGCAACGAAGTGGCCGATGAACTCGCAAAAAGAGGTGCAAATGCCACTCCTATAGGACCAGAGCCGTTTTGTGGACTCCCCATGGCGCATAGAAGAGAGGTGGTGCAAAAATGGGAAGAGGACAGAAGACGTAAGTATTGGAACAATGTACCAGGTCTACGTCAATCAAAACGACTCCTGAAACTCGATCACAGCCACAAGGTGCTTGAACTCACAAGGAACGAACTAAGAATTTTCACCGGACTCATGACAGGGCATTGTGCCCTCCGATACCATTTGCGGAAAATGGGAAAAGAGGAAAGTGGAAACTGCAGATTGTGTGATTCGGCAGATGAAACTACCGAGCACATACTATGCACTTGTGTCGCGATTGCTCACAAGCGTCTTTCACACTTCGGCAGGGACCGATTATCCCCCGAAGAAGTGAGCATTATCACCCCCAAGATAGTCACCAGGTTCATGGTGGACGTGGGACTGCTTGGGAAGTGATTGGTTAAGGGTAGAACAATAGATCTGTTAGGTCGCAGTTCACGAGAGGCTAACACACCTCACTAAGACCCTACTTAACCTATAACCTATATAGTCCTTCCCGAACACACCAATTATTGATGCTATTCAGTGCTTTTTGCATTACGATTGTAAGAATGCCTTCATGCTTGCCCCTGATTATTACGGCGATGTCATCTGCATAGCCTTGGGTTATTAAGCCCTTTCCATGCAGTTCATCCAGGAGTCCACCACTATTGACCATAGTGTGGGGGACAAAACTCCCCCTTGAGGACACCCCTTTGTTACAGTCATAGATACTGTGGATCCTGCTAATCGGCTTTGAAGCATTGCCTCCACCCATCTTATCGTGGAAGGATATAGTCCTTTATTTATAGCCGCTCGTTTTATTGCAGAAAATGAGGTGTTGTCAAAGGCCCCCTCTATGTCTACAAATATTCCGATTGCTATTTCCTTGTATAGGATGGCTCGTTCTGCCTCTTTGACGAGGTGATGTAGAGCATCGACGGTGGATTTGCCATCTTGAAATGCGAATTGCTTGGCATTTAAGGGTGTTCTTATAAGTGAGTCACCCTTTATGTGCTCGTCGATTATTTTCTCCATAGCCTTTAGGAGAAAAGAGGTTAGGCTGATGGGTCGATATGATTTAGGTTCATCTAGAGGCCTATTGCCCACTTTAGGTATAAATACCACTTTTGCCTCCCTCCACAACCGGGGTATATACCCTAGTTACCCTAGTGCATAACTTACTTTATATATCTCCCTGAGTCCTGAAGCAATTGTATCCAAGCCGCGTTGTAATAGCGCGGGGAAGATACCGTCCATTCCTGGGGATTTATATGGCTTGAAGCTGTTTATGGCCCAAGTCATTTTGCTGAGCGTGAATATTTTCCCCGCTAAGCAGCGGCTGTCGCGGTTGGAACAGTGAGCCACTGAGCCGGTACTAGCCGCAATTGTGTTTTTAGTCACTACTTTTGATCCCGGAAAGTGAGTACCTAGGAGTAGCTCTAAACTTTCCTGTTGATCTTTGGTGTGACTGCCGTCAGTTCGTTTTAAGATGCCGACCGCATTGATATGGTCCTTTGATAGGACCTTCCGGAGTCTATTTGCTATAAAAAGAACAAAATATCTTGCCTTGCCCGCTAACTCAAAACACATATGAGAAAAGAATCGTTCGCCCACGTTCCTATTGAACTTGATTCCAAGCAAGAATAATTTACAGAGGAATTCTTCCTCGTCACTCAACGTTATTCCAATGCTCAGGTCATTCTCATATGTTCATGGCCATTGTTGCCACGCTTTCAGGCTGTTTATTCTTGCTGAACATATAATCAAGGGTCGACATTCAGATCGTGCGCTCGCATTTAACCATCTCTAGTTTCAACCTGTCTCCTTACTTGACAGTCAATGCACTTCTTCCTGGGCACAACAGAAGAAGTTGGACACTTAGGGTTTGTTTTGGTTGCTTGCTTCAACCATCTGGTGCTGCCTCTGTGTACTGCCATTACTAATTTGCCTTTTTTAATTAAACTCTTATTTTTTTAATGTTCCTCTGTCTTTACTGACAGTCACGCCTATAAAAACTGCTCTTTGAAGGCAAGCTGCTAATTATTTTTTACATTATTTTCGCATAACTCGCAATTATTAGCTCAAATCACAAATTTGTACCTGTTTTCTCCACTTGACAATAATAATACTAATTTTTTGGGATTACCTTGAGGTCACAAATAAAAAAACGTTTATAATTGTCAATTTTGCGATTTTTTTTTTGTGGATCACCTCGACTGAAAGTGAAGAGTTGTTCCTGGCGACTAGCAACATTAGGTATGTAGAAAATATATTATCTCGATCTACGTATAGATTAATGCTCCACAGCACCCACTTCTCCAAGAAGTTGCTCGTTCTTGTTTAGACCGGGTAGATTTTGCTTTGGTTTACCCCTACAGTACCTTGCACCTGTTCCTGGACAAGGCAGATGACGTTGGACTATACTTTACTTGATAAACTGTCATTTCCAAATTAGCCTCTTTTTTTTTTCAATTAATATATCAAGCAGATTTTTCAATTTTTCTTCTTTACTGACAGCCACTCCTATCCAAAAAAATTGGTACTTTATCGGCCAAGTGCCAATTTTTTTAGACAGTTTTTCCGCATGGCATACATATTTGATAATAGCTGCTGCTACTCTATTGATAGGAGCTTTTTTAAACCCTTTATGCTGCAGGTTTTCCCTCGTTCGAACGATGTTATGCAACACTTTCATTCGGAATCTCCAGTGCTTGCAGTTATTGCCATCGAACTTGTTCAATTCTAGCCTCTTTGACACTCTGACTTCTTAACTCTGAACTATTCGAACACGCCACGAGCCCTCTAAAACGTCCAAAAGCTCGATTCGAGATTATATCGTAGTAAATTTCAAAATCCAGGTCATAGATTTCAATCGGCAACAGTTCTTCATGATTATTTACCACATGTACCCTGTTCCAATAACCTTTCAAATAATAAACCAGCTTCAAGGCCTAAATGTTTATTAAACCGTTTTTAAAAACTAAAGAATGGATAACGCGCTTGGCTAGCATGCCAATGTGGACAAAATAACTACAATTGAAGTATAATTTACACTATTATAAATATTTCAATATGAATCCCGGTTTACGATTTATTATGGTGATCAAATTAGAACTGCAGCTTTAATTAGTAGTAGTTGAAAATCAAATGTCATATCAACATAATGAGGTGCTTCGGTTTCCAAAAGGAAAGGAAAGGATCTCTTCAACCACTCTACATATTGATTGACTCACCTGTTGATGAATGGCTTACCATAGGCTGTCTCATATCAATTAAAATGCATTATTAAAGTCCTGATATTTTTGTAGACTGAAACAAAACTAAATTAAAGTTATATGAAAATAAATAAATAAAAGAATAGTCTATTCGTTGTGTATGCAATCACAACCTATCTAACCTATCTACTTGAGTTAGTCATTCTAGTCTCATCTGCACGTTTATGTAACCAATTAAACATTTTAAATAAAAAATAAATTTCACCAAATTTGCTTAAAACATCTAATACAACAGAAAATCATTGCAAGTATAAACATGGAATAAATAAACATAACCATTTTGTACAAAAGGATATATTTAAGCTATAAATGTGTGTTGACAAGTGCCGGTAGTTGTTAAAATTAGCACTATTTATATACAATTATTAACAGCAATTATTCTAACTTATAAATAACGGTTAATTCGTCTTTAGAATTAAATATATATTCATTTATATGTATAGTTGGCACTTGTTTAACACAATCGACTAAGGTAAATGAGATCGTATAAAGTTCGCAGTGTCAGTCATTCCAAACTTATTAAACAGTTCAGCTAAGAGCTTACACACAGCCTCCTTCTTCAAATGTCCACATATTTGCACATCATCGCCTGCAGATTAAAAATATGTTAGTACAAAACAAATATATTATATATTAAATTTAGACTCCCTTTAGATTATAAAATGCAACTCATTTCATAACCATTATCATGCAGTCTAATTGGTCTTATTAATAAAATGCAGGTTTACACTGATACTATTAAAGTAACGAAGGTACAAGAAACGACTAAGTTAGTGTTGAAAATCTGAAGTCTCAGTTAGAATCACACAACTTTGTGATTGGTTATTATCAAACACTCATTACACAATTTAGAACATAAAGGCTTTTACTTCATGATAGGTTTGAAACATTATAAATGAGATACTTTATTCATTAATATCATTGATATTAACACTTTCACCGCCAAGCGATCTTGTATGTATATTGAATTTAGGCGACTATGACCGCCGGCGGTACATGTGGCGGTTAACGTGTTAAGGAAGAAAGTGTCTTATTTTGAATTTTCAAATTATATTAAGAAAAGAGTATTTTATTTAGAAGTAATTAATAATAATTATCTTATTCTCAAGACCACTTTAGTTGGAAAAATTAGAAAAAACACTAAGATTATTATATTTATTTAATTTTTATATACTTACTTTCATTGAAAACCAAAAAATATTGCTGCCCGGGATTCGTCTTACAGATTTGCCGCAATTCATTATGCAATCCATCCAATAACACTATACTCTGTGCTTCCAACTGTAAAATATAATCGTTTACATGTAAGCACATATTTTTTAAACTAAACAAAATCTGACCTGTCTGAGGGAGCACATTTCCAACAGTTGCGGAATTTGAATGGGCACTTTGTTAATGACAGATTGCTCTAGTGTGGCTAACAAGCGGAACAAAATTTCCTCGTCGTGCCTAATCTCATTGGATCTAGTAGGTGGCGTTAGTGACATTTCTTCACTACGTGGTGGTAACATGTTGGGTGCGATTCCTAGTAAACCCGGCTTTAACTTACAAGCCGCCGTGGCTAGGGCATAGGACAAGACCGCCGTATCATAGGCTTCCATTTTTAAGCTTTTCGATGAGCTACGAACAGAATAAAGCACACAAAACAACTATAAATGTATTAATCTCTACGAAAGGACAACACTAAAACAATCTAAAAAACAAAATTAATCGCATTCTGATAAATTAAATAAAATAAGATGGATGGGTGGGGTTCATAAATTGAGTAAATGATATTTTTTAAATATTATTTTAAGTATTAAAATAAATAACTAAAAAGTTGGAAAATTTAAATGTACTTTCTATCATTCACTCAACTACTCAAATAAGACAAAAAAGGGGTGAAATAAAAAAAAACAGAAAACAATAAATAATGAATCCCATTTTATTTACAAATCAAAATAAAAATAAAACATATATACAAACTATAAATTAGAATAAGAATAAAAACAAATTTAATTTGTTACCTAACAGTACACTACACTATGTATATGTATATACAACAATCTTGATAGTAAACCTAGTTAATAAAAAAAATTACTCTAATTTCATGAAATCGGACTTCAAAACATTAACAAATCGATACGATGTACTTCAATATTGCTCAATCCTGGATGCTGTTTTATTACTTTTAGATACATTCAGAAAAAAAAATTTCTTAATTTCAAACATTAATAAATTAATAAATAAGTTAGGAACAATTGTAATTTCAAACTAATCGGACACACACCAATGACTAATACATTTAAATCATTTCATTTTACAGCTTGAATCAGGTACAGCCAGTTTGAGAATATTCATAATTCATGAAAACATATTACTAAATTTAATGATTGATTTTGTGCAAGGAACACCCTTATAAAAAATAATTGATAAAAATTACATCCAAATATAAATTAAACCGTATAAAGCTAATATATAATTAATGTTAAAGTGTTATACATGTGGATACATTATTTATTGCTTTTTAAATTTTATTACAATCATCACATTTTTGAGATATATATTGATAAGTAAACCACTTATAAGCTTGAAAAATGGTGAATTGATTTATCTCTAAATTAAAAATGACTTATTCTTTAAAATTAATTTATCTACAATCACTCAAGACACAAAATATGAGCAAACAAATGCCGCAAAATTACCAAATCCTTCAGTAGAATTAAATAATGTGGACCATAAATAAAAATAAGTGGTAAGTAGAAGTTTCAAGTTTGAGATTTTCTTCTCTGAAATGTTGGCCTTTTTAATAATGTTATGGGTATTTATTGTTCACTATTAATTTAGAATTCAAAATATACATTATTATAGTATAACTATGTTTATAATTATAATCTTAATAATTGATACAAAAGATTTAAAAAATTCCACAAAAGGATTTGAACTGATATTTTTTTATTAAAAAATAAATGTAATCCCAAGTATAATACTTAATTTACCCTGTTTTGTTTTTATTAACTAATCACACTACAAGTCATATATTTTCAGAAATAGGTAATAATCAAAAAGGCTGTCACCTGACCACTCGTATATAGCGTAATTTTTTTAATAACGTAATTGTTCTCAAATTGAATATTTCTGTTATGAGTTGTGACATTTCGATCACAGTGAGCACCTTTTCCAGAGCGAATGTTTTCTTTTTTTGTTCAACGCCTCTTCTGTTGCAGAACTTGTGCATGTTTACGTAATTTCCAGAGATTTTTACATTTTTGATGACTTACCCCCCAAATTCATTGTTTTCGTCGCCCTTCATAAAAGATGGTTTCGGCAAGGCGGGTTTGCCGGGTGGTAGATTCGCCATTGCTTCCTGCTGCTCGCGCATCTGTTTCTTTCTCTTCTTGCTCCACAATTCGTGACAGTCTTGCCATGTCGGTAACTCTGGGGCCGATATTCTGTGGAAAAACAAACTTATAACATATTCTATTCCATAAATATGTATATATATATATTAATCCTTTATTGGCATTTTATCTACAACAACAAATTCTTTTACATAAATATCACTTCTATCAAAACTGACTCAAAAGAAAAAAAATAAATATGTATAAAAATCAATGAAAAAATAAAGTTATAGGCAAACGTTTACAAAAATATATATAATATTGCGTAGTATTAATTCCAGTAAACAATTAAATGCATGAATTAATAAGACCAATTATTTTCACACCAACCAAACTCTCATAAGGTTTAAATGTTATTGCCAATTGTTTGATGGTTTTATTTACATAATAATGTTAATAAATCATCACAAAAAACCTCTGATTTTGTTGCTGTATGTATATGAACAAATAGAGAAACTGCTGAATGGCTCACTTCTCCTATAAATTCAATATTTGTAAAAAAACAATTTGTCTTCCATTCTTAAGAGTGACTTTTAATAACTAAAGTAATAACAAAAGCATTTTTTTATTTATAGAACAGTTTCTCAAGAATTACTATATTGAAATGTGGCTTTCACAAAAATTTAAAAGTGATTTAGAAGACTCACTTTTCAACAGGAAAGGACAGACCAAATGTTTGTCAAAAATTGCGTTCAGGATCATCAAGTGCTTAAGATTACCAGAACTTCTCACTTCTTTCCCATTACAGGAATGTTTGCTAAACTAAATCATGAATAACAACAGACAGCAACACAAACTATTCATAAAAAAGTAAGTTATTTGGTTTCTAAGAAAACCATATAGACATATTGAAAATTCATATTGGACTAGCATTAGCAAAAAGAAAAACAAATAAACTATTATATTTTCATTTCCATAATTACCTCTCAGGATTGATATTCTTCAACCAATCAGATTTGAGGGCATCTTCTGCAGTGATTCTCTTGTCTGGATCTAGTTCTAACATTTTATCGAGCAGGTCTAAAGCTGATCCAGGCATCATCATGAATTCTTCCCTAATCC
Organism: Ontholestes murinus; assembly: GCA_963969525.1. NCBI lineage: Eukaryota > Metazoa > Arthropoda > Insecta > Coleoptera > Staphylinidae > Ontholestes > Ontholestes murinus. The sequence goes on from OZ018393.1 coordinate 22,563,339, forward strand.
TTCTCCTGTGTAATTTTTTTGGTTTCAGTGTGTGGAACAAGGGCAGCTTGGTTACAGACGGCCAAACAGCAGGGGTCGGTGTACCGCACAACCGTGATATCATCTCTAATTGCATCATTTCCGCATTGGCCTATTATGAAATACATTTTAAATATTAAAAAACATTTTAAATATTGCCTAAATTTCTACATAATATAATTAAGTTATTAAATCATTTTTAGTATTAGTTGTTCAGACAATATTATATAAGAAACTTTCAATATGCCAATTGTTTTACCCTGAAGTAGTTAATATCTGCTACCCCTTATGAATCAATTAATGAATGGACATATGTAAATATTTTATCAATTATATACTCAAAATGAATAGTAAAAATACCTGGAATAACGGCTTCTTCATAAAAAGCTCCCCTAGGATACATCCGCACGACCAAACATCAATAGCTGGGCCGTACCTCTCCTCACCCAGAAGTAACTCCGGGGGGCGGTACCACAAGGTAATTACCTTATTTGTGTAGGGTCGCTGTCTATCTTCGGCATTATATAACCTAGCCAGACCAAAATCAGCGAGCTTCACTTCACCTCTGCAAAGAAAGAAAGGGAGAGGGTGACAATTTGTGCAACCTGGTCAGCAAAACTTGCCACTCACCTATTATTCATTAATATATTACTACATTTGATATCCCTGTGCAAAAAATTCTTTTTGTGGCAGTAGTTCAAACCATCGAGCAATTGCCGCATTATGCATGCATTGTTCATTTCATTGAAATCCACCATGCCGGATTCCAGAAGTCCCATCAAATCGTGGTCCATGTATTCGAAAACTAAGTAAAATGATCCTTTGTCCTAAAAGTATTTTAATAAATTCCATTTCTTTAAATTTTACATACTCTAAGGATTAATTTACAAAAAAAAATATAACTACGTATTTAATATTTGTGATATTTTACAATAAATTATTTTAATTTAATAGTATTCAGACTATTAATTATTTACCTTGCGAAAATCAACAGCATCCTGTTTATCAGTAACAATCTCTCGTAAATTAACTATATTCTTATGATTCAACTGTCTCAGTATCTTGATCTCTCTCACAGCCGTTATGGGGAATCCCTCTTTCTCGTTTTCCAAACGGACCTTCTTCAAGGCCACCAATATGTCTGCCTGCACATCTCTGGCCTTGTACACTTGCCCGTAAGTACCTTCACCAATTTGGTTGATCATCTCAAAGACGTCAACGCACCTCTCTCCCCAATCCTTGTTCAAGTTAGCTTGGAAGCTTCTGGAACCTCTTCTCTTCAAAATCTTTGGTCTCTTCAGTTTGGGCTTGGGAACCCTCTTTTCCCTGTTCATACCGTCCCGCGGGGGTGTGGAAGTCAAGTCTTCTTCTCCGCTTAATTCTTCTGTACCAGGAACCACTATAATAAATATAATAAAAAGAATGATTTTATTTTAGATCTAATTGAATTTATTGTTATAGTATTGAGCTTACCCGGAGGCATAGGAAGATTCATAATACTTTTCCTAGGCGGCGTTTTGATCCTTACAGGACTGGGTGATCTACTCGGCGGCGATTCGATTACTTCCAAATCCGTCTGATTAATTCCGGGTGGCATGGGTAACTTGGTGATACTCTTCACCTTTTTAACAACAGAATTTGGAGCCTCTTTTACAACCGGAGGTGGAGCCTTAGGAACTGGGGTTTGCGGCAACGGCGGCGGAACGACGGCAGTATTCTCTGGAAGCTTAGTACCGTTGTTGGGTAGTGCAATGTCGTTCAGTTTAACTGGCGAGGTCTCGACTATGTTGTTATCGGTAGGAATTGGGATATTGTCTATGTCCATTGGGACAGTCTCAATGTTGTCCACCATCTTAGAATCGGGTTGGTCAACCGGTTCAACTGTAGCGGGGGTGGGGGCTGGAACCGGTGGCGGGAGTTCTGGTTTACTTTCCAGTTTCTGTTCGAGCTTCTTCAGTTCCAATTCCCGTTTGTGTTTATCTTTCACTAGTTCCGCAAATAAACTGGTGTCGGTGATCTTATTTTTTAATTGGGACGACCTAATAGAATGTGGTGATGGACTTCTTATTCTTTCACGACTAAAATGAATTCAAAAAATTAAAATAAATTATACACAATATTCTTCTATATAATATAAGCTCCTAACAATAAACGCCAAAATTTACCGTTTACGCGTGCTAATAAATTAGGTATAATAGTGAAGGCGCCACGGCGGCAATTTCCGTAACTAGCGTAAGTAATCAGCCAATTTGGAAATACTTAATTACCAAATATAAATTCTAATTCATAAAAAATAAATAAATACGTACCGTGGTGGCGGAGATCGAGTCCTTTCTCTTTTTGGACTTCTTGATCGCATTCGTTTCGCTGGCCTACCAGGTGACCTACTGCTGTAGTGTTTTCTCCAGTTAGGGGAAGGTGATCTAGTAACCCTCCGCCGTATTGGACTCCTACTCAATCTCCTCTTTACTCGTTCTTTTTCTTTCCTGTGTCTCCTGTGATGACTACTCACATCATTTCTGCGCCTTTTTCCAGGTGAAGTAGACCTACAAGAAGTCAAATTTCTAACAAATTGCAGACTACACAAACAAAAAATTAAAAACACAGGTCATCTGTAGCTTGCATTTAATGTACTTTATATTTTTATATACTATATAAATGTTATAAATAAAAAGAACAAAGTTATGAAGAATAATGAATAATAAAGAATATATTTTTTGGACTATGTGAAGGCAATACAATTATATGTACAGGGAAACTACACAAGGTTAGAACAGGTTTATGCGAAATATTATTCTTTGAAAAATTATAAATTTAAAAATATAGTAAGTACGATTATGTAAAAATAAAAGTTATTATAAATATTAACTCACCTTGAATAATGTAACGATTCTCTTTCTGGACTGGGATTCCTGTAAGGAGACGAATGTACCGGACTCAGGGTTTGCCTAGAGATGGCCCTAATTGGAGTATTATCTATAAGAATAGGAGACGCAGTTTCACGAACTTTATCTTCAGGCACAGTAGTAGATTGATTTGATTTACAGATGATTGGCGGAGTGTGTGGCGAGTCCCTCACTTGCTTGAGATCTATGTTAGGCGTCGACCTACGATCCATCATGGAAACTTTCATCCTATCATCGATGTCCGGTGAGGCTATGTGGGAATCATTGGAAACAGGAGAACAAACCTCAGGATCAATTTTAGAGACATCTTTATATGTTTCGGGTACGTTCGGTTCCCAATCAGATAGGGGTTCCTTTTCTGAAGGGGAGTTTTTGACTTCGACAACAGAGGTGGAATCACTGTCACTGTCCACACTGCTCAGACTAGTGCTTCGTGAACGGTGTTTAGAAGATTTTTTCTTCTTTTTCTTCACTTTCTTTTCTTTCTTATGTTTTTTCTCCTTTTTCTTTCTTTTCTTGCGTTCCATTTCATAATCATAGGTGGGTGATTGTATGATTGGTCTGAATTCAGTTGGTGGTGGAGAGGGTATGTCAGCTTTTCTCCTATGCCTTAAATCACTTGATCTTGAAGAACGAGAAGAGGCAGAGTGTTTCCTTTCTCTTCTAGACATGACAGGAGAAGTAGACAAGTTTATGACAGGATGATCAATCCTTGTCCTTCTGTTGGGGGAATGGTTTAAAGCTGCTCTCATATAGTATTCATCTTCGATACTCAGCTGGTACCGAGATGAACGCCTGTGACTGTTACGATGCATTGAGTTGTTTATCAATTGATCCTCATCACTTAAACTAAAACTCCCTGCTTCACTTTGTATCTCGCCGGCTTCGGGTCCTGATAAGTCCTCCGAGCTAACGTCAGAATACTCTACCAACGGCTTGGAAAGGCTACTCTTCGGTGAGTCGCCGTTTTCCTCGCGGGTTTTTCGTTTCCTAGAAGATCGTTTCTTATCTTTACTATGCTTCCCATGTCGACCCTTTTCCATTTTATTCTACCAGCCTGCCTATCCAGCACATATTACCACGTGCTGGCTCTTTACTGCAAATACATACCATTCTATTAGATAAGTTAGGTTAGGTTGATATTAATTCACTTAGTGGCCTCTTCCGAAAGGTTTATTTGCTCACGATCTTATTATTTAACCACTCAGAAACTATAAAAGAAAAAACACGAGAAAACTAAAATTTTATAGAAACTCGCAAAATGTAAAAAAAAACAAAATTTGGAAATTTTGATGCAATACGAAAAAAATTAACTACTACCAAAAAAAAAATCGACTTATGCGAAAAATGTTAATTAAATAATACAAGTAAATTGCTCGTTTAAGCTACCATATCTTTATTTATATAATAAAAAAATTTTAAATTACAAATAAGGCATATTTTTAAAAATTGCTTATTGTAATTCATGATGTAAACTTACTATGTTTTAACTACTAGTTTTGTTTTAGTTTAGCTTACTTATAAATATTAAATTGTACTAAATGTAGACGATGTTATTCTTATTACTTTAAGTGATCGCTGCCCAATCAAATAGTGATGGTCATCCATGCAAGTACAATTGTAAAAAAAATAAACTGAGATGTATCTAAACAGTTTAAGCATTTTGCATTTTGTAAGAAAACCATGGGAATTCCGTGTATAAAAAACAATTGAAACAATTAAAAATCTTCTTAAAAAAGGGCTAAAAATTAAAGATTAATTTTAAGAAAAAATAAATTAAAATAAGTACAAAACAGCCTATTAGTATTTTCAAAATTTTGTTTGTGTGTGCGCCAATAAACATATATTTTTGTTTTTATGTTATGGTGTTTCTGTATTTATATACTTCTTATCTGAAATGATATAAAATAAAGCTTTGAGTGGTGAACTTTTGGATATAAATAAATTGTGTTAAATCTTATTTTGATCCCAGAAATCTATGGTTAAGCCATTTCTTTACATTAACAGGACACCCTGTATATATTTTTTATAAATATTCTCAAATAAAAAGAACTAGAGTTTCATTAAATAAAACTTTAAAATTGTTTAGCTACTTTTTGATCAGTAAGCTACTAAGTAAAAATATTAATTCTGGTCAATATTTAGTTTTCTGAACAATACAAAATGAATATATTTATTATATATAACTTAAACTGAAAATCTTAATTAATGAGGAGAAAAGGGATGAAAACTCACAAATGATTAAAAAAAAAACAGAAAAGATAAATAAAAAAGAATAAGAAATAACTGAAAGAAGGAAAGAATTCTTCCAAGAATTGCTAGGCATAGGAAGAAAAGAAAGAAATAACTGAAGGGAAGAGAAGAAAGAAAATAAACTTTAAAAAGTACAAAAAAAGAAACAAAAAAGGAAAAGCACTTGGAAATAATAATATATACAGGGTCTGTTATGAAAGTAATGCGCATGATTTTATTGTGACGCGACTATCCATCCAAGCGGGATAAGACGGGAAATGCCAGTCGCCAGTTTGCTCTGATCAGTTTAAGTGCGTGAAGTGTGTTTTTCGACTTTGTAACTCGGCGCGATGGAGCGTTCGTTCGAACAGCAATAAAAAATCAATTTTTGTGTGCGGTTTGGAAACAATGCAACAGAAACATGTTGAGACAACGCGTTCAAAAAGGGCTGAGATTAGATCGCTGACGCCCAACAACGTTCAGAACCAACGAAAATGACACCATAAAAAAGTCCACATTTGCGGTCATGGGATAGTGAACCAGGATCTACAAATCTGCAAGGTCTGCGTGAAACTTGTGCCGAAAGGGTTGATGGAAAGAACCAGAAAGAACTTTGAGTATCACGTTGTTAAAAATTGTTGGATTTGGACAGTTAGGCTCCACCATGACAATGCACCCAGCCCCACGGCCTTAATCGTTACCAATTTCCTCGCCCGGGGCCACACCCCACCCTGGTGGTCCTTCAGCCTCCTTAGTCTCGGCTAGGCTCCGTGCTCCTTTTTTTATTTCCGTGGCTGAAGAAAGAGCCGAAAGGAAAGCATAGGGAGAAACATTAAGAAGCATGTTACAGCGTTCCTAAGACACTCCCGTAGAGGAATTTTAGGGTGCCTTCCAGTCATGGCATGCACATTTCCACAAATGTATTGATGCTAGGAGAGTATTTTGAAGAATTTTAAGCATCTATACCCAGGTACAATCAACAAATATATTTTCCCCAAAAAATGTGCATTACTTTTATAATGGACCCTGTTAATACATATATATTCAATTACTCTTTTCACTGGCATTGGGTGTAGGGTTCAATCAACAAAATGATAAGTGAAATGTTATAGTTATATAAAGCAGAAGGTTGGAAATGCTTGACAAAATATTTTATCAGCTTTTAAATGAAGAAGGAAAAGTAAAAACAAGAAGAAACTTGAGTTTACTTTGGTTTCAATTGATAAAGCAACATTTTAATCACTAACCTATTGGCAAGTATTGATTTCTGAGGATTAAACAATGAATATAACAAAAGTTGCAATTAGTATTTTTAAATTAAACCAAAAATCTTATAAATTATTGAGGTGAAAATGGGAAGAGAACACAGGTAATTAAAAACAAGAGTTAATAAATGGTAAAGGAAGAAGCAGATTAAGAAAGGTAGGGAGAGGTGAGAAAAATAACAAGGACGAGATTTAAAAAAAAATCAAGCAACCAAAAAAAAAAAGAAAATGGAAAACGACAAAAAAGAAGGACCAATTAAACACACTTTTTACTTTGTTTTGTATAACAGTTTTTTATTTATTTGGTGACCAATGGTATGTTAATGTATCGAAAAACCATTATAAAAAACAAAGTAAAAAGTGTGTTTAATTGGTGATTAAGTATGTATAACGAAGTATAAGCCTCCAACATCAACACGAAAAAAGCAGGAGAATTTTAAATTAAAAATATGAAAATTGAGATTAAGAAAAAATTACCATGTGAATAACTAAAATATACATTATAGCCAGGGACAAATATTGTAAGAATTATACAGAAAATATCTTAGGAAAAATATAGAAGTGTGCGAACATGTACTAGACAAAAATAAACGGGTATTATAAGCAGCAATTGGTGTTGATAAACAAATGGGCACCTTTTAACTTTTCCATTTATGTTAAAAATATTAAAATGAGTATTGATTGGACCATTCCAGAAGTATTACATAATGTCCTATTAAATATTTATTGAGCTAACATGCAGAAATGCACATTCTAATTAAAACCTTTTAACAAAATTAATTTCTTAAATTTTGGTGTACATTTTCAATTATAAAAATAAAGAAAATAAATAAACTTTTTATATCATTGTTTATTTTCTATTAACTAGTTTTTATTTATTGGTTAAGAAATAATTAAATAAAGACAGTATTATTGTCAAACAAACAATTTATTACATACTTTTATAAACATTACTTATATAAAAGAGTTTATTTATAGTCTCTGTATATGGATAAAAAGAATTGTAAGTTTTAAATTTCAATTTTAACATTTGTTGGACGAACACTGCAGACATATATTTATAAATATTTAGTGTGTTCTGTTGGAATAATAAATTATATATGTAATTATCTCTAAAATTATTTTGTGTTTTATGTGGTTAACTATATTTTTTTAATGTATTACCAACTTCACACACCATATGAATGGTGGTACAGGGTGACTGATGAAAAACCTTTGGTGCTGTATCTCGCTTATTTTTTATCCGATTTTAATAAATAAAACATCAATTTAAACCATTTTTAAAAGACTTTAATAGGATCTGAACTGTTATTTTTTCTCGCACCCAGTTTTTGACAAAATACGATCAACATTTTTTTTTTAATTGCACTGTATATATATTTTTATTGATTCGCAAGGAGATTTTTTTTCTGAATATAAAATTGTAGACAAATTTATCCATACATCAAACTTAAGTCGAGAAATTGAGGATTAAAAAAATAAATAAAAGGTCAAGTATCCATTGTAAACAATATACAGACCCTATTTTAAATGTCAAAAGTGACAGTGACAGCCATTGATACAATACTGCAACGATTTTTAATTATTTCATAATTAAAATGTTGCAATGTTTCAAACACTGTACTAGAATTTTGTGCTTCTACAGAAATCGTTTTTCAGTTTTTGAAATCTTGCAACATTTTTATTATGAAATTATTAAAAATCATTGCAGTATTGTACAAATAACTGACACTGTCACTTTTGACATTTGGAATAGGCTCTGTATATTGTTTACTATGGATATTTGATTTTTAATTTTTTTTTTAATCCTCAATTTCTCGACTTTGGTTTGATGAATGGATAAAATCGTTTACAAATTTAGATTCAGAAAAAAATCTCCTTGCGATCAGTGCAAAATATATATACAGTGCAATTTGAAAAAAAAAAAGTTGATCGTCTTTTGTCAAAAACTGGATGCAAGAAAAAATATCAGTACAGTTCATATTAAAGTCTTTTAAAAATCATTTAATTTGATGTTTTATTTATTCAAATCGGATCAAAAATAAGCGAGATACAGCACCAAAGGTTTTTCGTCAGTCACCCTGTATAAAACAATTTTTAATTGAATAATAAAAAAAGATCTTCAAATTATTTCATTTGTTTTGCTTGAAAGATGCAAAGGTAAGTGAGGTCACCAATAAGAGCTACATTTGTAGGATTTGATACCAAAACATAAACAGGATGTTATTTTTTATATAAAAAACAATTCAAACTATAGGTAAAATTAATTATGAACCTTTACTTACATTTGATTTGTTAATTAAATCAATTCTCTTCTTTAATAGAAACTGAGATGCTTATTGGCTTATATATATACCTAGTATATTCAATCAACTTAATATTAATACATTCCAGAAAAAATGCAAATGTAATACAATATTATTTGAATAATATATATTAGTTTGAAAATCAATGGATTAACAATTAGGAGCATAAATTCTGGTACATTCCCTTTACTTTAACCTAATAGTCTCTTACATTACTATACATGTAGCATTAAATTTTATTTAATCATATATTTTTCCTACTATAATAATAATCATTTCGTTATTCTATAATTTTATAACAATATTTTATTAACAATCTGATTCCTCTGTATTAAAATTATATCATTAAAAGATTTTCAGCCAAAAATCATTCATTATAATAACAGTAAATTATTATAATATATAAATAAGAAACTTTAATACAAAATTCATCTTTAATTAACCTAATTACCTACATAAAAATATTATAATTATTAATTCATCTCATAATTTTCTATTGACTTTCTAGACAAAATAATATACGCTTGTGGGCTGTGTGTGCTGAAACATTGTTGGAACAAAATGTCCCTTTAACACACCTCATTTACTTCCACAATAACTACACCTTATCCAAACACTATTCAAACTCAAATATTGCAGAAATTAATGTATAGTACATATTAATTTTATATTCAGGCATATATATATATAAGCATATTCCAAGCTTATATATATGCATTACACATTACATCCATTTTGATTAATATTAATTTGGAATTACCATAGGTTATTATAAAAATAACTTATTTAATAAGACATCTTTTGTGCTTAACCCCCAATCAATTTAAATATAAATAACTTATTAAAACAACAAATAGGTAATTTGTATTAAAAAATTAAATTGGTAGCTTCAACAATAATTTTATTGCCATATTATTTTATTAACATTAACTACGAAACTCAAATATTTACTAGGCTACAAATACGTGGATTTTACTTTTAATTTTTAGATGAATATTTATGTAATTCCATACATACAAACGGAAAAAGCTAGAAACGGGATTAAAAGGTTAACAACAGTTAGGTTATGTTAGTAAATAAAGTCGATTTTCTTGATATCCCTGTATTTCTACATGGAACCCCAATTGAGCAATAAACATTATTCATTAAATGCTTAACGTAATAAAATCGAGAAGGTTAATAATTTGACATTTGACAAAATGACAATGGCGAAAATGTAAATGTACACAATTGGGTGGGACCGAAAATCGACCATTAATCGTACGGGCCGAGGATTTTCGTAAACATGCAGTAAACCAAAAATGAGAGACTCACCGTTTAGAAGTAAATCCGACGCATCCAGACACAGCGCGAAGCACAACAGTTCACAACACTGAGCGTTTAAGTTTTATCAGTCCTGGGTCATATCCCCATTTTTCGGTCATCGATATACGGCCACTTCGGCTACTTGTTTTTAGAAAATATTACTCTAGATTGAAAGAATAGACTTTATTTTGGTTAAATTCGTGTTTCATATGTATTGATGGTGCATAAATTCATCGATTATTTTCGAATTGTGTTTTATTATTCGGACCGATCCCTACGACAGGACGCCATTTTCATTTTCACAGCCGTCTGACGTCATGACGACACCGCCACAGGCTGCCGCTTTTATCGTCCAGAAATTTATGTCCTCGTTAAATATTTATTCCGATATACGTGGCGAATTCTTGAATGTAATTATGTGAAATGTTGCTATTTTTCGTAATTTTTGTTAATATTGTTATAATTTAAAATTGAATTATTTATATTTTTAATGGCAGTTCGGCTATTTCGAGGCAGGGGGCGCAGAAACAATTGTTGTGGTTGATATACATAGTGATCATTAAAAACAATATAATGGCGATATTTTAGAAGCGAAATTTATTTTATTGGTAAGATTAGTTTTAATTAAAAAATAACCTCACAAAAAAGTCTGTAATTTTTTCTGATACATGGCATTTAATCCATTCGAATCTTTAATATTTTTAATATATTATTAGGATTTAATTTATTTTTTAGGCTGATACAGTGGTAATAGTATCAGACCCTTAAGCAAAGTAAGGAAAGCCCCTTCCCTTATTTTAGTCACATGAAATCCAGCGGTATAGTTAGGTATTTATTTGAAACACTATTTATTTATGTAAAATAACATTCGAAAGGTCAATAAAATGATAAGTACAGGGAAAATAGTATGATGGCTATATCATTTTTTATTTGAATTGCTTCCAGACCTGAAGTATCTTTAGGTCTGAAAGTACAAGATACAACCCTTAAAAATAAAAGCCATGCCAAACCATTTTTAATAGTTTTGTTTTGCTTTTTGTACATGCAGGACTAAATTTAGGTTTTTAATCACTTTTGTTTGTATGCTTAATTTTATTTTAAGAAAATGTAATTAGGTTGATATATCAAGTTCAATTACTTTTGCCACTCTGTGTTTGGTATTATAATTGGTGCTAATAATTCATTATAGAAATTATAATATCGATTCTTACTAATTAATAAACGACAGAAGAAAGAAGTGAAATCTTATTAACAAGTCTTATGGCAATGAATCTCTATCATAAATCACTATATATATCGATGGTATATGGAATTCTACCGTGGCCGTAGTTCACTTAATGATGAATTTCGTGAAGGTCGTCCAAAATTGTTCAGAAAACATTGACGCTGTGCCTGAACAGATATTGCAATATCGTCATGTGACTTATCATGAAATTCAGGCGTCCTTGGGTATAAGTGTTTTTCCGGAGACTTGATGACCGCGCACTGCCAACATTGGCTCCCTAAATTCCTGTGAACTGACGGTTTTGAGACCATTGCGGTGCCCTTGTTGAGTGCTTGGTGTGGCGAGTGACAAAAGCAACAATAATATTAATAGAAAAACTGTTTATTTAACAAAATACATAATGTGCACCTCGGCCCTCTCGCGTTGACCGTTATTACTGCTGTAAATAAAATAGGGCATCCAAATAGTGCTGCCCCCTGGGTTGTGGCGCCAATTCCAAATGAGATGCACCAATAGTTATTGGTTTCCCAACATTCCTCCTCAATTGATATTGGTGCATGGTAAGGAAATTATATAGTAATGAAATAAGATGTCTCAGTTATTTTCACGAACTCCCATTTCAATACGAAGTTTAACAAATGCATTTTGCGCGAGCGGCTTTGTCAATATGTCCGCAATTTGATTCTTGGTATTAATACAATTTACTTTAATGAATCCATTTTCAACAAGATCTTTAAAAAAGTTGTATTTCACATCTATATATTTGAAACGTTTGTGTTCCCACTACTGAAGTAATAGGATACATGACTTCATTGTCTTTAAACATCTGGAGTGGATGTGATAGTTTTACGTTGAGATCGTTGAGCAGTTGTTTTATCCACATCAGTTCTGCTGCTGCCATAAAAAGCGACATGTACTCCGCCTCCGTTGAGGATAGAGCGACGCATGGTTGTCTCCTAGTGGTCCAACTGACGGTGTTACCGAAGACTTGAAGTAGGAAGCCGGAAGTCGACTTGCGATCGACATCGCTCCCCCAGTCGGCGTCCGCCAAGCATCTCAAGCTCTCTCGTTCGTTTTTCCAATAACATAGTCCGAAGTACAGTGTGCCTGGTAGATAGCGATGTATCCTCTTCAGTCCCTTCCAAAGGGAAATTGTCCTCCTTTCTTGGTGTCTGCTGTAGTGATGAACTGTTACGTTTAGGTCAGGTCTCGTGGTAAGAGTAGTGTATAGCAGACATCCAATCAGTTTGCGGTACGGTACGTCATTCAAAGGCTCCTCATCTTCGTTGCTTGGTATGTGTTTGACTTCGATGGGTGCTTTAACTGGTTTACAATTTTCGATGTCGAACTTTTTCAAAAGGTTCCTTAGAGATTAATTCCTAAGAAGTTGTGAAGTTTACCCAAGTCCTTCATGTCGAATCTTTTCTTCAGTGCATTCTTGATATCATCTATGTGGGCTCGTGAGTTTCCAGCAATGATGAGATCATCTATGTACAGAAGAAGGTATAGTTTCGACTCCTTGGTTTGACAGATGTAAAGGCAATTGTCAGCGTGTGATCTCTGCAGTCCAATTTTGGTTATGAAGGCATCAAAGGTCGCGTTCCATTCCCTGGGGGACTGCTTTAGTCCGTATATCGTTTTATTTAGCTTGCAGACAAATTCTTCCTCGTGCTCACACCCAGACGGCGGTTTCATATAGATCTCTTCTCTGAGATTGTCATGTACGAAAGCGTTTTTGACATCGAGTTGGCCCGCGAAAGGTCTTCTTTATTAACGATTGACAAGAGGGTACGGAGAGTCGTCAGCCTAGCCACGAGAGCATAAGTTTCATGATAGTTGTAGCCCTCTCGTTGCGTACATCCTTTCGCCACTAAACGCGCTTTGTACTTGTCGATGTGGCCATCGCTGTCGCGTTTAATTTTGAAGACCCACCTAGAGTTGATTATCTTCTTTCCAATGGGCGCCCTTACCATTTCCCATGTTCGATTTTCGGTCAGGGCGTTGAGTTCCTCCTGTACTGCATCCAACCATTTGTTCTTTACCAGGTCGAAGTTTTGTATGTCCTGAAACAATCCAGGTACCTGGTCTACAAAAGATTCCTGGTCCTGGTGATTCTTCGAGGGGGCTCTGTTTCGAAGTGATCTAAGGTATTTTCAAAGATGTCTTCTGGACATTCCTTCTGCATTTGGCATCCTTTGGATTCCTCTTCTTCGGGTGTGTTGTCCATTGCTTCCTCCTCTGATCCTTCATCAATTTCGTCCGGCTCACCTTCGTAGGTCCAGTCGTCGCTCGTAGTTCCCTCGAAACTAAATCTTGGCTCTTCGAAGATGACGTCTTTCACATTTATTAGCTTTCACTTTTCCGGATTCCAAAGTACATATCAGTTTGAACAATATCCGACCATGTAGCATTTCATAGTCCTCGACTGAAATTTCTCTTTAATGAGCTCCTTGGGGACGCGCAAGTACGCAGTACACCCAAAAACTTTTTCCTCAGGCCAGGCTTTTCGTCGAACCATAGTGCTGCTGGCACCTGTCCGGTCATTTCAACGCCGAAGTGGGGCTTCGATTGAGAAGGTAGACAGCGCACATCATTGCTTGAGCCCAAAAACTTTTCCCGAGTTTGGAGCTTAGGAGCATACACCTAGCACGTTCTAGAATGGTTCGATTCATCCTTTCTGCCACTCCGTTTTGCTCCGGCGTGTACCGAATGGTAAACTCAAATTGGATTCCTTTTGTCTGAGATATATCCTAGATCTCCTTCGAAATGTATTCGCGCCCATTATCACATCTGAACCAGTTGATCTTAAGGTTGAAACGTGCAGTTGCCATTGCCTCGTAGACCTTGAAGTAGTGAAGGACTTCCTTCTTTGATTCCATAGTAAAGGCCACGGTGAAATGAGTGTAGTTATCAATGAAGGTGATGATGTATCTCTTCCCGTCCTGCGACGTTGGGGTGGCAGGTCCAGCGAGATCGCTGTAGATTAGCTCCAATGGTCGTCGTGTCCTTTTCCTGTGACGGTCCTGAAGTTCCCTCACCTGTTTTCCTTCTATGCACGTATGGTATTGACTCCCTGTCTTCGTTGATTTTCATCCCGTCGACGAGGTGCTGCAACTTGTCCAGACTGATTATGTTAAGGTGTCCCATTCTTCTGTGCCACAGTTCCAGGCTCTCTCCTGTTGCGCAGATTTGAGCTTCCTCTTGATGAAGTGATAATTTCAGTTCATACAACTACCCCAGATTCCTTTTAGCAATCGCAATTGCCTTACTATTCTTTGATATAATACCCCTTCCGTTCTTGAACTAACTTCTAGTCCATTCTGCTCTAATTTACGTACTGATAGTAAATTTTGTTGAGCCCCTGGAGTAACTAGAGCAAGTTTAATTGATATCAAATGTACTTTACCTTCTACATTTACGTATCCTTGAACATCACCTCTGATTCTCGATTCTAAAAATGATCCAGATTTTGCTACTTTTATTCGAAAAGGGAATTTAAGTTTCCGCAAGTTTATAGCGAATGACTCGGAGTTCACCAGATAATCCGTCGCTCCTGAGTCCAGGATCAAGCAGCTGCTCATTCCTGAAGTAGTGGTCGCTTCAGTTAAAAAATAGTACGAATAGGTTTTAGGGTTTTCCGGTTCATCGTCGCTTTCAGTAGCCATGTGAGCATGGTTTAGCCGTTTTTGACATTCAGTCCGTTTGTGGCCGAACTGCCCACAATTATGACACTGAAACTTCTTTGTACGTTGGAATCGTAGTTGCCAGGTTTACGTGTGTTTTTGTTTACACTCGGTTGACGGACAGAGGTTTGTGAAGTGAAGGCATTGGAAAACGGAATATCATAATATTTATTTTTTACATTACTGTGATCCTTTCGTTTGGATTCCTCTTCTAAAAGTCTTTTTTTGACTAAACTTAACGAAAGGTGTTCGGGTGATAACATGATAACGTTACCACATTGTTGTACTCCTTAGGCATTGTCAATAACAAATGACAAATCACATCTGATTCTTCTAGAGTAGCACCTGTATTCTTGAGTTCTCTAAGCATTTTGTCGAACAACAGAAAATGCTCAGCCAGAAGCCCATTTACAGCATAATATTTTAAGGTTAGAAGTGATTTACGTAATAAGGGCTGATTCGCTAACCCTTTCCTCTCAAATGCTGTACCCAAGGAATTCCACAGGTCAAAAGCGGTATCCTTATTTTTCGCATATTCCAGATGGCTATCCGCAATCCGTTGAATAATTTGAGATTTGCATTTACGATCGGCTTTAGCGTGGGCAGCCTGTTGTTCCGCTTTCCGGGCTTGAATTTCCCCGTTGTCGTGTTCGTGGATAATTACCATTTCCGAATGACGTTTTTGTATGTAAATCGTCAGGTCCATTTCCATCAGTAGTGTTTCAATCCTGAATTTCCAGTTTCTAAAGTTCGTACCGTCGAACAATGGTATTCTATATTTTTCGGTTTCTTCCGCCATTTTGAGATTACGACGTGCGCGTGTTTCTAGTACGTTTTTAGTCACTACTGTATTTTACTTTGCTTTGCCACTCTTAATTCCGCCTGGGCCCACAACCTGTTGAGGTGCTTGGTGTGGCGAGTGACAAAAGCAACAATAATATTAATAGAAAAACTGTTTATTAAACAAAATACATAATGTGCACCTCGGCACTCTCATGTTGACCGTTATTACTGATGTACATAAAATAGGGCATCCATATAGTGCAGCCCCCTGGGTTGTGGCGCCAATTCCAAATGAGATGCACCAATAGTTATTGGTTTCCCAACACTGGTCCTTTATTTATTCACACATACATATATACCATATACTTATACGTAATACATTCATATATAAATAATACAATTACGATTTCATACACATATGTACAATATTCAAATGTTTACAATCGCTCGCTCCCTTCCGCCAAGTACTCTCCTCTCCTTTTGGTATAGCACAGACTTGGCGAAGGTTGTTACAGTTTCCCGCTTTGTTTTGTCCTTGGTCATCGGCCGACCGGATAGTTCGCCTTCACTACTCCTATCACCTCTGCCAGTTGCCTGATCTCGCCTTCCCATCTCTGTTTTCCATATCTGGCTTCCTTATCAGTCATATCCCGTCACAGGTATTCATCAAAACACCCGTGCCCTGTTAGTAGCTGTGTCACTTGGTGTTCAAGATCTCCTAGCCTCCTGTCGGCCCCAATTCCTGTTGGGGAATCAATGCCCTGGTCCCCTATCTGTCATTCAGCTAGAACGTACCTCCTGGCCGTCTCTTTAGCTTTTACTTTGGGGACATCCCTCTTCCGGGCCTAGTGCACTTGCGTCCTGGTCACTACTATCACGTCTGCAAGGATGATGCCATCTCCTCTGTCGTTTTCATTGCATGATTCTATAACCGGGAATCACCGCCTAGACTTAACACTCAGCCCACGAGGGGAAGGGTAAAGCAACTTCGAAGCTCCTACCAGACCCTCCCACGTTGACCAGCAGCCTTTGTAGCCGTAGCCTTCTTCGGTGATATCTCCAGAAAATGTCGTGAACAATGCGGTTTAGTCTCTATGGTCACCCCAGATACTTCATGCTGGTTTTGATCTTTAGCTCGTGCCCCTGAAGTTTCTCTCTTTTACTGGCCCTTCTCCTTGGGATCCAGGCGGCCGCGGTTTTCTGCCCGACTACCCCTATTCCTGTTCAGGCTAACCAATTCCCTAACGTGGAGGCTACCTCCTGCGTTTCCGCCTAAAGGTCCTAATGTTCTTTCGTTTGACCACTATGAGTATATCATCTGCTAAAGTGATCAACGCCACTTTATCCCTGAAGAATGCAATCCGTCAGCCCACATATATCAGTGTCCTTTCTTTAAGGTATTATTACCTGCCACAGTAGTTAATTGAATGTATTCCCTGTTGGCTTTTTCGAGCAACCTCATAACCTCTAACAAAGCGTCCTTTATGGACCTCCCAGCGGTTGATGCGTTGAAAATACTTCTTTTGGAGGTAACTCAATCTGAGTGGAAAAGGTGCTTAGAAAATTAGTTAAAGTGCAAGTTTGGTCAAGTCGGACAGCACTTCATCGCAACCTGTGGAACATCTAAAGGCATCACCTTATTGGTTTGAAAGTCATAAGAAGTTGCTGGTAATAGTTACTACTATTTTAATGTGCGCATTTAATCTGGAAAACCTAGATGGTGCTAAAATATTTGCTTAGGAATGAATTTAGCTGCATTCGAAGAACAAACATTGGTAATCAATTAAATGGGATCGCGGAACCCTGCATCACAAACAACCACCAACCGGAAAAATTAAAGCCGCAGCAAATGGAAGAAAAAGGACTAAAATTACCTAAAATGGGAAACTGTCAATAAAAATATGGAACAATATGGAACACCACAACAAGAGTTTTAATTCTAATGACTCTGTGAAATGCCAGTTCCATCATGAACCTAGGAAGTATTAAATTTAAACTTAGTTTTTAATAACTTTTATTTGGATTATGAGATTAAGTTAATATATTGAGTTAATTATACTTTTCAAAAGATAGTAGAAATAAAAAAATATACTTTTATATCCCACTTATGTAATAAAACAAACGCAGTTTTAGTTTTATTTGATTTATATTTATATATTTATTATTGTCTATAAATTGTCACCTCAGTCACTAACAAACTGCATATTAATTTTTAAATATATTTTTTTAATTTAAAGTATTTAAAGAAGTGTTTTGTGTTATTAATTAAAATCTTATATAGTACTAGTTGTATTGTTTTTTCTATCGACTACGTGATCCTTCAACAGTGTTAATTTTGTATCTGTGTCACCCCAATATTCTGAAAACCTTTAGGGTCACCTATATAATCCTGTATTTTATTTTACTAAAATTATTAGTTATAAGGAAAACATTGTTAAATTATTGACTTAATCAACATTAGTATTTTTTTTCAAGTTTTAATATTAAGATAGAAATTTAAATATATAAATTTCAGCGTCATCACACTTTGGACATTGTCAGGCAGATGGCGCAACGAACTATCTTGTTAAAATAACTTGACTAATATTGGTAACAGCAAAAACAATCTATGTTGTTCTAAATATTATTTTACTCGTAGAAACGAAAATTAGAATTTAATTTAAATGTAGGTGTTTGCTTAAATCAACTATAGATTTAAATATAATTAATTCGCGTTAATTACTATAATATAGATACTTTTTATTGATAGTGAGTAGTTACTGATTTATATGTTATTTAGCGATGGTACTGTTATTATTATTATTATTTAATATTTTTGTAGGTATAAAGTTCAATCATTATATTATCCGGAATGTGGCACTCCAACCCAATAGAAAAAAATTATAACTTTTAAAATACTAATACATACGGGGTATTTCTTTTTAATATTCACTAGGGTAGTTGGGAATGTAAAATAAATCCTCTTACAGGAAAATTTTCTCTACTACGCATTTTCTGGTGGAAGCCAGAACGTGCATCAATTATATTTCCTATACAAAAATAATAGAAATCATGATAAGTTGTAAAATATTAGTTCCAATTTTTGTTTTTATTACAGACTGGCAATATTAAGCTCTATACTTTCATTATTTACTAATTTCCTTTAAAAATCTTAACCAGTCTTAAATAGAGGTATTTGCTTTTACTTTTTCCTTACATAAAACAGTGTTATAAACACATGCCTTTAAAATTAAAACATAACGATAAATAATATATAAAGTTTATTTAAAGAAAAATAACAATGTATGAATATCAATATTTATATATATAAAATTTACAGTTGAAGTCATATATTAAAAAATAAATGTGCATTTATTTATTTTCAATTATTTACGAGTATAAAATTAAAAATAGGAAATTATCTTTCTTTATGTACAAATAAACAATAAATAAAAGTATACACCAATATGATTATTCAACGTAAAACATTAAAATACTCTACCTACTTAACATAGAGGCAATCCTTGGGATATGTTTATTTTTAATTTTTTCAATTCTTGCATTAAAAAAAAAGCTCGTAACAAATGGTTTTTATCAACATGATCTGTACAAAACACAACGCGAAACGTGGAGTATTTCTCGATTGTACTGTATAAAAATACAAAGATTCTTAAAATGGAATGTATTTAAAAGTCGATTTCTTCCATAGTTTTCGACAGTCTGTTATTGTCGATGCGCCTCCTCTGGCTTCGCCGCACGGCGTCCGCCCTTCTGTACGGTTCACTTTTTAAACCTAGCAAAATGTCTTCCAGAGCACCGTTGTACACTTCGTCTTGTTGCAGGAGTTTCTTTTCGTGTACCAATCTCGTTTTATGTTTAAGCTCATTTATCACAGCATCCTGAAACGATCTTGGTGTTAGCAATTGGGCGTGCGGTGAGGGGTTTAGGAAGTAGTAAAGAAGTAGTAAAGAGATTATTACTTTGTATTTTTACCTGTTGTTTCTTTTGGTTAATTTTATTCTTTTCTATTACGTTATTGTTTGATTTGTTGTTTTTTAACGCCGCTAATTCTAGTCGCTTCCTCGTTTCGTTATCTTGATCTGAAACCTAATTAACATGTGTTAATTATATATTTTTATATTAATTATTGATTAACCCTTAGTATGACTTATATCAAATAAATTTAAACAAATAGCATATAAATTAACTCATTAACATTTCTTATTATTTAGGTTGTTTTAGCAATTTTCTTATTAAGAACTAAAAATTAATATCAGGAAGAAAAAATATGACTTGTTCTTAGTGATAGCTAATATATTAAATGAAATTTTCTTACCTTAAATGCCTTAACAAATCTAACGAGTAATGAGAAGAAACTATTAGCGTCAGTTGTGCGTGGAGACTCTGCGAAAAATTCAACACATTCCCTAAACGCATCCTGCGCGGATTTAGAGTCATTCTTTAATTTTCTCAACTTATCTTCTGAATTCAACAAGAAGTCTTTTAAAATTGGGTTGCTGTTAATTTTTCCTCTAAGCTCTGCCTCTTTTCGTACAGCGTCCATATTCTTTTCGAGTTCTTGAACGTCTGTCATTATATTCTCAAGTGAAACTAAAAAAAGAAAATTAATTAATAAGGTAATTAAGAATAGTTAATGTATAATTTACCCATTGCAGCCTTTTCAATGAACGTCAGTTCTGAATCAAAGTTTATCAGCTCAGGGAAATGTTGACGAATAGTTGCAACGATATAATGCAAGAGAGACATTTTTTTATCACTGGATTTCGTGTCAAGTAATGAATCAAGTGATTGCAGTTTAAATCCATAAGCAGGTCCTCTTTTGCTGCTGTTCAGATAGTTTCCGAATGCTAATATTATTTCTAGCACAGATCTTAATTTCCTCGAATTTTTCACAGAACTCGACGCTGATATAATTGCATTTATTTGCTAAAAAAAAATTAAATTACAAATTAATTGTTTACACAATGAAGTTTAATTAAAAAAACTTACTGGTGTAATCAAATGGATATTATCAAAGAAGTTACCCATGTAACTCATTATGGATAATTTCGATGAAATTCTTTCTATTTTGGCAAGTTGCATTAGGAATCGGTCTTCGTCAGTTAGAAGATTTGGATTTTTCTTTTCAATTGCATAATCCTTATACGCTTTAACTTCTTGTTCCGTAGGAACCATCCGTTGTAGCAATTCAACATTCTCTAATGATAATTGCTTAAGGTCCAGCTGATTGATTGCGTTCACCACTTTTTCCACGGACATATCAAGCTTTCTTCTAGATATAGCTAGAATAAATATGAAAATAAATATAAAATACAAAAACTAGATTAATTAATTAATGACATTAAACCTTCGAAACTTAAGTCATTTGTTTTTGTAATATATGTATATATATATATAAGTTAAATTTCGTGGTTCGCAATTGTGTTTTTTAAAAAAGGTTTATTTCCGAAATTTACAATTAATTACATTACTTAAACTTAATTATACGGAGAATAATTGATATGTGAAGCGTTGCGGGAATAATATAATAATGGATCTGAATCTCATGCGGTTAATCTATTTATATAAACTAAAACTACGAACTAAGCATATTGACATCTGGCGGGTGATGTCATCCTAACTACGCATTAATTAATAAAATATATTTCTAAATAATAAAATTAATTATATTATAACAAAGAAATGTTTATTGTGGACGCCAGGTCACTTATATATATACAGGGTGTCCCGTTAATGCGGGGAAATGGCTGGACCATAGATTCCTGGGGTCAAAATATGGCGATTTAACGCGACTTATCTATATCCAAAAATTTACGGTTAAGGCGGAATTTGGCTTCAAAGTTTCAAATTTTTTTATTTCTTTTGTTTATAACAATTGAACGCTTTATTTGATTTGAATGAAATTTATTATTAATAAGTACCATAATATCATACATCATTTCAGTTATTGTGGCCATTAGTGATTGACAGGAAGTATAAAAAACAGTAGTACCGCCATTTATAAACTAAAATATTTTTTTATTGGTGCATCCAGTAAAATCCAAAAAAATCTACTTGAAAGGGCATTAGATTTAAAAACTTTTTTGACTCTTACTAGTTTTTGATATCTCATACGGTTTCTGCACAAAAAAATAAAATATGAATATAGTATACTCATTATGCACTCAATAATAAGTAAATAAACTTACTCAATTGAATAAAAATTAAACAATATCAATTAATAAAATAAATTAAAACAACATCTAATACTTTTCAAGCAATTTTCTTTGCAAAATCCTAATACAAACAAGATATCTGTTTATTCCAAATATGAATATTTATGAACTATAATAAAGTTAAAAATTAATTGTCAAAAGGCACTAAATAATTGTTATTATACAAAATTTACATTTTTTAAACAAAGACGGCCACGAAAAACATTTATTTTCGATTCGATGAAAAACTAGATTTTGTTTTTACTAGATAAAAATTATATATTTTATTTTTTTGTGGGAAAACCGTAAAATATATCAAATATTATTAAGAGATGAAAAAGTTTTTAAATGAAATGTTCTATCAAGTAGTATTTTTTTAGTTTTTATTAGATCTACCAATAAAAAAATATTTTAGTTTTTAAATGGTGGTACTACTGTTTCTTATACTTATTGTTATCCAATAATAGTCATAATAACTGAAATGATGTATTATATTATGGTAGTTATTAAAAATAAATTTCATTCAAATCAAATAAAGCGTTCAATTGTTATAAACAAAAGAAATAAAAAAATTTAAAACTTTGAAGCCAAATTCCGGCTTAACCGTAAATTTTTGGATATAGATAAATTGCGTTAAATCGTCATATTTTGACCTCAGGAATCTATGGTCCAGCCATTTCCCCGCATTAACGGGACACCCTGTATATATATATATATATATTACATAATTTTTTAGTGGTAAAAACATAGTAAGTGCATTAGTTTAGTGTTTATAATATGTTTACTTACCAATATTCCTTAATCTAGTATGTTCTAACAGTGTTACATTTTCTGGTTTCTTAAACCTCTTGCTAGGCATACTGGATATACCATCAGTTTCATTAGTACCATTGCTCAATTGTGTTAAATTGCCGATTTTAAATCTTTCTTCAAATTCATTGAAATCTATGCACATGTGGAGTCGGTCATCATCTAGTTCATTAAAAACGGTTCCCCTAACCTGATAATTAATAGAAATAAAGATTAATCGATATATTTCTTGGACAAAAAAGACATATTATTAAGTTTTTGAAGAAATATTCTTAAATATAATTTAAATTGTGTTTTATTTATACATAACAACTTCAGGAATAAATTATATATAACTCTTTTTATAGAGTTGGTTATACCAAAATAATACTTTCGGGTAAAAGTAATAAAAACTTAATTGTATTGTAAATTATATAATTATTATAAATTTAATAACTCAATATAATAGTATAAGTAACTTTTTTATGAACTCATTACAAATTATAGTAATTATTTAATTATTTATATTAACACTAAAATATACACATTATTATTTAAATTTGTAAAAAAAATAATACCTGTGTAGGTTTGAGTGCTATCCAATTAATAGTAGGTAGTTTGTGCTTAGTTTGAACTTTTCTTTTTATCGTCATCGCCCCATCAGGTGCAGGCATGAAACCTGGAGCCGGTGGTGGTGGTGGTCCCATCGTCAAAGTAGACGTTTTTAATGGTGGAGGAGGTGGACACGGTGGCGGCGGTGGAGCAGCTGGGGCTGCTGGAGGAGGTGGTGGTGGTATCACAGGTGTATTAGGTGTTGTGGTTGAGGTTGATTCTGAAGAGCTCGGCGGTGTTGTATCCAGTATTTCCGATAAACCTGTTGCTGAAAATCAAATACAATTTAAATGTGTTAATCTTTGGAATTGAATTTAATTAAATATTATAATGTTTTTTAAAAGTACATACCTGAAGATCCTCTGGGTAAGCTCTTTGTAATCGTTTCCAATTGCATAATCTTGGATTCGAGCATAGATTCTTTATTTTTAGATTCCTGTTTATGCTGTTGCACAACTCTCCTTAAAGTCGTAACTTCTTCTTCCCTCTGCTTCTTCAGCTCAAGCAACTCTTCCCTTTCCTGCCTTAGTGTACATAATTCGGTCTCTAATTCACCAATTTTTGACAAGGCCTCATGTTCCAATTCATGTAATCGATCATGAGCCTTAAACAAAAAATTGTAAATCAAACATTTCATAAAGAGTTGTTTTAATCTGTGTTTAATAGGCACTACAATCTAGTAACGGTCGCAACCATCACAATGAGTAACAGTATGTTTGTTTAGAATTAAAATAATAAACAAATAAATCCTTTAATCTTATGTAAAAGTAAATACTCAACTTAATTACTTAGTGTAATTAATAGCATAATTTTAAATACATTTGCCTATGAGATCAAGGCTAGAGATTAAAATTAAACGCATAGTGTAATGTTTTTGTTTATGGTTACCTGGCCTAGTTCCTCTTCTAATTCAGCAACTTTTTCAAGCGCGGCCGTCTTGGTTTCACTATCTTCCATCAGACCGTGAACGTCAAAAACATTGTCTAAATACGCCGAAATCTGCACTTGGAGCTCTTCACTTTCCGTCATGCGCAATCTCTCCAAGTACTCGTCCAAGTTCAAGGCTGTGAACTCGTATTGCAAGTGCACTCTGAAATTCATGTCTTCAACAGAGTGGACTATGATGTTGACAAATTGCATACAGGCAACCTGAAATACGAATCATATATAATTAGAAGATTAATTAAACACTTGGTTTTGTTTCACTATTTTAATTCATCGTAAAATCATATAATTTGATAAAATCACGTACCATAAATTCTATATGAAACATTTCTGGATTAACAAAATATTCCATTAGAGTTTGAAACCTGTAACGCTCTTTTAGGACTTCTTTGAAGTTATCGAAGGCGGAAAGGATGATTTCGTGGCCTCCCTTTACCAAACAAATGGCTGCTAAGAGTTCTAAAACTAAGGCTTTCGTTCGGAGACTTTTGTGCGTCAAACTTAGTGATATGCAGTTTATTGCTTCTCGGTGTTGGATGACCATATTAAAACCATACTGTAAAATAATAAAAAAAATGTAATCATAAATTCACTATTACTAATCAGGTTTTATTAGATACCTTATTATTCATTATCGCTCGCATACACATGATGCAGACGTGTATGTCGTCTTTAGATTCGCCCATGTTTAGTTTGGCCACGTGTTTGGATCTCCTCTTGATGCTCGGACTGTCTGTCATGTCCAATGGAGGCCTTATGTAACCGTTATAAGTCCTGTCCATTGTCGCGATTGTCGTGTTGTTGTGGTTCAGTTGCTCTTCGCTTTCGGATCGTACTTCGGCAATTCGCTGCTCGTGTCTCATCATGCCCAATCGGAAGTTCAGGTAGTCTATCAGTACGTCTAGGCCGAGGTTTTCTTCGTTGAGAAATTCCCGGACCCACCTAAAATTAATTTTAAAACAATTACAACAACTTCTTTAGAGTGACTTATATAATAATATAGTTCGTCGTGGATAACAACAGAAAAAACTTCTTGGTCAAAAAAGTTTTGATATTGCTTTTTGGCAAAGCTTTCAAAGAGAAAATTAAAACTTATAGTACACTATTTTTTATGCTTAAGGAGTAGTATTTTATTTAGGCTCAAAATGGGAGAAGCAATGGAAAGATTAAGAGCAGTACCGAATAAGGAATAGCGAGGAGATTGTGAGAAATTCGAAGTTGCTTGAAATTAATCTTAGCAATTTTGTATTGATCAAGGTCGGCTTTGAGTATACTTTTGATATTATTAAATAAAATACTTGTTACTTACTCTATGTGGTTAGTACGCAAAGATATTTCCAAATCCCTGAGGACCTGCGTTGATGTTGATTCTCCCACCATTTTTCGTTTCTGTAAAAAAATATATTATAGCATTTTGGCTATTAATAACTATAACCTTATATAATAATGATGTTTACTATTTATAAATTATACAATGATTAAACTCGATAACTTACTTTTATCACTATATCATATTTATAGATTTATAAGTGACTATAGTTTCGATCAGATTTAATAAATTAATTAAGTTAATAAAGTGTTTCAAATGAAAAATAAATAAAATTTAATTAAATCAATGATTTGAAGAATGTATTTGAATATAAGAGCTAATGACTTTTCTTTTTCAAAGATTTTCTGCAGTAACATCTAATTTGGGCTAATCAAAATCGTTCAAAATATTACACGTCGAAAGAATTTCTTCTTGAAAACAGATTCTAAACGTAATTTATAGCTTACATTATAAATCAACAAGATGGGCAATTAAATCGAAAACAGGTATCGAGACATCGTCCCACTGTTGGGACATCCTGTGCGTATGTATATGGAATTATTAGAAATAAATAATTACACACAAAACCACGCCGTGTTAATTTAGCTCGTCATTCATCTGTGAAGCTTCTGAATGAATTATAACCCGTCTGTAGTAGCAGACAAAAAAGTCATTGCACATCTGGTAGCAACATGTGCTCACAATGCATGTAAAGCTAGTTGCCACAGTAGTAATAATGAACTACTGCGGGATGTTGAAATCTATGCGGGTAATACGACTGGACGGCGTAATATAAAAAGGACATAAAGTAAATGGAAATAGGACTTCTACAATGAAATTGTTTTTTTTCAAAACGAAATAATGGCTTTTAAGGAAATTGAATTTTAAAGCAATACTCACCCTATGACTCCTGGAGGCTTTTGGATCTAAATACGTTCGTAATTTGTTTAAATAATAAGACGGTGGATCTTTGGCGTGGACCATTTCCTGTAAAGATAGAAAACAAAATATGTTAAACATGTTTTCTTATTGTAACATGTGGTGATGGATATCATGTTCTACATATCATTTAACATTAAATATTTGTCACTATAAAATTATAATTATATCATATAAGTATTTATAAAATACATATTTTTTAAATTATTAATTACATCCACAACAAGATAATTAGATCTGCACAAGGGTAATAATTAAGGAAATAAGCGGCTCATTACCGAACGATAAACCTATTTTATAATTCGCTTCAGTTGACCCATCAATTATGGTAATTAGCTCGCTTCACCGTTGTATTACGGCCGGTGTTGTTTTACTTTGCACAAGTAAAGGAAGCACCTTGGTACACCGGTGTACAGTTAGCAGCTCCGAAAAGTGAAAGAACTTGTTATAATTCCGAACTGCACCGATGACCTTAAATATTGCGTTACTTGAGAGCGACTTGTTGATCAAGACGCGTTTCGGCTGTCACGTGTCAATCAGGTACAATTATCTCTTCATTTTCGTTTAGCTATAAAATATCTACCTTCAATAAAAAAAAACCATATTAATAAAATTAAGACATCAGCATAAAGTTATTATGGCAATCAAATTTCGGGTAATGACATTAAAATTACTCCGCTATTAAACCTCGAGGTGAGTGAATGGAATGGCCCATAAAACATTCCAATGGGAGTCTATTTTTCTTCTTGAAAACAGGTGCATTGTTTCGCTCTGAAATATAATTTTCTCCGACACAACAGAAACATTAAAGGAAAAAAATGTACTCCATTACTCATAATATTAACTTAAGCTATCGGATAAATCTCTCTAGCGTGTTTCATCCCATCAAGATAGGCTGTAATTTTAACTGCTGATATTAATAACTGTCCATTGTGATACGAAAAATATGGTCGGTATTTTTTCTGAATAGTTTTGTTTAATTGTTATTGTCTCTAATCATAAAAGTAGTAATTTAATATAATAACTTTATAATGAAATGTAATTACGTCGTTTCTCCTTAATGTAGATTATGAAATTATTGGGTAATGCGTTTTGTGAACTAAATGAAAGTTTATTTTTATACATTTATTTAAACTATACTACTAAATTTTAATTTTTTAATTTTAAAATAATTTTAAAAAGCATGTTTCAAATTTTTAACACTTTCAAAATGTTGATACATATACTATAATTACATATCATTTAAGAAAATGTAAGAATTTTGAGAAAATACGTGTGAATAGGTATAACATTTATAAACAGCATATCACTTAATTTCTTGAAAACAACCGGAAGTAAATACCCTCTTCTGGGGAATGAAATATTATCATAAGCTTTTTACCCCTTCGGGCAATTTCTTTAAGACAGGTTTTATTAAATTTGTTCTTCAGTTTTTTATTATTATCTATAACCAAAAATCCGAAAAACAAAAAAATTCAACCACGAGTAAACAATCTTTTCTAGTGTACAAATTTTTACCAGAAACTTTGCAACCAACCTCCCCACACAGAAACAAAATTTCAGGGAATTTCAGGGCTAAGACAGTTTTCATAAAAAAATTGTTCAAATAAAAGTCCTGCGGTTAAATTACCTTACATTATTTCTTGAATGTTGTCGTCGTTTACTTGGTGGTACATCTTGTCTTTGGTTTGTTTTAATCTTAATTTATTTATATCTGAAAATCCGAAACCATGAAAATACCTTGAGTACAAAGCAGTCCCTTCTAGTTCACGAAAGTTAAAAAAGATTTTCAGCCCTCCGACGAAAAAAATAAAAATTTCAGGAAATTTATGTAAAATAATTTTCTTGTAAATTATGTTTGAATAAAAGTTTACAGTTTTTTTTATTATATATCAAACTAAAAATCCTAAAAAACTTCAAGTAAACATTCTTCCGGCACACGAAAATTTACAAAAACGTTTTCATATTTTCTGACAAAGAGACAAAATTTGTAGGAACAGTTTTAATGTATTTTAAAAAATAAAAATTCTTCAGTTTTTTAATATTTATAACTAAATATAAAAAAAAACAATAAAACTTCTCTTCTGGTACATGAAGATTTTACCAAAAGTTATTTTTAGCTGTTTCGACAAAGATTAAAGTTCAAGTTCTTCAAGTTTCAGTTCAAAATCTTTAGCTGCTTTGAAATACAGCACCCACTTATAGCAACATATGCAAAGTAAAATGTCCGGATTGGCCTCAGGGAACCTCAAAACATATTTTCATTAAAATTTTAAAATTTAAAAAAACATGATCAAAATATTTCATACAAGGAATTGAAATCAAGAAAAATTAATCAAGTTTAGAGGGATGTAATTATAATAAAAAGACGTTGCATAAAATATTTAAAATAATTGAATCTATAGATTGTTATAATTTTTTTGGTACTCACTATAACTTGCTTCTTATTAATTTAATTTTAATTATGAAGTAACTTTCTTCTATCAGAACAAAACCAGTTCTAATGTATTTTTTAGATAAATTAATACGAGGAATTGCCAGATGTTTTAGGCAATCATTAATATTTCTTTTAATAAAAAAAAGGGTACAACGTCTAACAGTTGTATATATAAAGGGGAAGTAATATGTTTAATTCTAAATCAACTAGGGGAAGAAAAGAGTTTATTCTTACTAATGAGATGATACATCTTCTGTACCATCACAACCCTGGAGATTAGTTGCATTTCCGGCTCAAAGAAGAATTTATATAAAATAGGGTGACAAATTGAACCACAAAATAATTACCTGTTGAAATAAAATAATTTTGATAAGAAAATATATTCAAACCTTTAGGTGGTTGTAGAAATTAAAGTTCTTAATAATAATAATAAATATTTGCCTTAATTTTGGCTTATCTTATACATTTCTAGAGGTAGAATTATGACTTTGTCAAAAATTACATTTGATATATACAGGGTGAGTTTTTTTTCGATGTTCTCTATGGGGATCTCGGAAACTATAAGAGATAGAGAAACGGTTAAATGGGGAAAGAAGTATAGATTTACGAGACGAATAAAATTCCACTTTCAAAGTTTTCAAAAAAGTCAAGGGTAACTAGATATTTTGAAAAAAGTAAAAAGCGTCAAATTTTTCAAATCAATATATCTCGGTTATTATAACACATAGAAAAAAACTGTAAAGGACAAAGTTTTAGATAATTTTATGCAGGTTAATAAAACATTTTTATCGTCATTATTTTCCGAGATATGACGCAAACTTACATTTTTTTTAATGGAAACCATAGTTGGCTGTGACTTCATTCAAAAGGTAATTTTTTTCTCTTTAATCCAATATGGCATACGACATAGTTATTTCTAAAAATGACTGAGTTATAGTCACTTTAAGTTTTATTATAAATACAAAATGGGTAGCCATGAAAAAGGTGAAAGTAAAACAATTGCAGTTGTTTATAATATTAGCAATACTGTAATTATTAGTTTTACAGAGATAAACCAAAATGAAACAACAGCATAAAGTAATTCTGTAATTATCAATATATCAATGGGAGAGAAATTTAAATATTAAAAAAATATGGTCAAGGGTTCACTATTAATACTATTATGACATTAATTATATCTTTATATAATTGAATTTATGGCTTTTTGACTATTCTCATGTAAATTGAATTAAATGTTTCAATAACAACTAGTTTATGATCCTCCACAGATTGATATGATTTTTCATATACTTTGTTTTTTACATAACCCCACAGAAAAAATTCTAAAACGCGCAGATCGGGAGATCTAGGTAGCCCTGGGATTGGTTTATTTCTTCCCACTTATGAGTTAGGAAAAGTATCATTTAAATAATTTGTAAAGCCAACGTGTTATGAGGTGGAGCACCTTCATATTGGAACCGTTTTAATCTTGCTTGTAATGATAAATTTAAACAATCGAGCGTATCTTCAAATGTTTTCTGAAGAAAATTAAAGTAATCAGTTTCACTTAGTGAGCTTTTAAAAATATATGGAGCGAGAATTATTAATCCAAACACACTATGGATTAAACCCAAATTTAATTTGTAGTTTCCTCTGGGAAACTTCTCGTGGATTCTCTTAAGTTCATCTATGTTCATTGTGGCGATTAAAAATACCACAATTAGTGAATCGCGATTCATCTGTTCATAATATTTGTGTAAGAAATGTATTATCCTCTTGACAAATGGGTTTATACCACATAGAGAAGGCCATTTGATAATTACAAATTTATTATTCTTATGCTGGTTTTTCATTTTTATAGAACTAATAATTACAATATTGCTATTATTATAAACAACTGCAATTGTTTTACTTTCATCTTTTTCATGGCTACCCATTTTTTATTTATAATAAAATTTAAAATGACTATAACTCACTTATTTTTAGAAATAACTATGTGGTATGTCATATTGGATTAAAGAGAAGAAAGTTGCCTTTTGAATGAGGCCATAGCCAACTATGGTTTCCATTAAAAAAAATGTAAGTTTGCGTCATATCTCGGAAAATAATGGCGATAAGAATTTTCTGATTATTTTTTATTAATCTACATAAAATTATCTAAATTTTGTCCTTTATAGTTTTTTTTCTATCTATTATAATAACCGAGATATATTGATTTGAAAAAATTGACACTTTTTACTTTTTTCAAAATATCTAGTTACCCATGACTTTTTTGAAAACTTTGGAAGTGGAATTTTATTCGCCTCGTAAATCTACACTTCTTTTCCCATTTAACCGTTTCTCTATCTCTTATAGTTTCCGAGATCCCCATAGAGAACATCGAAAAAAACTCACCCTGTATATATCATATACTATTTGTATGGTTAAAATATTGAATCAATTTTATTGACAAATAAGTTAAGCTTTAAACCACGTAGTAATGTTTCGATTATAGTATATCATTCAATTTCAATACAAGATGAATCAAATTAGAGTAAAGATGTGATTTCATAAATTAATTTGGTCATGTAGAATACTAAAAGAAAACCAAGTACGTTCTATAATAACTCTAGTATTTACACGACGTTTTGTTTGTTGTTCTCGAAACTGAATGTTTTTTCACACTATTAAATCAATTCAATAAATCATCTCGGAGGTTATTGATACAAAGTGCAAACCTGAACACACAATATATTAATTGTACCGTTATCATTTTCCCGATATATATATTGTAGATACGAGTATATTTACGTACATAGCTAAGTTATTAACTTTTCTTCAAATACATGTTATTTGTGGTTTAGATGTATTAAATTCTACGGATTGATTTTCTTCTTCCTAGGCATTTGTGGTTAAATCCAGTTTAATTTTTAATCTGTATATTGTTTAACATTTCTGCACGAAATTATTGACATTCTATTGTATATATTTTCTGGATTTATATACATTTATTTGGCATATGTATGTTTTTAATGACTGAATAATTCACCATAATGGCATTAAAAGTTAAAATAGAATCTCAAATGGAAAAGAATAATTTCACGAAACTAATCAAAAATGAATATAATTCTTGGATCTTAAAGGCATTCACTTTGTGGTACATTTCGATATTAAGAATAAAGAAAACATTCATACTTTTTTATACCACTTTATAAAAGTAGTTTAAAGACAGATAAATAAAACGATTACAAAAATAAATGAAAAATTGGTTAAAGTGCTTGAATTTCTTGATAAAGGAATTTGTTTTATCAAAATTTACATGTAATAACTCTCCATCTGAAAATTAACCAAACCGTATATTACGTTATAAAGTTATAAACTTCATCTCGTGTTTTGTATTTGTTTACTAAATTATATAAACCCGTATTTTATGGGGAAAAATATATTTATTAATCGTACCGGTACTATTGCTTTAAAATCTTCAAAATACTCTCCCCCAGCATTCAGAAAGGTGTCTGTCATGCTTGGAAGGAAAAAATATATTTATTAATCGTACCGGTACTATTGCTTTAAAATCTTCAAGATACTCTCCCCAGCATTCAGAAATGTGTCTGTCATGATTGGAAGGGAAAAATATATTTATTAATCGTACCGGTACTATTGCTTTAAAATCTTCAAAATACTCTCCCCCAGCATTCAGAAAGGTGTCTGTTATGCTTGGAAGGTATTCTGAATCTTCTTGAAGGAAATATCTCTTAGGAACGTTACAACATGCTCTTAGATATTTTGCATAGACTCCCAAAGCTTTTCTTTCAGATATCTCTTCAGTCGGAGAAACAAAAGAGTCGCACGCGGCCAAGCCGGGACTGTAAGGGCCAGGAAATTGGTAACGATGTAAGGCTGTGTGGCTGGGGGCATTATCATGGTGGAATCTGGCCGTGCCTTTGATGTAAGCCCTTACACGTGCGACTTGGTGTTACAATATCTTGAGCACCTGCAGGTAAAAGGCTGAATTGACAGTTTTCCCCTCACAAAACCAAACACAAAATGGACGGTTCCTCGGACGCCAAAAAAACGTTCTTGGGCGTCCAGATCGTCGGCGATCTTCTCTCGGCCCTCCTTGAACGCCTTCCGGAATGTGATCTTGAAATGCAGTCGAAAAACACAATTCACACAGAGGCACGTCTTTCCACTCTGAACGACGATCGCTAGTTCGCTTGGAGCAACGACCGACGCGTTTTACGCCGCTGGATAATCTTACTTACTTTCACAATAGACCCTGTATGAGACTATCTAAATGATCGCTTACCAGATCTATTTCAAACATTTTTAGACTCAACCAATTATAATAATAAAATTAAAGATATACTTTTACAACAATGAAGCATCTTAGTTACATTTCACATTGAGAATATCTTTAATAGTTTAAAAATATGAAAATATTTCTCTAAGGAGAAAGGGAGTAGTAATGTATTTAAAATTAAAAAATGCAGATGGTACAGATGAAGGTGATTCAAGAACCATAAAAAAATAAAAATAATAAAAGTAGAAGAAACGGAATCTGATCATAAAGAAATAGATAACAGAATTATAAAATTAAAAGAGGTAATAGAATAAATGAATCAGAGGTATAGGAAGAAGACGTTCGTTCTTCCAGCCAAGAACAAGTAAGAAAAATCTTAAAAAAATTGAGATCACAAACGTTGGAAGATGCGGTAAAAAATGATCAGGTTCGAAGTTTTGGAGACCTACACACCATCTTATTTTCTATAAAAAAAATTTGTTTGTCAATAATTGAATCCTAAATTAAGTTGAAGATACTGAAACAGAATTAATGAAAACAATCACATAATAAAATAATAATTTATTTATTTTTCTGTTTGGTTAACTTACTTAAACAAAAACAGGCTGCACAAAAAAAAAATGTAGAAATGATTATAATGACTTCAGGATCCTGCAAATTGCGCTTAGCGATCAACTTAATTATATTAAGGGTAGATTTAGTGAATGTTTTAAGTATTTAATACTGAGAATATTGAGATGAATAATATTTGTATATTTTTGAAGTAGCGTAAGCCCAAAATTAGTTGAAGAGATGTAGATTGACCAATCGATCCCTTTTTGGTATTTCACAATTGGTCATTGCGAATCTATTTTTAGATTATTTTCAAGATTCATAACCATTATACTATTGGTCCTGAAATTAGGATGATTTACAGCATAAATTTTAGCTACCGTAATTCATAGGTACCAAATCAGAAATCAATGCCAATGCTTCACCAAATCATGACAGATCACCTTCAACCTCGGTAAATCATGTGCATCTGTACTGGTCGATTACTATTCTTTTTAAACGGCCTCACAGAGCTGAATAATTTGCACCTCTTTAGAAGTTTTGTTTTATTATTAAAATTTGCAAAACAAATTGATTGCCAATGACGTCAGCATCAACGAGACGACGATGCACACAATTAGATATCAGCAGACGTTTGTTGCAACGGATTTTGGTGAAAGATTTGAAAATGTTCCCCTACAAAGTGCAAACTGTTCGCGAATTGCTGTCTGCTGACAATCAAAAATCATAATGAGCAATGAAGCCCATTTCCACTTAAGTAGTTATGTTAACAAACAAAATTTATGTTTCTGGGGCACAGAGAATCCAGATGTAATGCAAGAAGATTGCATCCCCTCAAAGTGACTGTTAGGTGCGGAATTTGCAGTGAAAAAGTGATTGGTCCTTATTTTTTGAAGACATCGATGGCGCCGCCGTAACCATAAATGTCGAGAGTTACAGTCAGGAGCTAAATGAGTTTTTTTCCGCAAGTTGTTGCATTGGGTCTCGATTATTGTTGATTACAACAGGACGGAGCAAACGCTCATACAGCTTGGTAACTATGGAGATTTTGAGAAACCAATTTCCAGGTCGAGTGATCTCCCGTTTTGGAGATTTGAACTGGCCGTCCAGATCGCCAGATCTAACAGCACCAGACTACTTACTTTGGGGCTTTTTAAAATTTCGCGTTTACCACAACAAACCATAAACCTTGCAAGACTTGAAAGCTAACATTGAAGAGGATATCGCCAATTTGGAGCCAGATGTTTTGCGAGCAATTATGCATCAACTCGGGAAGTGGCCATTTGAGCGATACAATTTTTTCCAAGTAATGTAACCAATAATATACTTTCAAATAAAATTTTGATGAAAACATAGTACTTTTTTTCATTTATAACAAAATGGCAGTCAATTCAAACTATAACATTATTTTTGCGCTTCACTTATTTGCAATAATTTTTTCTCTTTTATTGTACAGAATAATTCTAGCAAGAAATTATAAATTCTAAGCAATTATACGTACGTTGCAAAGAGAAAGGAAGCCTTTATTTATAATTATTTTTTCAATTCCTCTTAGTGACTATTTATATCTTTACCTGACTTTTGCATATTGTTCAAATTTGTCTTTTTCCCGCTTTCAACCGTACTAATATTAGTACATAACTTCATTAATCCGTTACGCATAAAATCTGAATAGTAAACTTTCTTACTTTTTTCTTTTTGTTCATTCTTCTGCTATTGATTCACGTTTTTAAATTTTTTGGATAGCATTTTTCATAATTGTATTCCTCTTCTGCTCTATTTCTTCTTCCGTTAACTGGGCACTCTTTCTTTGGTTCTTTAACTGTTTGAGGATGGGGTTTAAGAAGGTGCTTATTTTGGAATAAAGGAATTTTGATTCCATCTAATTTGACAAATCCTCAGTTTTGTATTTTTTTGTTTGTCATCATCTGAAGAATCGTAAAAACCTATAGTGACGATAATGTTTGTCTTTGTCTTACACATATAGTTTTAGATTTTTTGTGTTATCTGAGGAACTGTACTAATCACTTTGACAAATAAAGCACTAATAACCTTTCTTCGCAATTTTAAAGGTTATTAGTGCTTTATTCGTCAAATTAATTTGATCTTTACATAACTCGATTAATCAATTTATGTACTAATCACGTTTCCTCACTGTATCTTCTTTTGATGTGTCTAAAGCATGTTTACGACCTCTGTTATTGTAATCCTTTTCTGTCAAATTTTGTGGAGATGTTTTGCTCTTTTTTCTATATTGGTTTTCTGAAGACTCTCTCGAATGTTTGGAATATTTTTTCTTAACAAAAACATTATCATCTTCCAAAGAATTTGAGGAACTTTCATTGTGATTGTCGTGTTGCAGTATATTTATGTTTTATTGTTTTTTTTTAGAATTTTTAGGTGGTTGCTTTATATTGTTGTATATAGGCTTTCTTCACACAATCAGCTGATTAACCTGGAGAATTTTTAGCATGTCTACCTTTTGTTATTTCATCTGTAATTTTCTTAGGCCCATCCTCATGATATCGTTCTATTGTCTTCTTCTGAAGGATCGGATGAGTGGCTTCTTCTCATAGACTGTTTTATGTCACTATCAATGGATTCTTTTAAATCCATTTTTATATTAATGTTTTAATTTCTACCAATTCAGCATTCCACTAGTTTTTCAAAATTTTAACTCCATATTTGGCTACTGCCTTTACCACTTTTGTTTGATGGCTTATACTTTCTTGAGAGTAAATAAAAATACTTTACAAATGGTGGTATAAAAACGTCGAAAGTATTTTTATTTACTCTCTAAAAAACTACCACATAGTAAGGGTTGCCACCAGCATTTCCTAAAATTGTCATGATTATCTCTGCTTTTGCTTATGTGATTACAAATTAAACATACTTTTTACATTGTTTTTTATAACAGAAATCTGTTATATAACAATACAAAACAAAGTAAAAAATGTGTTTAATTTGAGATTAAGATTGTCAATGAGCTTATGTGATTATATATTGTCCAGTGTTCTTGATCATCCCTGCTATCATTTTTGTAGTCTTTACTTCCTTTTATTTGGCGAGCGCTTGTTATCTTTACTTAAATTGATATTTCATTTCCTTCTTTCATCAATTCCTCTATGTCGACCACATCTGTTTATAGATAAATTGTGGTCAATCATCAGGGCTATGATTTTCATATCTGTGTGAAGACTTTATTATGTAATTTTTCTTGATATTCACAAATTATGGATACTATAGAAGATTTGGACGTGTAATTAGGGAATAGGAAAAACATACCAGACTAAAGTGATAATCGAATTAAAACTGACGAGAAACCATTAGAACAAAGTGCTAATAAATGGTTTTAAAGATGAATAATATATGAGTATGAAAAAAAAAACGAGAGATACATCAAAATTATATGCAAATAATTGTTAGTTCACGTATCGTAAAGGGGATAATTTCAATGTCGTGTCGATGTACTGTTTCGTCATAATTGTGAATGATGATGCGTGTCGAACACCCAGTGGCAGCATCGCCAGAGGGACATTGCGTGGATTTGTTGTTTACTGTTATTATTATATAAATATGTGTAGCCGGGATTGGATCATTAAAAGTTTTAACAAAACACGTTATGTTTCCGCAGGTTAATAATTACTAGTTTTTTTTGTTTCCGTGTAACGGCTATGTAGTAATAATGATTGTAATAAATTAAATCATCAATTTGAGGGAATTTACAGTCGTGTAGAATATTTCTTCAAATTAAATGTGTGAAATTATTATTATTATTAATAAATATAAATAAAATAGTTATTTAAGGTACAAGTGTAAAAAGTGATGCTTTATTGCACGAACTGGCGTTTAAAAATACGAGCGAGGAACGAGCGAGTTTTTTTAAAGCCAGGAGTGCAATAAAGAAACTTTTTACACGTGTGCCTTACAAAATTTTATCTTCGATCGTAAAGGATTTCAAAGAATATATTCTTATGAGTAATATTTTAATGTCATTTCAATAATTCAATTAATGAAAACATATTTTACCCGCAGTGCACTAATGAAAGCGTTACTTAGCAACCAGTAAACAAGTTGCACAAATGTCGGCCGCCATTATTATTTATGGAAAAAATGTTCGCTTTATTGTAATCGCTTCGACTTGCATTAAATGAAATCTTCAGAGTTCTTAAATCTGCCATTTGGTTTGTATTATATATTTTATTTATAGTTTATTAGTTATTTGTATCAATTAATAAAAAAATAAGTTTTTCGTCGAAATATATTCATCTGTCAAATTTGACAATTCTGTGGAATCAAAATAGTTTGACATTACCGTGCAATAAAACGTAAAAAAGCACTAGTGCTTTCAAAAGCCACTTTTACAATGACAAATGATGCAAAAAGCGTGTACTTTCTGTACGATCGTAGATAAATTAAATAATAATTCACCTTTTTCTTGAATCACTTTCTCATTTATCACTTGGTGAAACATTTTGAACTATTACTGATGAAGGTTTAAATTAAATTACACTTGGTTTGTTTCACAATTTTTATTAAGAGTTCGCTAGCGAAACTAGTCGAGTAAATATAGAAAAATTGTGAAACAAATCAAGTGTAATCTAATTTAAACCTTCATCAATAATATAATTCACCGTTTTCTATAATTAAGTCAACAATAAATGCATGTTGATCTATTTAGACCTTCAAAAACAAATTATTTATTGACTTAAGTACTTCAAGTTGTTTTATTTAGAGATTAAAAAACAAATTATTATTGACTTCTTTAGCTAATGCAACGACATATATTTCAATATTTAAGAGTATAATATTTTAAATAATCAGATTTATTAATAAAATTAATTTCAGAATGAATCATCCAGCAAAGAATTTTTTTAGGTAATATATTTAAAAATCGCCAAAGCGAAATACATAATTTTAAGCATTATTAAAATTAATATAATCTTTTCACTTAATATCAGCACATAAGTATACTGCAAAATTGTTTTCGTATCCAATTAGCCACGCGAGTTAAACTTTATTCCACAAGCAATTTACATAATTTGTAAACTTCACACCACGTAAACAGGTCACACTCAATTACCACGGGTTGTACAAAATTTGTCCCGTAATCACCTCAACGAGCACGGCGCCTCTTAATCTGGAATCCCACTTTATCAAACCAGATTTAAATTGTGTTTGCTGAAAAAACACGGATAAGAAGGCGTTGACCACACACATCAAACAGTAACCGGCATTCGGGCAATTGCTTTGAAACTGTTGCATCATTGTATGCAGACATAATTAATTTTTCTATTTTGGGCCGATAATGAATTTACGATATCCAAATAAGTTTTTTTATATATTTTGTGATATCCAGGAGTACTGTGCATCAAATTTTAACTTTTCAGTATAAATATTTTTTTGAGTATTGTGAGATTTGTTTAGGGAATCTAATAGTAACTTCATTAAAACAATAAGAAGAGGTGTTTTAATCAAGTTATTATCATCTTTATGTAACTAAATTAATTCAAAAGAATCCAATCGTGTGTAAAACAACTACCCGAAATTGCTTTTAAATACACAATAA
Source organism: Ontholestes murinus (assembly GCA_963969525.1). Classification (NCBI taxonomy): domain Eukaryota; kingdom Metazoa; phylum Arthropoda; class Insecta; order Coleoptera; family Staphylinidae; genus Ontholestes; species Ontholestes murinus. The sequence continues at coordinate 22,602,669 of OZ018393.1, forward strand.
AACAGTACTTAATAAGTAAATGTTTTGAAGAGATCTTGTCATCTAATTTTTCGGGCATAAACTCGACCTAACATGTGTATTTATATGTATATGTATTTCACCTGAGTAGGAACCTATGTTTTAATATGTAGATGTTGCATTTATATTTTGCACATTTACATTTTAATCATAACCAAATATAATGACACGTAGTGTCAATTAAACATCTCTTTTTAGGACAAAAAGGCCATATTTAGCAAATAATCTGATGAACCGTCTTCAAGAAAGTCTTCATGGAGCAACTGATACCAGAAGAATTGAGGGTGTGAATGGAAGAACACATTTTGTGAATGTGAATTCAAACCTTTCCAAATACGATCAAAATTTTTGTATATCCTTATTACGTATAATATTAGAATCTTTTGTAGTATGTTGGATAAATAAATACCTAAAACATAATACCTATGCTCACATATTGTTCGATGTATTTATGTTTTTGAAACTCAATGATCAATCAATTGTTGAAATATTAACAGGTATTAATTTGATGCATTTCTTAAACAATCCCTAAAAGATGTGGGGTTCAAATTTAAAAAAAACATTCGTTTTTAGTTTTTGGAAAGGGTACTTCATGCCTAAACACAAATCTTTGATTGTGAAACATATTCAAATTTATTTGCCTGTAAGTTTTCAACTTCTTTCTTACGGTATGCCACACTTATGCCAATTATTATCATCTAAAACAATATATATTAATTCGAAATTTTCTATTATCTTGATTTTTTAATTTTGTTCTCTGGCAATAGTTTATAAAGGATACAATCTCTTCTATTACACTCCATAATTAATTCCTTCGATTATTTATAAAGTCTTCAGCTTTAGATCAAATACTACATTATTTTATTCCTTTAATTTAATTAAGTAAAGTTTTTTTATTATTGTAATTTTGTTCTCATCTACTCTCGTCAATAACTTTCGTCATATTGACATATTAACATATAAAATAAGGTCTACAGAAAGTAGACCTAAATACCCTAGAAAATGGGAAAAATATTGCCTTAGTAGCCAAAATTATTTGGTGACTATCATCACCAGTTGCCAACTATGAGGAGTCGTGAACTTTGGCTTTAAGTTCTACACTTCAAATTACACAGGCCTACATTTTTTTTTTTAATGAAAAAAGTGTTTTAAGTTTAATAGGTGTCTTATAGTAAATGGAGTGTGCTGATCACGAATCTGTGCTTATTTTTTTTGTAGCATGTCGGGTTTTCAGGAAAAATATTGCTGCCGAAAATATTGAGAAAATATTTATTGAAACTATATTTAATAGAAAATTACACTGCAAAATTGAGTTGTTCATTAAAAAAACAATGTAGTATAATCTACGTTAGACAATCGTGTTTTTTTTTTGAATAAAATCGTTCTCTTTTTCCCTCAAAACTGCGTTTTGTAGTTTTCTTTTTGTGAGCGTCCCTCTTCAAGGTCCAGCAGTAATCAGCCATCATTCTAATATCCCATCTTCCTTGGTAACGTCTCTCCATCTCATTTATGTCTTGATGGTACCTCTCTCCCTGTTCCTCGCTGACAGCTCCAAAATTTTCGGGAAATGAGTCAACGTGGGAATTCAGAAAATGAAGTTTGACGCTCATATTGCATCCCAGTTTTTTTATAATTTTCGGCCATGTTGGCTCCAATTTCTTTGTAGTTTGGAGACTTGTTGTTTCCAAGGAAACCGTCTATGACTTCTACGAAAGAACTCCATGCTTCAGATTCATCCTGGGTCTTTGTATTCTGAAAAAATCTGTCCGATTTTATGGTTCGAATTTCAGGGCCTACAAAAATTACTTCTTTAAGTTTAGCTTCAGAAAGTGCAGGAAATTTGTTGGACAGGTATTTAAAGCAGTCACCTTGTTTATTTAAAGCTTTGACAAACTGCTTCATCAATCCTAACTTTATGCGAAGGGGAGGCAAAAGAACTAATTTTGGGTCAACTAATGCATCACGCAGCACATTTTTTGTCCCGGTACAAGTCTTTCTCTGAGTGGCCATTCTACCTTAACGTAATGTAAATTTCGTGATCGACTCGCACAAAAAAACATGTATACTTTGCGAATCCAGACTGCTGACCTGAAAGCATGGATATTATTTTGAGGTCTCCACAGAGTTGCCAACAATATTCGCTATACTTTATTGTATTTAGCAACAGCTCAAGATTATCATACGTTTCTTTGAGATGCACGGAGTGAGTTACAGGCACCGAGCCATAAGTATTACCATTGACACCCTTCAGACTTCTCTTAGAAAAATCAATAAATAACCTCCATGATGTCGAATCATAATTGTCAGCTCCCAGTATCATGACTACTTCAGGAATATTATTACAATACACTAGTGAACCCATTGAGAAAAATATTCCGCGAACTCTTTTTACCACGAAAATGTGGTTCCTAGAGCCAACAGATTTTTGTCTTTCAGTCGTGATCCTAAGATTTGTGCAGCATCCTTCGTTAGGCCCAAGTCTCTCACTAAGTCATTTAGTACAGTTTGGATAAACTGTTGAGGTTGGTCTATATCAGGATTGAATTCGTCTTCATAGGTTTTTTCGTTTGAACTTTCATCCGATGATTACTGTTGGATGGTGTGAAGAAAAGGTGGAGATGGAAATTCCTGGTCCACGAGGTACAGATCGTTTAGCAGACAGTAAATCAGGATACTGAATAGTATGTTTATTTTTCGAATTGATACCCTTGACATCGCAGGAGCAAAAGTAACAGTCGTCTCCATGTTTTTTTTGTTCCCTCCAACCATAGGAATGCCATAGGGTAAAGAGCTACATGTACCTTTTGGCCATTTTCTGATTAGCTCGACACTAAAAGCACACTTTGTGTGGAGCCCAAGGTTTGTCCTGATCACCACCTAAGTAAGCGTGATAAGCTTTCTTGATAAATTCTGTTATATTTCGTTGATGCTTTGCTATCGTTAAATCACCACACACGTAACAAAATATATCAGGACTGTTTTTGAACTTTCTTGATGACTAAACACCAGAAAACAAAACATAACTCGACGCTACAAACAACTGACGCTAACAATTTCTTAAACAACTGCCGATGCCATCAAGTTGACCTTGACAAATGCGAAAATGAAATAGTGTTGTCATTGAAATGAAATAAACATAATATTATACTAAAATATTTTCTATCGATGCATCAAGTATTTTAAAGAAATAATTTTAATGCAAATTAGGAAATATGATAAAGTTGCTCTAGTACAAAATATCTCACAAGGTTTTTTGTTAAATTTTGTGAAAAATCTTCACGTGATGGGCTCAAACCAAATTCATATTCAGAATCATCGTACCCGTATTAGCCAAGGACACTTATCAAATTCAAAACTCCAAAAATAATGTCGGCCTGTGTTATTAGTTAGTGAATGAATGTATGTATTTTTATGTATTTTTTAGAAAAGAACTTGTGAGTAAAATAAACAAGACACGATATTTTCTATTACAATCCCCAATTAATTATTTACTTAAATCATTTTTAAGGTCTTCAGCTTTTTTCAACCAGAATTTTTTTTATTTCTTTATGATACTCTTAAAGCAAATAATAATTTGTAATATTTCAAACTTTCGGAATGTTTCTTGAGCAAAAAAAGTTGTTCTTATTCATTACCCAAAATTATCCGAGAGAAAATTAATTCTTCCAGTTAACTTTACGTAAAGTTAATAAAAATTATATACTCCATATATTTCAATCATATTTAGGAAAGTCTTCATCTTTTATTGAAGCAGAAAAGAATTAAAGCTCTTGAAGATATGAGTAGTTTAAAGATGAGTTTGCAAAGGTTAAAAGTCAATAATAAAAATCTAAGTATATTTAATTAATCTACCTGATTCAGAATGTATCACAAAGTAATCAATCATATTAAAATTATCTAAAATGAATTCTTTCAATTGACAAAGTTTGTAAAGTGTATTTATATAGCGTCACAATCTCTTCGATTGCACTCCCTTCATTATTTCTTTAATCATTTTTAAAAAGGTCTTTAGATTTAATTTAAAAAGAAGAGGAAGTTTTGCACAATTTACATTAAGGTTGTAAAAATCGAGGACATAATCTATTTCAATCTATTCGATTGCACATTCTTCAATCGGTTTTATTGAAGCAGAAGGGGAAGTTTTTATTAATCCCTTCCCACGTCGTTACGATTTTCTTGAAGCAAGAAGTTTTAAAAATTGTTATTTCACGCATTTAACTCAAAGCAACATCAATAAAGACAATGGTGGGGACCGTTCTTAAGTGGTAGTTCATTGTCGAAAAGTAAAATTCATATAGTGACTATAATAATCAAGAAAACAATGTCTTCGATTATTCGTTCCACTTCATTTCTTTGATAATTTTTAGAAAAGTCTTCAGATTTTATTTTAGCAAATGATAAAGTTTATTTTATAAATCCCTTGCCACGCCTTTACTATTCTCTTAACACATGAAGAAATTTAAAAGTTTTGGAGACATCTGAACGAAGTTAATTTTTGCTCAGTTAACTCTAATATTCTTTGAGTTAACTTAAAAAAATAATCTTCGTACTGACGTATCAAAAATTTGTAAATTCCTCTTTGCAAAGTTTTTATAGTATTTCTTCGATTACTTTCCAACTCTTTTAATCATTTTTAGAACGATCTTCAGCTTTTAATCAAGCAGAGTAAACACTTATTTTTAATCTCTTGTCATACTTTTGCAATGTTCTTTAAAAAAAGAGTTCTTAAATACTGTGGAAAGGAATTAAAAAAGAAGATTTATTTTTCTTAATTAAAAAAATTTAGACCTATCTTAAAAATAATAATTCTTTCTTAACTCAACAGTCAAGGACATAATCTATTCGATTACACTCCCTATTCAATTATTTCTTTTGATCGTTTTTAGAATGGTGTTGTTCATCTTATTAATAAGAAGAAGTAAAGGTTCTTTGTTTAAATTACACTTGCCATGCCTTAACAATTCTCAGATGAAGAGATAAAGTGTAGAATTAAAAATGTTATAAGTATAAACAGTGAATTTGACTTAGAGCTTCATACGATTCATACAATGCTACGTATGCTCAGTCCTGCTGTATGTAATGGAAGCGTGGACGCTAAATGTTATCACAATGAATAGGCTAAAAGCATTCGAAATGTGGACCTTCCGCCGCATATTAAAAATCCAAATGACGAAGCGCAAGAGCGGTCAATGGGAATTCAGTACCATGGCGTCGTTCAGCAATAAACAACGTGCCTTCTGTGTACGCGAGTACTACCGCAACAATGATTCTATTACTCTAGCGCAACGAAAATTTTGCGCTCATTACAACATACGGGGTAAAAATGAAGCTCCATCGATTCAATTGAATCGAAAATGGGTACAGTAGTTCGAGGAGATAGGTTGAACAATGAATCAACCACGATCCGGCCGACCTAGAAGATCAATAGATCCCGAAAACGTCGAGCGTGTAAGAGCGTCTATTCGTGAAAATCATGAACTCTCTACTCGAAAGCGGTCTAACGCCTTAGGTGTGCCCAGAACATCTTTGATTCGTATTCTTCACAAAAATTTATTTTTACATCCGTGCAAAATCCAAATAGTACAGGAGTGAAAGCCTCAAATTCACGCTCACAGGCTCCAATTTGCAAACGAAATGTTAGAGAGGTTCAACATTTTTTTTCTCAGACGAGGCACACTTCCATCTAAATGGGCATGTGAATAGGAGTGGCACCAATCCTAAATTGCAGCATCAAAAACCTCTGCATTCACCCAAGTTAACTGTATGGACAGTTTTGTCAGCATTGGTCCATACTTTTTTGAAGATCGCTGGAGACATGCTGTTACAGTGAATACAGAGCGGTAAATTGCTATGCTACAGAACTTTTTTTCACCAGCGCTACAGGATTTCGATGGTTTTAATCAACGATCGTGGTTTCAGCAAGATGGGGCAACATGCCACACTTATCCCTATTGGACTTCTTTCTTCAGGGATTCCTTAAAAGTAAAGTTTCAAACAGCAACCCAGTGTCCCTACAGGAATTAAAGGAAAATATTCGAGAAGAAATGCAAAACATTTCACGAAACACTTGTGAGGCCGTCATTGAAAATTTCCGCTCCAGGTTGCAGCAGTGTCAAAATAGTCACGGATCACATATGGATGATGTAATTTTTAATAAATAAAATCCCTATTTGTGTACTTTAATAATAAATAGAAAGTTTTTATCTCAAATATCTAGTTTCTTTTAAATCATTTGAAACGTAAACGAACTATTGGTCCACCCTGTAACATACTACAACCTACTGCAAGGTAAGATAGAAGAGAAGAGGGAAGTAGGCCGAAAGCTAATGTCATGATTGCGAAACCTCAGAGCATGGACTGGCATGAGGGCGATACTAGAACTTTTAGACATAGCAAGAAAGGGAGATGAAATGAAACATGTGATCGCGCGAACGTCAATTAATGGATAGGCATCAGAAAAAGAAGAAAGAATATATCAAAAATAAATCATTTACATATCAATAATTTAGTCTTTAGTAAAAACAACAAATTTTGTGGTTAAAACATAGTGAAGTTTTCATTTTAGTACGCAAAGAAAAGGTCTTTTTATTAATCTTTCGCCACGTGTTTTAAAATGTTTTTTATCTATCTAAAACAAAGATTATTTCAACTCTACTGCGCCGACAAGATAAGAATACTTCGAATAATTTAGGATTTATTCTTATAGTTATCTGTTTATCGCATTCAAAAAAATCATTTATATATATATATATATATATTTTGTTAAGTCTTAAAAAAACTAGCTAGTGTATTTATCATACTTTCAAGCAGTACCACAAGATTAACGTGTCAACCTTGAATGACTCTATAGCATATTTGCTCTAACTTTAAGCTCCAAGCTTCACATCAATATTGATATTAATAATAAATTTAAAAATACGAAAACATTTCGTGAATCTACAACAATGAGTCTTACTAAGTCTACAAAACAAATTAATTTGAAACAACTACTTCTCTAGCTAATACTTCGACAGACATTGAATAATACAAATTAATTTGCGTGTTACAAATAGTACAACTATCAAAGCAACACTAATTTGAATGAAATTATTTCTGTTGAACAAACTAATAAATGATAAAATGTACTTTAGATTGTTTAGATGTAACTATTACATGAAAAAATATGAAAAATGAATTTTAAACTGATTTCATTAAATTAAATTAGCAAAAGCAATTAAAAAATCTAGCAGTTTTGTAGTCTTAGTAAGACTCATTGTTGTAGATTCACGAAATGTTTTCGTATTTTTAAATTTATTATTTAATTTTCTACAACGAACTAAAGGATTTTAATACATTTTAATATTGATATTGTTGAAGAAAGATCTAAAGATTAGTATGTTCATTTTTTTCTTCAAGAATTTACAAAAAGGTACGTTACAAGTATTTATATAGTACTTAGAATTTAAAATCAAAATTTTGGTCATTAAACTTTTATGCTAATGTAGCAGCTTATTTAAGATCTAGCATGTGTGAACAATTTAGTAAGAAGATATTGTTGAGGAAAGATCTACAGAATATATTTAAAAAAATAATTGAACAATATATTCTATATAGAAATTTGTTATTGAGTTACGTGAAGATATGATTAAAACTTGATTAAAACACTAACACTTTCTTCACAATTCATTTTAATTTTTATTTTTATAGGTGCATAGTACCCGAAATGTACATCTAGCGAAATAAAAATTAATTGTGAAGAAAGTGTTAGTGTTTTAATCAAGTTTTAATCATATCTTCACGTAACTCAATAACAAATTTCTATATAGAATATATTGTTCAATTATTTACTAAGACTTTACAAAGAAGGTAGATTTCAACGGAATTCAATTCTCAGAATGGGAAGATCATAATTTGAGTTATTAAACTTTACTGCGAATACAACATATTCTTGTAAGGATGACAAGGATATTCTTAAATTTCCATTTTCATGTTAGATCAAGTAAGGACTTAGTAAATACGTTTAGATAAAACTTATGGTTTTAAAAGTGCAAATAATAACATTGGAAATCAAAGAAGACATTGATTGCTAAGATTTCTGGATCGTTCTTATACGGTTTGGCTTCTTGCTAATCAAATGGATTGGATTAACATGTTAGCTAGGACTAAGTATTTCAAACACGTTGTCTTCCGCGGAGTTTTTGAAGGCCTCGAAGAAGTCTGTGTGTGCCCTTTCGAACTCTCCTTTCCTGAGATGCATTTTACTTCCACACTCTCTAATAATCCCCATGATAAGCGGATGAGGAATGGCAGACTTAATGTGTAGCGACTGTTCATACAGAGTTTTCAATTTCTTGTTGTTCTTCTGTTCAGTATACATTGTTGAGTAGATTTACAAAATATGTTGTTTAATTGTTTTGCCAAGAATTTAAAAAAGGTACGTTACAGTTTTCATAATTCGAGATTAAATTAAAAAGAGATTTCTATTCTACCTTTTAGACTGATAAAAATATTTTCTTTGGATAACTTTTAATATTTTATTTCAGTAAATCATCATTAATCAAAACGCTTTCCTCTGAAAGATCAAGATTTTTCCAATTGTTTCTATATTTATGTTTATTAGGAATAAATAATGATGATGATGCCGAAAATTTGTCATGATTAGAGTGTATTAGAAATTTGAGAGCATGTTTAGATGATCAGATATTCTTATTGATTACATTTTTAGAATTAGCAGGACGATAATTATAAGAACATGGCTGTAAATTTGTATTCATAATCAAAATCAAGCAAAAGTGTATTTCAAAAATATGGTATTGTCTTTCATCTCAACTTAAAGTTTTGAAAATGATGAAAATAATAACTTGAATTACTCAATAAGTAATAATTTTAAGAGTTATATGTTATAATTTTTTTGAATATCAAAAACTATAACGACGTATAGCAGCCTCTATACAGTAAACAATTTTCGATATAATACACCATTCTTCTAATCTAAATGTCATAATATTTGACGTGGTATTTTTCAAGGTCGCCTCAGCTAACCTCAGTTTATTAGTAACGATAATAACAAAATCATAAATGTTATTAAGACGTAATACTCAGAGCTGTCAGCAGCTAGATATAATTGTAGGAAACACTATATAAATGGTACATTTTTTTTGCCAATTCACTATTAATTACTTCCACATCCTACTTTCTTTCCTCATACCTATAATTAATGCCGTTGATACGGAACGTCGCCACGACTTGCGTTCCTAGTTGCTCAAAATCAGTCGGCCAATAAAAACCAATCACCCGACAAGCCTAGATCCATACTCACGGACCTTGTTACGGCATTCCCTGTCTCATCCCAAAAAAGGCGAAAGGCAATTATCGATAAGGAGTACATCTGAGCATCCGATTCTGCGAAACTTCGTATCGCGTAATGGACTTCTGCGGACGAGAGGTGTTTATCAAAGTGCAATTATTTACACGATAAAACGTGAGAGAGGTGTTGCCTTGCGTATTGCAACAGTATTAATTTATTAAATAATATGATAGCTGTTATTAAATGTGATATCATAAAGTGGTAATCTCTAGAGAAGCAATTTTAACGAGTAATGGTTAAGCTTTTATTAAGAGCCTGAATTGAGATGTTATTTCTATTTGTGTAAATATTGGCCATTCTAACCATAATTAGAGTATAATTTATTACGATTAACTGATATTGTGAATATACCCATTCCTGATACAAGTGTAATGTATGAGGGTCGATCAATAAGTACCCATGCTAGGAATGAAGAGACAAGTTTTATAGCTTTATTTTTCTATTTTTCGACGTAATCTACTTTTAGTATAACGTTTCTGCCATTTATTTAACCCCTACAAAAAATAAAATTTATCAAACTCTTCAAAATATGCTTCTATCTCGATGATAACCTCATGTGTTTTTTTCCGAGCCACGTTTTCATGTCACAGAACAAAAAGAAGTTTCAGGGTCCAAATCGGGTACGGTGGGTGCGGCAGCTATTCGAGGTACAGTTTATGCAATTTGGTTGCGATAATTCTGGATGAATGTGCTTGTGCACTTTTTTCTTAGCCAAATAGGGCCACGTCTCCTTCAATTTTGAATCGTATCGGTCCACTGTAGTACTGTTTCGTGATCGTTCTTCCTTTCTACAAAAAGTCCATGAGGATTATTTCCTTGGAATCCCAAACAATCGCGCCCCAAACCTTTCCTACCGATGTGAAAGTCAACATATGTAAGACCATGTTCAAATATGTTGAACCAATATCTTACGGTTGCATAGATAGTTTAGGGTCTCCATAGACATCGCTTTTATTTCTTTGCATGTTTCCAATCCAAAAATTAAGTATCGAAAAATACAAAATACTGTGATGCAACTGGTTGTCAAATAAAAAGTAATCTATGAATTAGTCTACAATTTAGTATATTGTCGTGTACATGGCAGTACAAGAAGGCAATGACTCCCTTCAGCAACGCTACCTGTCTTCGCACTCAGATATTTATTGATCGACCCTCGTAATGTAACTTTATATTAATATTCCTGCTGCGATCTCTGTAAATTGTATGTGTAACTACGTATCCCATACGTTCCTATAGAATTTTTTATTGCCGTTTTATGCTCGCTTAACTATCCAATTATGAATATTGAGGGCAGGCCAGTCAGTCGATTTCGAAATAAAAATATTTTATCTGTCGACGTCAGATACATAAAAATAATGGGGGCCCTTATATCCCGCGATAGTGGCAGTTAAGGGCTGGGGCCGGGATTTATGGGGCCGAGCTATTGACCAACACATCTGTTTTGATTATTTTGCGCCGCTTTCTCGTGGCGCAATAAAGTCAAGCAGTGTGAAATGGAATCGGCCGGAAGGGTCTAGATGAGAACTTGACGGGACCATAAATTATTGAATTATAGATATAAATCCATCAGTTGTCTCGTATTGTCTGAAACAATTTATTTTATAAATTTTCCAATATGAATCCTAATAAAACTTCTTAACACTTACTAATGAATAAATACTGACATTTAGATTTAGATATCAAAACAGCATAGCTGTTGAAATAATATGTATTTTTTTTAATAAAATGTATTAAAATGTATTTTTTATTATGATAAATCTCTTGAAGTAATTGTCACTTAAGAACCTTCTAAAAAAATGAAGAAAATGAAAAAGATAAAATCACTATTTTCAGCATTTTTTTATCAATAATATATGGACAGTTTCTTCAAGCTACGAGAGAGCTAAAGAATCAAAGTTCTTAGATATAGTATCAAGGTGGAGTAGTTTAATAAGTTTTTAGCATTATGCAAAAACAAGTGATAGACACCTTCTGGAAAGTCTGAAATTAAAAATGATGAAAAAATATTGTTAGCCTTTTTTAATCATTAAAAAGAGTCAATCCAAGAGATACCTCGCGGAATCTAGAAACGAAACTGGACTTCAGCTGCAACACTCAGCATTTCATTTATGTTTTCTAGCCTTTCTTCTGTTTTAATTATTGTTACCTGTCAACAACAGCCACGGACCGGTTTCGATCTATTTTAGATCTCATCAGCGTAGCGCAAATGGAGAAAGGGAATCGAGATTTACTTTGGAGTATTTAACTCTCCGGTTTAACCATCGATTCTTCTTTTTCATTTAATAAGTCTTTAATTATAGATTTTTGAAACTTTAATCTTTGCGGGGGTTTGGTTTGTTCTTCTTGTAGTTGGATAGCATGGACCTCACATCAAAATCAAAAGAATTAACTAATTATCATTGATATTATCCTTTTCTAAGCAAATGCTAGGAAATGGAGCAATCCCTAGAATTCTTAGTAGATTAAAAATATGATTTCAATAAGGAACTTTTCCATACTAAATAATATCCTTGTAGCAACAATGAGTAACTATGAAGAAATTTTTCACTGTAAGCACTCGTGGGATAAATTACAGAGAAGGTAACAGTTTTGTGGTAGTAAGAAAGGTGCTGCAAAAATTCTTAGAAGTTGCTATACTAAGACCAACTCTATTTAAAAAATTGGATGTATTAATTTGATCGCATACGATATTTCTTGGAAAATTTGTATACTTACTATATTTTCATTGATTCTTCTGAGAATTATGGGTATAGCCTTTTAGGCAACACATACAAACTACGAGAGAGTTAAAGAATCAAGTTCTTAGATATAGAGAAGGGTTTAGTACCACGACGAGGTAGTTTAATTGTCTTTTCATACCATGACGAAGCTCTTAAAGTGATGGTCACTTCAAGAAATTTTAAGAAAGATAGAAACTAAAAGAGATAAAACGTTTTTGTAATCTTTTTTTCTTCATGTATAAAGTTCTACTTCTATAAGCCTTAGGAAAGCTAAACTGTTAAAGCGCATGTGCCACCATTGATGCCCACTGATTGTAGGGCGGCTGAAGGGGTGTACCAGAGCATCATCAAGAATCGGTAACAAGTGCATTCGCGGAAATGGGAATAAATTGTCATTGGAATATGGGAAGCGGCGGTAAAGTCTGTAAAAAGTCACTTGTATAGAACACTGAAAGAAAAGAATTTTTACTTTAGAGGAAATGTATACTCTTTTAGTACAAATTAAGGCAGACTCTTAACACCTATTAACAACGACCCTACTGACTATTCCTTTCTTACACCTGGCCACTTTTTAATCGGGGAGGCAGTAACATCAAATCCATGCGAGGAATTAGCCGGTATAAAAATAAATCGGCTCTCAAAGTGGCAGCATTTACAACAACTTCACCAAAATTTTTAGAAGCGCTGGTCTAATGAGTACCTGGGGCAACTACAAAATCGGAATACGTGGTAAACTGTACAAAAATCATGCAAAGTGGGCCAACTGGTTCTTTTAAAGGATGACAACCATCCAGCCGAACATTGGCGCGCTGCTAGGATCAGCGAAGTTCACCCAGTAAGTGATGGACTCGTCCGAGCGATCACCGTAAGCACTTCAGGAGGCGCTACTACCCGAAGAGCTGTCACAAAAATCAGCATTTTGACCATGGAGGAGAGCACAATGGAGGAAGCCTAACACTTTCACATCTGTAATTCCAGTCTGAAGTGAGTAAGTGTGTAATAAGCCGAATTTAGCATACGCAGTGCGGATGCATTGAACCGTCAATGCATATTATTCCTTCGGGCATTAATTAATTATGCAATTTATGAATTTTTATCTTTTATTTAATGTGTTGAAATGAATTTTCAAATATCCCTGTCATTATCTTATAGTTTAGTTTGATTAAAAGTCACCTTTTAATCGGAGGTAGTGTATTAAAGTGCATGTACCACCCTTGTAGGTTTTTGCTATTAAATACAACAACGATGTTCAAACAATAACGATTACTAACGATCTAACACAAAAACGCAAAATAACACAACTATAACAAAAGACAGGCTTTTTAAACTAAAGTAACAGACTAAATTAATTATCTGACGTTTTTAAATACCATAGAAAACTAGATACATTAAAATGTTTACTTAAAAAGTACTAAAACGGTGCAATATACAATATTTTGGCGTTTTCTGTAAAAACGAGAAGACTTAACATTTAAGATATAAATACCATTCGATAGGTAATTAAAACGTGCATTTGCTGATAAATTAATAAATATAGCGTTCCATTTAAATAAATGAAGTTATAGCCATTTAAAGTTCTCATTTGTTTAATTCCAATTTTTTTACACCCGGTATAAGATGTCAAATTTATTATACTTGAAAAATAAAATATGATCTATTGTTACATTTTAGTGTAAATTTGGTATGCATAACTTAATTACTTTTTAAGTATTTGAAACATGAAAATTAGGTTAAATTTTTACAAAATTCAAATTATTTCAAAAACCTTAAGGTTTAAGTAATAAAAACCTTATTAAAACACACACTTATTTTGATCGAAGGATCCAAAAATGCAATAAAATATAGGGTGTTTCATTAAAAAAAACACAACTTTGATACTTTTAGGGTTTTTGGGACACCCTGTATATTATGAAAGTAATTTTAAAAAGTAGTCCTAATAGACCCCCATATATCCCCAAAGTTAAACTTTTTGAAAGTCACGTATTTTGGCCACAATATTCCGTGCCGTATAGCGTGAATAACCCTGTATAAGTGTAAATAAACGTGTTATTGTCTACTCTTCTGGACTTCTTGAGAACCACCCCCCGTAAACCCACCATCAGCGTTCACATAAAAAATCAAAGATCTTAGATCTAGAGAAGGCATTAGTACTAAAAAGATGTAGTTTAATAAGCTATTAAGATTATGATAACGTTCTCAAAATGATGGGTCATTTCAAGCATCATATAGAAAGTCAGAAACTTATACAAGCTAAGACAAAGTTTAAAAATTTAAGTTTTTAGATATAGAGAAGGATTAGTAACACGAAGAGGTTTTTTATTAAGCTTTTAAGATTATAATAAAGCTCTTAAAATGATGGTCATTTCAAACATATTCTGAAGACTCAGGAAATAAAATGATTATTGTCAGGATTTTGTATCAAGAATTTTAGATTTAGGTGACTTATTTGGTATGAGAGGGCTTAAGAATTTAAGATCTTAGATATATAGAATACTTAAGTAAGACTACGAAGTAATTAAATAAGCTTTTAAAATTATGCTAAAGCTCTTAAGGTGATGGTCACTTCAAGCACCTTATGAAGAGTCAGAAACTGAAAAGGATAAAACATTATTATCAGTATTTTTAACAACAACTTTATATTTGGGCAAGTTATACAAGGTACAAGAAGGTTAATGAATCTTAGATATAGAGAAGGCTTTAGTACCATGAAAAAGTGGTATAATAAGCTTGTAAAACAATGATGAAGTTCAGAAACTGAAACAATAAAACATTATCGTCGGAATTTTTGTAGTTGAAAACTAAAAGAACTTCATAGTTGGAAAACTTACACAAGCCACGAGGAGAGGGTTAAAAAGGTATGGACGTGGATATAGAAATGGCTTTAGTACAATAACGAGATAGTTTAATTAGCTTTTAAGATTATGATGAATCTCTTAAAGTGATGGCCACTGCAAATCTATAAAACTGAAAAAGAAATAAAAACTTTGTCAACATTTTTTTTCCCTACAAAATTTATATTTGAGCAACTTATACAGTCTACGATCGAATTTAAAAGTTTATCAACTCTTAAAACTATGATAAATCTAATCTAAAAAAGATTGCCATATCTGGACAGATTAAACATTGTTGTTATCATTTTTATCAAGAACTTTATATTAAGCAACTTATAATAGGTTTTCCAATAAGAGGTTTCATTTCGATATTTAAAAAAAAAACGAGCAAATTTTAAGAGAAATCAATGGATATTTATTTCATTGTAAAGAGCCATTAACAATAGAAAACGATCAGCCAAATGGTCACTATGACTACGGTTGACAATTTTAAATGACCAATTCGCACATTTGGGACTGTATGTCCTCGATAACTTAACGAAATCCATCTATAAGGTCTTGTATCGATTGTGGAGCATTGGCATAGACCTTATCTTTCACGAGGCCTCAAAGACAAAGTCTAAAAGTCTAAAGGTGTTAAGTCATAAGATCTCGGGGGCCAATTGTGATCACCTCTTTGCGAAATAATACGGCCAGGAAACTTTTCTTGCAAAATTGCGATTGTTTCGTTGCTTGTGTAGCACGTAGCGCCGTCTTGCTGAAAATATACGTCGTCCGCATCAATATCTTCCAATTCCGGCAATAAAAAATTATTAATCATAGTTAGATAGCGCAATCCATTCACTGTAACAGTTGCACCAGCCTCATTTCCGAATAAGTAAGGACCAATCACACCGCCAGTTCAAAAACCGTACCAAACAGTGACACGTTGAGGATGGAGAGGCTTTTCAAAAAGCATTATTGGTTTTTCCGAGCCCCAAATGCGGCAATTCTGCTTATTCACGTAGCCTCCGAGGTGAAAATGGGCCTCATTTCGACGAGGAACCAACAAACACAGCAGCTACAGCAGCAATATTCTCAATTGCTCTTGAGCGACGCACAAAGTTTCGATTCTTCACATCACTAAGTTGTCCCAAGAGCTCAATTTTTTTTAACCAGTTTTACTATTGCTGGTCGAGAAGGTGCTTCACGAGGACTTTAGTTTGGCGAACTGTGACTGCAAAATTTTCACCATTTCTGTAGTGAATTTTAACAATTTCAATGCGTCGATGAAGCGTGTATCGTTGCTTTTTTGCTAATGGCGTAGTTTTTACTTGTTAAATGTCAAAAGATGACAGCTGCAAAAGTGACAGCTGCCCAGATAGCGGGCTATTCAAAATGAAATCTCTTATTGAAAAACCCTTTATAAGCTAGAAGAGTTTTTAAGAATCTATGACCTTAGAAATAGAGAAGGATTTAGTACCACGGCGAGGTTATTTAATAATCTATAGATATAGAGACGGTTTTAGTAGCACGGAGAAATAATTTAATAAGCTTCTAGCATTATGATAAAGCTCTTAACGTGATGACTACTTCAGATGCTTTCAACAAAGTTATAAACTGAAAAAAGATAGAACACATTGTCAGCATTTTTAACTTCAGTTTTTTGTTGCACAGCAATTTTGATTCCTGAATTAATCTTTAAAAATAATGCTTTGGATACAGTTTCGCTGACTATTTTGATTATTATTATTATTTAACTGCGTTATTGTATTGACTATTTTTGCTGCATTCCTTCTTGGGTGTTTTAGACGTGGATAACCTTTT
Source organism: Ontholestes murinus (assembly GCA_963969525.1). Classification (NCBI taxonomy): domain Eukaryota; kingdom Metazoa; phylum Arthropoda; class Insecta; order Coleoptera; family Staphylinidae; genus Ontholestes; species Ontholestes murinus. The sequence goes on from OZ018393.1 coordinate 22,619,390, forward strand.
TTAGCTATTGCTTCTTACAGTTATATGGTCTATTTTTTGGCATCTAATGCAATGCAAACCATTAGGAATGTATTGTCCTACTTCTATATTGTAGAAGGCTACGATTATATGTTTTGACAGATGGGGGGAGTTAAAACCCAAAATAATTAAAGGAGTATTTATCAATACATTTTTTAAAGTCATTTACATTATTGTAGTAAAATAATAAATTTAATGTTGGCGAATGTTAATCAGTTATCCTTCTTTCTTTGCCCCAATCCTTCTAATTTCTGAAATATTTTTAGATTTAAGATTTTCCAAACTCTACTCATGGTCAAAATATTGTTTTGCGTAGGAAAATACTTAGTGATGTGGAATGATTGATTAAATCTTATTCTTCATGTCTCCTTTTTAAGTTTTGTAGCAAATATCAGAATTTACTATTTGAGGCAACGGAAACTGATTTCGAAAGATAACTTTCTAAGATCGAACTACAACCAAACTATAAATTTGCATGAATGCCACAATTAATTAAACGTGAATACCCTATAAGGAATTCTAATTATAAAATTAAACATTAATGAAGCGCAAACGTGTGCAACGATTCGGCGTGTTAATTATGCAAACTATAATTTAAACCCGCGCGCGGATTTCTTGAGAAAATCCAGACACGACTTGTACGACCAACTTTCACGTATACACACTCTTTACAACAATTTCTGTATATAAGTCAGGTTTCTTTAAAGGTAACGTGATATCATCATATGACTCACGTATTTTTCGAAGGTGGAGCCCAGAAAAAGCGTAACGCACAGGTGCTAAAATATGATAACAAATACGCCGATGCTATTAAATTATACCCTTAAACATTGCCGCATTTAGACGGCGATAAATTTAATGTGTAAAACCGGTCGGTCATTTTTATGCGATGTGCAAAAAAAAATGGTCGGCGGTTACGCAACGCTTTTTGCACCGGTAGAAAGTTGCTGAATTGCGAAACCGGTGCAATTCATCACTAGCAGTGATATTGTTGTACGTATTGTTAGAGAGTACCTTCATCCGAATATCGTCAGCGGGGAAATGGAGCGCAATGATGATGGGTGTAATAAAGCAGTCACGTTCCGTTGTTGTTTTGTTTTTATGTAATAAGCATGAAACTATAGATTTCTCAAACATGTTACATACTAATTATTTCAATAAAGTTTACCATTTTTTTAATCACATTAATAATTTATAAATAATTAAATTCTAACCGCTAGGGACCAGTTTAGATCAATTCGGGTCTCGTCAGAGCAGGGAAACGGAATCTACAAATAGTTAGTTGGCACGTTTTTATGAACGTTTAATATATTTCTCTTTTATTCAAAAAAGTTACAATAGAATTTTCATGGAATTCTAGACCTATACCATCATCTTTTTAATCTACTTTAAATTTCGTAATAATATTCTTGCTATTTGTCTCTTAAGAAAAAGACAAAATAGATTGTCTATTCGTACATCGTGTAATGGATTGACATTTAATTTAACAACGCAATGATTAGTCATGTAATTGAGTGCGAAGTGTGTGTTCCTATTAGTTTAAACTCAACATGCACAGCATGGTGTGTTCTATGAGCTCATTTCCATATAAGCGCTTCCTGATATGCCGGAGACAAAAATGTGTTTCGTGTTTATGGCGCACATGCTTTGTGTATTGATGATTTCATCTTGGCCTCCATTCCATTTCGGTTACACGCTCGTATTGGAATTTACTTTATTCAAAAATAAGGATCTATTGGTGACATGTTTGATTTCGTTCTTATTAAAATATTCTAGAAACTATGGTCGTAAATATACTTCACTTGATATTTAATAATAAATAACTGAAAATAGTTATAAGCTATTGATAATCGGTGGGGAGTACCTGAAATGTAGATCTGTCGAAATAAAAATTAATTGTGAAGAAAGTAGGCTACATATATTAATTTTTTGATGATATTAGTCAAAGTTGATATCCATTAAAATGTAAAATTGGTTGCTTTTTACGTTTATTTAACATTTTTTTTTAAATTGTTTTTAGAGTGATACTTGATGATTGGTCAGTTTTGGAGGAGCAAAGTTATATCAAAAAGTGTCTTAAGATACTTTTCTGCTATGATATGATTTAGACAAACCAATTATCTTATCTATCATGGCACCATGGCATAAGTATGTTAAGAAATGCTTGATTGATTGATTGATTTACGCCATGGTGAAAAAATACAATTTCGAAAGGAAATACAAGGTACTGATCCTGCAAAGAGAAGACTGGGCCGGAGGCCAACCCACCAAAGCAGAATCAAATTAATTCACGGACAGCTCAAAGACCGAAAGGGATAGGAGAAGGTATATACGGTACAAACCCCGAGACAAAGATTTCTGTCAGTCTCACCAAGGACACCACGGTGTTCCAATCAGAGGCGATAGCTCTTCACCACTGTACAAGAGAAATAGCAAGACAAGACACCAAAAGTAGGTCAATTGCTATATTCTGCGACAGCCAGGCGCTACTAAGAGCGCTAAGCTCCACGCAGGTCGTATCTAAGCTAGTGTGGGACTGTGTATTTGCACTTTATGATTTTGGCAGTCACAAGAAAGTAACAATCGCATGGGTCCCAGGACACGGAGAACATCCGAGGAATGATAAAGCAGACGAACTGGCTAAAGAAGGCTCGCCAAAAGCAGTAATTGGTCCGGAACCCTCCTGCAGAATCTCCAAAACCGTAGTCAAACGATCCATAAAAAAATGGGTGGAGACATAGGCACAAATCTGGTGGACACTGCAAGTTCAACAAACATATGAGCAAAATAGGCCTGGTGGAAGAAGCACCATGCAGATTCTGCCTAGAGGAAGAAGAGGACATCCAATGCCATTGCGAGGGCCTAGCAAGGCTTAGATATCAAAAGCTGGGCACCTATACCCAAGCCCCTCTGGCAGGGCTAATAAGACTAAAATAAAAGAGTAAAAGAGGCAAAACTAGAGCTGATCACCTGAGATAAGTAGGGATCCACAATAAATCTGAAAAGGTCGCGGTGGAACAGGTGTTGGTGCCACCTATATACCATCTATCTATCTATCTATCTATCTAATGTTTGATTTAAACGTGGTCCTCTAAAACTGACAACTGAATTGACCTAATATGCACATCATGAGTGTGTTTTGGTCATCTTGTTATAAAATATTAGAACTGACAAGATGACCAGAACACATGAGGTCAGAATGACAAGAAGGATGTTTTTTCTTTGTTTAAAATTACAGTAACTTTAAAAATGAACAATTTTACTGTTCTATTTTCAAGAGAATATAAAAAAATTCAGTATACAAAATATTAGTTTTACAGTCCCTATAAAAAAAAATTAAGATAAAATCTAGTTATATAATAGGTAAATAATTCTTTACCTATTATTTTATCCAGAGATTAGCAAGAAAAAAGAAATAAATATATTTTCTTTGAAACAGTATTCATTTAATTTATATATTTATAATCCCTACAAGAACAAAATTAGTGAATATGTCAGGTGTAATTTACTTCAGCGTATTTAACAGGTGTTTTATAATAATTGATTAATCAATCAATTAATCTTAGATCATTCATGTAAATGATTTGAAAGTTGACTTAATTAATTACCATACACTTATGGTTTAACGAAGCGCCGAGATAAATAAAATCTTGAAGCTGGGTGATCACGGATAATTTCTCTTAATCTTTTGACAGATTTTATGAGGATGAGATTGTATATTAGGTGAACTCATGCTTTAATTAATACATATTAATGTTTCCACAATTTTAAAATTTTCAGCCAATTGAATTAATTGTGGAATATAGTGCAAAGTAAAAAGTCATCTTCCTGTAAAATTTGTTATTTGGAATTTAAATCTTGCGGTTATGCCAAAATATTAACGCTAGAATGATGAACACAATCTATATTGACAAGAGTCAAACAATAAACTTCATCATCATCTATCATTCTGCGAGATTAAATTATGTTTATCGAACCCCTATAATACTGCTTATAACAAACAAAAAAGTTATAGGTTACCATAAGCATCTGCTTTCAAATCAGAACTCCAATAATTTTGTGGACATGATTGCCAGCACCAAAAAGTAAATCAGCCCCTCATTATGCCTCACAAGTCAACCATTCTATGCAACAGTCCAAAGGTTCATAACAGTGTTCCACCGTATTATTCCTGTATTTTTTGTCATTGCAGCTGAATCCATACGGCAGACAATGTTGCGATAGTACGAGGGTGCGTTTTTAAGTTCTCAATCTGGAAGAAATTGTGAAATATGGAGAGAATATAGCACCGTTATAAAGTTTTTTATCAAGCAAGAAAAATGTGTTCAAACCATGTTGGAAGAGATGCCATGTGTTTACGGGGACTTTTGTCCAGGAAAAACCGTGGTATTCTAGTGGCACACCTTTTTAAGCAATCAATTTTAAGGAATCAATTGAAGACCATTCCTGATCTGGGCGGTCTGTTGAAATCACCACCTCAGATTTCATCGAAAAAAATCGAATAATTAATATTGGAGAATGCACGTTAAAGAAAAAACAACTCACAGAAATGGTTAGAGAATCTGAATCAGCCATTTTTAAAGTCCTCCAGAATCATCTCGGCATGTCAAAAGTCAGTGCAAGGTGGGTGCTTAGATTGCTCACACCGCCACAAAAACAGCAGCTCGTCAAGTGTTTGCGTTCGATTTTGAACCAGTGTAATGAAGACAAAAATGGTCTTTTGGAGCGAATTGTTACTGGGGACGAAACTTGGATTCATCACTATGAAGCAAGATTCTATGCAGTGGCATAAAAAGGATACACCACCTCCTAAGAAATTCAAGGTGCGCAGTCGTTGGGAAAGCCATGGCGACAGTTTTCTGGGACACAAAAGGAATTTTATTGATTGCTTATAAAGAAAAAGGTGTTTCTGTAACCGGAGAATACTACGATTCAATTTTAAAGTAGTTGAAAGAGGGTATCAGATAGAAAAGAAGAGGAAAATTAACAAAAGGTGTTCTGCTCTTGCATGACAATGCTACTGTTCATAAGAGTCGAGTTGTGTTGGCTGCTTTGCATCACCATTGTAGGCCAGATTTGGCTCCCAGCGACTATTATCTCTTTCCAAATCTGAAAAAAGAGCTTTTAGGAAAAGAAATTTCTACCGATGAAGAAAGATAAATCTTTTTTTTTTTAAAGATATTCACAAGTTAATTCATAGATCTGAGAAATGTGTTAGGGTTGCAGATTAATATATTGATAAAGAAAAATAATTTTGTAATATTATTCCATCGCTTTCTATTCCATTCCGCGAACTTAAAAACGCTTCCTCGTGCATGCCACGATAAACACGATGGCAATAAAAGGACAAAAACAGGGATTTCATTTTTCTAAAATTGTTATCGCATCATCTTTTAAGGAAGTAAATGTTGCCAAATAATGAATGGCACTGAAAATATATGTTTTTTTCGATTAAAAAGTCAATTATTTGACTGTTGTCAAACTATCCACTTTTCCATCTTTGTGGCATTAAAATTTTTTCATAGGCTCCAGAATTAAATTATGTTTAATACACCGCTATGCACCTTTGAACAAACAAAAAAGACATAAGCAATACCTCCAAAACAACAACTCCATAATTCTAAAGACATGATTGCCAGCACCAAAAACAGAATCATACCTCATTATGCCTTCCAATTCAGCCATTCTTTGCAACAATCCATAGATTGGTAACAATGTTCCACGGTGAAGAAAGTATTAATCATGAATGGAGTGAAAGATGCCCAAAGTCTCGTTCTTCTTCATCTGTCTTTCGCGATAGCACATCCCACGATAAGTATGAATTCAAACCTTAAAGGAGTCCAAAGTATCCCCTTTATTCTTCCTCTGACTTTTTAGTACATGGATATAATCATGGAGTTGAATTCAGATGGCAGAAAATTTTGCGATAACACACCCCACAATGATCATCAATTCTAACCTGTCAAAATCTAAATCTAAACCAACACAATAGAATATGTGTTAGGAAACGTATTGGAAATTAAGACATTTTTTTACACTTAGTATAGTCAGCAGAGATATGAACTTGAAGACATTTACACTAAAAAGTTCTTATAGATCCTTTGACAATTAAAGGAAAAACTGGGATTTCATGTTTCTCACAAAAAATGAAAGAAAAGCTAAAATTAGGTAAGTATACTAAACAATGCCAAAACAATGAATTCCAGACATTACACTTTCGAATGAATGTCACTGATGATATATGAGGGCTACAGTAGAAGAACATTCTTCAGATTGAACTCTCTTATGTTAAAACTATATATTATACATTATTGCACTGAATTGAAAAATTCACTATGTACCACGTAGTAACGGTCGCAACCACTCTCTTTATACATTATTAATTTTTATCTATTTATTTTACAATTTATTGTAAGAGAAACAAAGAACTAAATACAAATACAATATAAAGTGTATTGTTTGACTGTTGCCAAACTATATACTTGTTCTATCATTATGGTGTTTGTCAGTGGCGTCATATTTAAATTACAAAAGAAAAACATACGCAATAGTTCCCAAACAACAAGGCCAATAATTCTATAGACATGATTGCAAATACCAAAAGTAAATCAACCCCTAATTGTGACTCCAAATTTTTTGCAACAGTACAACGGTTGGTATCAATGTTTCACTGTCCAAAAAAGTTTTAATCATGGATGGAGCAAAAGAAGTCTCGTTCTTCTTCCTTTCCTTCTTCCTCTGTATTGCTTTTTTTTTGTCATTGCAATTGAATCCATACGGCGGAAAATTTCGCGATAGCATATTCCATGATAAGGATCAATTCGAACTTGTCAAAATGTGAATCTAAGTTAACACGGTGATATTCTTGAAGTATTCGAAATTACTGAAGAAATTAAATTAAGACATACTGAAAGGAAATCAGAAATTGGAAAGACACTATCCATTAAGTATAGACTGAATGTTGCTAAAATAATGAATTACAGAAATTATACTTTCGAATATCACTGAATATATATGGTTTATTCGATTACAAAAATGCAATATATTTGTAGATATTTTAACCTTGAAAAAATTTGAAGAATCCCTGAAATTGTTATTTTACTATGCTTTAAGTTTAGACTAAATGTTACCAAAAAATGAATTCCATTTTTTTCATAACATTTTAATTACGCAAAAAACATGAACGTTTCTAACAATTCAATAACAATAACTACGGGTAATTTAAAAAAATGAAAATATTTTATACATAATAATTGAAACTTTAAAACTTGCCATTTACAAAACACCGAAACAAATAGAATTTATCATTCTTTAAAAGTTTTGTCCTTTACATGGTCCTTCTCTATGAATGCATTCTTGAAATCTACTGTCGAAGAAAATATTGACCGAATTTCTTCCCGAATTCTCTGTTTTGACTCTTTCAAAATTCTTGGCCGAGTTGGATATACTTTATACTTTGATACTATAGTAAAAAAATAAAAAATCACATACAGGCAAAACTGCCGAAGGGAACGTTACCGAATCTTAAGATCACAATGCTACAATTCTCGCACAGTTTCCATTGATTATCTTACAGTGTGGGATGTCGCTCCATCCTGTCCAAACAAGGTTTCTTGAACGTGTGTATAATTCTTCAAGTATAATATGAGATTGTAACTCCTCCACATAACGATCCCATTAATAATTACTCTAAGCCTCTCTTTATTAAAAAAATAAGGTCCTAATACAGAGAAATTAGAATAAAATCCACAGTATCATATATGACATGTTTCAGCGAACGATAAGTAATATCAGCAGGAGATTACAAGAATACCTTGGTAAGGTTTCATCAATGGCAAGTGTTAAGGTATGGATAAAATATGTTTTCCATCAGTGTTGTTTTGTCCTAATTGTTAATTTCCTGTTCTTGTGTTACGTTGTATAAAAAACATTGGTGGAATTTCTATTGAAGCTGTCCATATTCAAGCAATAAAGGAATTTTGTTTAATTGAATATATATATATATATATATATATATGAAGAAAATTGTTAGTGAGAAATAATTATTTCTCTGAGCATTACTGCACCGTTATTTCAAAAAACATAGGCAAGACATAACAGGTAAGTGTTAAAACAACTACTTCTCGTGATGATGCACCGCCAGGCATTGAAATATATGTAATTATTTATCTATTATCTATTAGATAGATAGATAAATAGATAGTATTTATTTATCTATTGTACTTACAAAATAAAACTCAAAATACATATATAACAATACTTTCTTACAAAAATTTTGATTGCTTTCGAGTTCATAAAATATGATATCTTCCATCCTGTTGCTTTGATGACACTGCTGCCACATAAGGTTTCTTTGGTAGAGGTTGTTCCACCATTTCCTTGCCAAGTTTGGCTTATATTCCTCTGAAGAGAGGACTTCAATTATATTAGTTATGTCATATCTGACAGTGAATATGGTATTATAATTATTGCCGCCACATGACTTAAAAATCACATTAAGTACAATCTGACATATTTTGTGCTGTTATCATTTTTTAGACACATCACGAAATTATTACAAAGGCAATCACTGGACACGTGTTTCGCTGTATCACAGCTCGTCAGCAGAGATATGCCCTTATTACGTAATACACGCTTTGAAAGAAGCATAAACAATAGCTCCCAAACAACAGGTTCAATCATTCTATGGACATGATTACCAGCAGTAAAAAGTAAATCAAGTTCTCATTATGCCTTCCAATTCAGCCATTCTTTGCAACAGTCCAAAGGTTGATAACAGTGTTCGACAGTCAAAGAAGTACTAATCATGGATGGAGTGAAAGAAGTCCAAAGTCTCGTCCTTCTCCTTCTTCTTCCTCTGTCTTCTTTTGTACATACATATAGTCGTAACTGTTTAATCCATACGGCAGACAACTTCGCGATAGAACTCACCACGATAAGCATCCATTCAAAATATAAATCTAAGCTAGCACGGCGATATTCTTAACGTATTCGAAATTATGAAAACTAAAGATATCTTTTGGATCCTTTGACCGAAAAAAATAACAGGTTCTTCATTTTCCTAGCAAAAAATGAAAGTAAAGCTAAAATTGTTATCAGACCATCCTTTACTATATCAAATTTTTCCAAAACAATGCATTCTTAAAATTATTGTCTCGAATGGTGCTGAATATACTGGAATATATTGGAAATATGCAATATGTTTATAGATATTTTAACCTTGAAAAATTAAAGAAAAGTAAAAATTGCTATTACACTATTCCGTAAATTTGGACTAAATGTTGCCAAAACAAAGATTTTAATATTTATCACGCATAATCGGTACAAAATCAGTTGCATTTAATAAGTAAAATAACAAATACAGATATATATTAAGTGAGTTTTGAATATATATATATATATATATATATATATATATATATATTGCTTTCATTAAATCTTACCCAAAAAACACAGAACTTTTTTTAACAATCCAATAAACGCAAGAGTGGTGGAAAGAAAACAGTTTATTTATAGTAATTGAAATTTACCATTTAAGAAACACGGAAACAAATGGAATTTATCATTATTTAATTGTTATTTCCTTTAGATGGTGTCTAAGTCGCCTAAGAATACATTTTTGAAACTTAAGGAAGTTTCAGTATTGACCGCTGCAGCAAATTTCATCCTGTATATTCTGTTTTAACTCCTTCAAAGTTCTTGGTCGAGTTGTGCGCGCTTTACTCTTGCTGTAAGAAAAATCACAAATAGATCATTTGACAAGGAGATATATATATTAAAATCACATGGCTACAATTCTCGCACAACTTCAATTGATTTCCTTACAGTGTGTGATGTCACTCCATCCTCTTGAAACCAGGATTCTATTCATCACACGTATAACGAATATCTTTCGCACAGTTTCCATTGATATTCTTACAGTGTGTGATTTCGCTCCATTACGTTGAAACTGGGATTGTAGAATGTGCAAAATTATTCAATAACGTAAGATTTCAACATCTTTAACTAAAGATCCGCATTGACAGCAACTCAGTTCATTAAAAAAAAGTTTGATGATCCTATGTAATAAAACCGAAAATTCAAGAAAAAATTCACAGTATCATAGTTGAGTTGTTATAGTAGCAACAGGTAAGCAATATCGGCAGCAGATTTCAAGAATGTTTACTCTCGTAAAGACGGACGCCATCTAAAGAACTTAGTTTTTACAAATGATAAATTGCATTAATGTTTCTTAAATGGCAAGTTTTAAGGTATGATTTAGTATGAATAAAAACATTTTTCTTACATCAGTCTTGTTTTTTTTAGATTTTTAAAAAGCTTCAGTTTTTTTGTGTGATGTTGTATAAAAATTAAATGATTATAAGTTTTCTGATTTGAAACATTCATGGTAATTTCTTTCAAGTTGTCCATATTCAAGAAAGTTAGTTCATCTAATATTATAAATTTTAAGGACGTAAAATAGAAGTAGGAAAAACAAAATTATCACATTTCTGAGAAAGTAGTGTTTCTCTTTTTAATGCCTTTATTATAGCGAACTTTTTTATATTTTCTAAAGTAAAAAAGCTCTTGCGAGAATTTGAATCATCTTCAATATTGTGAACATTTGGAAGAGTGACTAAAAGTTCTTGATACGTTAATTTCACAAGTAAACGCTAAAAATTGATAGTAAAATTGAATCAAGACTTTCATAATCTATTGACTTCTGCCTTCAGATTCTTTCCTCTTTCTCGTTTCTCTGTTTTTAGTATTAGGATAACTTTTTATTTACATCCACTTTCATATTTTAATAGTTCTGGCCTATATACAAGCAAGCCAAGAATTGAAAAGAAAAGGTAATGTGGATAGTGGTTATATAATCACTTTAAGTTTTGAAGAGATTTACAAAATCTGGGAAAACATAAACAAACCACTGAGTTATGTACTCAGTCACGAATTTATCGAGTTTCAAGTTTATGTCACGGATATTGAAAGATAAATATATGAGAATTATTAAGTATAATAACAATTTCGCTAATCAGTTAAAATGAACAAAATTAAATTATCACATGAGATCATAATCTCTATTAATAAAGCAATTGAAAGGCGTGAATAATGACTTTAAACACTTGTTTAGATTACAGCGTTGAAAGCTACGAACTATAAAAAAGCACAAAGTGGGCTATGAGAAAATGAATTAATGGTGAACGGGGTAAAATTTGTTATGCATAATTCCACCATTAATAAAGATAACCATGCCCCGACCAACAATTATTTGTCCATTATCTGTGAGAACACGTCCCAGACCTGTCGATGAATATTAAAAGGCGGCCATTTGCATAAAATTGTTGTAATTATTGATCCAGTTGCTCATCGCCGATGTTTATTGAGGTTATTGTTTCCCATTATCGCTATGAGAACTTCATCTAGAAGTCATTTAAGCTGATGACTGGCAATCACTGGCAGATTTTAGAATTGATATTATGTAAATGATCTAATGGGTAAGGTTTTATAAATGCGATTATAGTTGAATGCGGATTGAGTCTATTATTATTATTAATAAATAGCTCCATTTATAATATTTTTGATTATTATGTAGACGTAAAATAAAAGCTACGGACTGATTTCGATCTATTTAAGTCTCATTAAAACAGCGCTGTGGAAGACTTAAAGATAGGAAATAATAAAAGCAAAATTACTGTAAGTAACACAGGCGAAGATACCTGATGAAGATGACAGAGAGCTCATCGAAACATCGTGCATATACACAAATCACTCGGAGATATATATATAATAACACAAGAAATACTTTTTTAATCTGTATTTAATTGTATTTATATTATATGTTAATAATGAGAATATTAAATCACACGATAACAATAACTGCATACATTATTGAACAAAACTGGATTGTCAGGTGTCAATGTCATCTGAGGAAAAGTACGTGTGGTCGCTGTCTCTCGAAAGTCGTTGCGTGTCGTTTTATCCGTTATCCGTACAAAAATGGATTTTATAATATCCCATCGTAAAATTATGCATATCGCGTTGCAGATATTTGCAGGAAATACTACCATGGATATTTAGTGTGAAATTGATAAACTATCTTAATGTGATACTATTTACGCACCTTTTTTACCCGATCCACCTTTCACTTAATGAGCAGTAGCCGGAAGGAATCTACGCTTTAACCCTTCACTAAAGATTCGAATGTTATAGAAAGCCGAACGTTATCGATTAAGATTATTTAATACGTTCCGCCAGCTCGAAATGCTAGAATTGTTAATTGAACACCTCTTCTGGTTAGGCCTTTTTTGTATCTCGCGATGCTAGAATTTCAAATGTTTCTATGAGATCAATTGATTATAAAATGGTTTATACTTCCTTTAATCGGCTGATTAGCCATTTAAGACAAAACAAGTCCTTGATTTAAACATTAAATCCACTAGAAAATTAAGCTGACTTTGCAAAAATAGACTCGTACAAAGTAGATCCCTATCAATCACCGAAGAAGAAAAAATATACGTCACGAAATATCGCTTCGAGAAACGACACAAAAACATTCAGTCTGATAAAGTAAACCAAATGCGTTAGAAAAAGAACGCAGTGTAAAACTTTTGTCGTTTTTTGAAGCGATAGTTTGTGACGTACGACGGAAGATCCAACAGACAGACTATATATATTTTTATTGCATGAGAAATATAACGATACAATCAAAATTACACTACACCTATTAATCTATATGTTGCACTAATTTTCCAAAACTAATTTTCCTACACTGTATGAACTGTTAACAGCGATAATTGCAGCAAAAATAATGTTAAAAGATTGCTTTCCTCTGAAAATGAAATAACTGTTGGTAGTAGTATATCCTGTCAATTGGGGACATTGGTGCAACGTTTAGCAATAGGTGTCGTCTTAATGATATACGATGTGTTTCTAAAAAGTTCGCGGAATTCCCTCCCCACGGTTTGTTGTAGAGTAGTGGGGGCAAGCCAGTGACCTCGCCCCACTCTTTGTACTCTAACTGTACCTCAGTCCAAGTTTCATCGGTTTCTGAGTTTGTTGTGCGGTTGTGTGATTTTTTTTCTTAACCCTTTCTAAGTATCGCGTCGCCACCATGGAGATTTCTTCTAATGAGGAACAGCGAATCATCATTAACTTTCTCACAAAACTTGGTAAAACTCCTACTCAAATTTTGACGGACTTGAATACAGTTTGTGGAGATGATTCATTAAAAAAACTGCTATTCACAAGTGGGTAACTCGATTCAAGGATGGACGGGACAGTGTGAAGGACGACGAACGAGAGGGACGTCCTTCCACTTCAAAAACTGAAGAAAACATTGATCACGTAGGAAGTTGAAGTTTTAAAAAGGTTGAGAGCCCGTGTTTTAGCGAGTGCGGCCAAATTTGGCTCAAAACAATTAGTGGGTGTTGCACCATGACAATGCGCCCGCGCACACATCATTCGTGGTGCGTGAGTTTTTGGCCAAAAATGAGATTACTGTGATCGATCACCCACCGTATTCGCCAGATTTAGCACCTTGCCACTTCTTTTTGTTCCCACAGTGCAAAATGCTACTTCAGGGACGCCATTTTGGGGACGTTGAGAATATTAAAAAGGAGACGACGAGGCTACTGAAGGGCCTGACTGAAAATCAACTGAAAACGAGTTTTCAGCAGTGGAAATATCGTTGGAGCAAGTGCATTGCATTAAGGGGACATTGTACCATTACAAAATGAATTGTAAAATAAAACGTTTATAAAAAAATTCCGCGAACTTTTTAGGGACACCTCGTATATCTTTATAGATATCTGGAATGTTAAAACTTTATAGTAACTTTCCGTTTCCCTAGCTTCATAATGATAACCAGGCCTCAGCTGCTCCAATTTAGTATTTACTGTTAGACTAGAATGTAAGCAGAATGTCGAAATTAGACTGAATGTTTTACTTTATATGGATAATACAAAAAGTTATCTGGACAGAAGTTTTCAGTATGATGTGATTCAAAATTGTTGAAACAAGAGGTCACTATTAACACCAAACCTATTACCTATTACTCCTTTAATTAACCCTTGCCATACTAAACAACTCGGTAAAGCTGCTCCGTTTTGAAAAGAGAGTCATTTGGATGACAGCATTCCAAACTCTTAGCGGTAATTTTGCAGTTCAGACTAGAAAGTATCTCAGAATAGTTTTCCAAATGATTTTCGTGGGGTAGTTATAGTCGATAAAAGTCGGAAACTACCCTACTATAAGAGTGACCATATTATATTTCTTCCTCTCCCATAAAGAAATTATTTCTGTCTTTAATTGCACTACAGTGATGGCATCTAAAACAGACATTAATTCCTAACTATCTCTGAAAAAACATATTTTCGAAAGGCTTCAAACTAATACTACTCACTATCACTTCTCATATAGGTTTGCAGCTATTCTTAGGAAATTTCTTGAAATCGCCGCTCAGAGCACCTGGACGAAATTCCGGGTTACAGAAAGTGGGAGGTACCAGTAAATGGTGCAAAGGTGTTGCACCAAGTCTTACATGTATTCTTTAGTGTTTAAGATCAAAAACTGCGATGAAGTCATCTGTCAACCGAAGTTATACGTCAAGTTATCTGGAAATAGGAAAATTTTGACCAAAATTAAGATCTAAAAATGGACGCTGCGTTTCAAATACCGCCAATAATATGAGTTTAATAATCAAAACCTTTTCTATATAATGTTTTTCAATGGGAAAGTACTTTACGGTAACTTAGTAATGGGTTTTGGAAACGCCACAGATTTTTATCCGCCGAAAAAACAGATGTTCAGTTTTTTCTTCATACTTTTGATTTGAGCGACCTCCAAACTTCAATCAAATGACCTGATATTTGGTATCAGAACTTCTCAAGGATCACTATGACTAATTCTAGAAGAAGAGCCGATTATAAAAAAATAATATTTTTTGGTCACCCTAGTGGATATATAGAATATCGCCAAAATTCCAAGACAGATTTTCGAACTTCAGATCAAGGCTATGAAGTGCTTGACTTGTACAAGTGTTCAAATATTAACACATCCCCAAAATAATATTAAAACTGTTAGATTTTTGAGAAAAAACAAAACTGCAAAAGTTATAAAATACCTTTGAAAAAAGCAAAACGGTTTAGCAAATTTACATTTAACTAACTTTGGTGATCCTGGAACAAAATTAGTAAAACGATTTAAATGTTGTCATGTTGTAATTGATACTTGAAAAGGAAGATTTAAATGAAAGGGAATATTAAGGACAAAGTTCTTTTTAGTTGCTCTCGGAATTAAAATTCACGTCCAAAAATAAGTAAAAAAATTAATCTTCAGCTATTTTAGGTATTATGAAATACAAATAGAGACTTTTTATGAAAAAGAAGAAACCAACTATTATAAGACGTCTAAATAAGGAAGGTGTTTACCGCCACACTAGCCGGTATTGGCACTTTAATCTCTTTTTTGGGGGAGTAGCTAACGTATTTAGAGCAATCATAGATTCTAAATCTATGCAAGTTTCATTACAAAAATTGAAACGCTATAATTCTTAAAGTCTTAAAGAAGGAAAGGATTAAAAATTGCTAAGATAAAGATGGAAAAGATTATAAATAAAACGTTAGATATGTTATCGAAACGAATGTATACACTTGTATAACTAAAAATAAAGGTTGATGAACTGATAATTAATAATAAATAATATAAGAGATGGTGCGGGTATTACTGTTTTTACTTTCAGAAACAAATTTATCGTAAACCAGCTGTTATTCAGTGTTATTTTTACGACACATTTAAATTTCTACTTTTTAATAATAATAAGTTACGACTATAATAAAGTGTTTTTGTGGGGAGTTTTACTTCATTACTTTCATATGAATAAAAGTCCTGCGGAAAGTCATCGGATTTTGGAACTTGCTCTAGCTGTGCAAACGTGTCGAAAGTGGTTTCTACGTTTTAAGAGTGGTGATTTTGATTTGCAAGACAGGGAACGATCTGGACAGCCAAAAAAGTGAAGATACTGAATTGCAGGAGTTGCTAGAAGAAACTCATCTTAAACTCTTGAAGAGTTGTCTTCATCTTTGAGTGTTGATTTATCAACTGTAGGAAAACGCCTTAAAACTTTGGGAATGATCCAAAAGGAAGGAAATTGGGTCCCATATGAATTAAAACCGAGGAACGTTTTTTATATCTGATTGTTAGTGGTGATGAAAAGTGGATATACTATGACAATCCTAAGGGTAGAAAGTCATGGGTTAAGCCCGGACAACCATCATCATCGGTGGCAAAACCAATATTCATGGGTCTAAGATCCTTCTTTGTATTTGGTGGGATCAACAGGGTGTGATTTATTATGAGGGATCGTTATCTATTACATTTGATGCGTTTGAGTCGTGCATTGAAGGAAAAACGTCCGAAATCGAGCGAATGGCGTGATAAGTCATTTTACTGCACAACAATGCTCGACCACACGTTACAAAACCAGTAAAAAATTATATAGAAACTCTGAAATGGGGTGTCCTAACCCACCCGCCGTATTCTCCAGATATTGCCCCTTCGGACTACCACCTGTTCAGATCGATGGCTCATGGTTTGTCAGGGGAAAATTTCACTTCTCATGAAAATTGTAAAAATTAGATTGATTCATGGATTACCTCCAAGGGCGAAGCGTTCTTTCGACGCGGTATCCGTCTTCTACCCGAAAGATGGGCAAAAGTAGTGGCAAGCGATTGGGGGTATTTTCAATAATGTATTTTTTTTCTTTAAATAAATTGTTATTTTTTTCTAAAAAACGCTACGAATTAATTCCAATACCTAATATAATAATCTATTAGAAGTAATTTTTAAATTAAATACTAGTAAAATGGAAAATGCTTGAAATGTTCTACTTTCTAAAATTATAATATCACCGCTGATGTGATAGGTCCATCAAAGTAGTTACTTTAATTTTCTAAGATTCAGTTTTATGATACTAATTGGCAATCTCGATTATCCTACTTTATCAAACTTGCTTTACAAATACAATTCATAAAAGATTAAACAAAAATATATGAACAATTTCGACAGCAAGCTGAAAGGCGGAGTTCACTCTTGAAGAATGTTCTTCCACTCTAACCTGTAGGTCCTTTCCTTCACTGTTTCATCATACACGCACTCAGCTTCGGATACATATTTTCAGGCAAAATAAACCTAATTTCTTCTAATAAAGGGGGACATTTAGTAAATTATGTCACTTTGACAAATAAAAAAAATAAAAAAAATAAAGCCCTTTACGTTGTAGAAAATTAACTAACAATTAGAAAAAACACGAAAACATTTCAACTTGTAGATTTGATGATTAATGATGTTTTTAGTTTATTTCAAATTTAAGATTAACTGGAACAATCGTAATTGATAAAAATTTGTTTTCGTCAACAAGTTAGTTGTTTATGTTAATAAAGAAGAATTTTAAAAACTTGACCTAAGTGACAAACAATTTCGGATGTCCAAAAGTTTGCTACTGTTAGAACAATGAACTTTCAATTAAATAAGTAATTGTGGAGGCTTTCACTTCGTGATACATTTTGATAATTCAAAATAAATAAACAATTAACTTTGTTGGTATCACTTTTTATTTACACTTGTAACTATAGTTTCAACAACTTCAACTTGTCATTATCAAACAATGGTATACTATTGTTTGATAATGACAAGCGTAAATAAAAAGTGATACCAACAAAGTTAATTGTTTATTTATTTTGAATCAATGAACATTCATTGTTAAATAATAATTCAAAAATAATGAAAATTCGAAAATTTTGTACAAAATATGGTCGGAATAATGATTTATCTTCCTCAACAGTAAATAGAGTAATTGAAAACTTCAGGCAGGTAATTAGCATGTTTAACACATCACCAATTGATCCAGGTGATATTGAACATACAAAAAAATCAAGCCTATCAAATGTCAATATCGAAGCAGTGTGTAAGAATGTTGTTGAAACTCCAGGAAAATCAATTTGGCAATTTAGGCAAGAATTTTAAATTTCAACAAGCTCTTTACATTATATACTCACAGAAGATCTGCGTTTCCACGCGTTCAATTCACAAACAAAATTGAAACCTAATGACCACGCACAGCGAAGAGAGTTTGTTGAATAGATTATTGAGCCTAACAAGTGGAGATGCTGATTTTTCGAACAAAATCATTTTCAGTGATGAATTTGTAAATCGTCAAAATTTGCTGCTTTTATGCAATGCAATACTGAATGGTCATGAAACTTTTCAATAAAAGTATGCATATGTGCCAGCAAAGCCACGAAGGTCATTTGCCCTATGTGTTATTTCATATTTAGACCTAATTTCTGTACTTTACCATTTAGTTTTTAATAACTATGTTTTTTATTTTATTCAAATTTTGCCTAACTTTGGAACCCCACAAATTATTATTTTCTTTTTCATGGAGTATAGGTAGTGTTTGTGTTTTAAATTTTTCAGCTACTTATTTTCCCTCAATTTATTCTTAGTTCCAAATAGCTATATTTTAATTTAAAGAACATTGTTGAGTATTATCCTCAATTTATTGATTTTCTACAAAACCCCAGTGATGAGCTAGATTCGATTTTATGTGAATGCGTTGAAAATAGAAATGAAATATTGCCATAGAGTTATAAAACTTGGAATATCCAGTATTCAATTTCATATTCAACTCATTTGATTCTCATCGTAGCAGCGAAGTTTAAGGAACAATTTTTTCATATAAAACCTTAGATTCATTGGAAATATATTCGCAATGTACGATTTTATTGGACAAATTATGTAGAAGAATCACAGTAAAAATTACTTGTTATCTTTCGCTTGCTTTAGAAAGATAACATGATTGTTAGATATTGGTTTGTTAATAATTGTTATAGCAAAGGTTTGCAATCAACACAGTCAGAGACTATTTATTTCTTTTCACCATAATGTGAATATATATCAGCATCCTAAAGATTAAAATTGAATTTTAGACTTTTTTGCCTGATTGTAACTATTAAGGATTGTTTATAGAAAGGCACTTGGTTGGTTTCACATTTTTTACGATTTATTCCGACTAGTTTCGATTTTTACATCATTATCTGGGAATGGGAAAATCGAAACGAACCAAGTGCCTGAATCAAGTTCAACAAGTGGTTGTAACTAATTTCGAAAGAGATTGATTACTTGCAGAAAGGGTAAAAATAGTATTAAGAGATATTGATTGATTGTTGAGGCACTTAGGGGTTGAAAATCCATTTTCAATATTAAGATAACGACACTGTCAGATTCTGATCAATCTGATAAGAGTCGTTACTATTTAAGAAACATTACGAAAGTATAGAAGTTTTATATTGTAATTCAAGTTTGTTTAACTGGTAATATGTTTGTTTTGTTATAAGATGCATTAAGGAGACCTTTGTAAATAAATGGTAAAGCATAAATTCCGGTTGCAGCCGAACTAGCTTTAGCGATTAGCATTAGACGGGGTGAGCAATTGGATGGGGCATTAGGATTTGATTTTTGGTGCATTAGAGTGACATTTGTGATCCTTTAAAGTATCAAGCTTATTTAAATACACATAAATATACAAAACACTGCAGAAGGACAGCCTAGTCGATAACCAAACATAAAACAAAAACTTGCATTCTTCTACATATATCATATATCTAGCACCGTACTTTAAAGATTCTTATGTTTAACTTGAACCTATATTTAGTAAAAGGAAGATACTATGTTTAAAAAAAATCCCTCATCTAAATGTGTTACAAAACTACCTAATTAACTATGACAATATTATTGTCACTTTTGTCTCTTGATTGATGTCAGGATAAATTCTTAAGATATCAATTTAAGTAACAGATATTTTAATCAAATACATTTTCGCCATCATTTTTGTTTTACCTCTTTCAAAAGAAAACAATATATATGTATTATGAAGGGTGACCAAATATTAACGAAAGATTTAAATTAAATAGAAAACATAGTTTTTAGTCTTTAAATTGGGAATTTTTTAATTGTTTCATGAAGTATATAGAATAGGGTTATTTATGAAATAACCCATCCATGGCTTTTCTGGCACATTGGCATTCTTTTTTCAAAATGTTCTATGACAATTCTGCATAAATCTGGCTGAATTTCATTGATGCAGCGTTTAATTTAATTGAATTGTTTCACTGGATGTATAGCACGTGGCGCCGTCTTGTTGAAACCACATATTGGCTACATCATATGATCCAATTTCTGCAGAAAGAACTGTGTGAGCATGTCGCGATATTGAGCACCAGTCACAGTCACTGCTTGACCAGCCATATTTACAAAAAAGTATAGTCCAATGATGCCTCCGGCCCAAATCCAGCACCAAACAGTGACGACGATGCATTTGTTTTTCGAGAATCACATATGGGTCCTCTGAACCTCAAACACGGTAATTTTGCTGATTAAGAAAACCATCAAGGTAAAAATGTGCTTCATCGCTTAGGACGATTTTGATCGAAAAATTAGCATCCACTTTTTGCTGTTCAATGATTCATTCAACGAACTCTCTTCGCTGCGCTTCAGTTGTGTTAACTGAATTTTGTTAGTATGGAGACACAGATCTGAGTATATGAGATGTGAGTATGCGCTGTAGAAAGCTTCTTGAAATTTGCAACTCTTGATGTTCTGGAATTTTCACCAACACTCTTATGCAGTGCTTTGATATTGACATTTGAACGGCTTGTTTTTTGACGACAAATATGTTTAGCGTCTCCAACTCAGACTGCCTCCCTAAATTTTTCAATTAATCTCTTCACATTTGACGAATTTAAAACACTATTCCGACCATATTTTCTGTGGCCGCCAATTTCATTTCTTTTTAAATATTGTTCAATAATGAAAACACGTTATTGTATTGTGTAATGCTCCATTTTTAGTAATTCTAAACTCTTAGCAAATTCAAATCTTGCGTTCATTTTGAGACACCCTTTATATGCAAAAATTATAAGCAGTAGTATTAAGGGGAGTTAAAATTAATAGAAGATAACAACATTATCTAGAAGCTAAATGGTTCTAACTAATTCATCTTTCGTCAGGCTGCGGGATACAATCATTTATATTTTCTAGTGGATTAACATTTATTTAAAGATGTGCATGTGGTCTATTTCCCGCACTATACAATATCTTTCAATACATGCTACAGTAATGGTCGTCCAACAGCTACACTTTGTAGAGGTACCACAGTTTATCTTTAGAAACCTCTCTAAGCTGCTCTTGTCATCTACGAAAAGTGGGAAGGCCAATGGAGACTAGAGGTCAGTGCTGATAAGAGCGTTGTCATGCATTTTACCAGACCGTATCTCAAAAAAATGAAACATCAATTCCCACAAAATTTTTAGGGGGGAATTAATTCCGATCAAATACGAGATTAAATATCTCGGCGTAATCTTCGACCACCACATTTCTTGGCCAAGAACGATCGCTTACCATATAAATATCCAGAGCTTCATTGGCCGTAACCAATCATTAACGTGAGATCCACTTAAAAAAAAATACTATAATTATCAGTAGATGATTTACATTACATCCATATGGGGTTACTAATCGCGAAACTCCAAATAGGATCACACAGATTCACCGTGACTTTTATGGACATTGAAGGAGCTTTTGATAAGACCTCCTTCCCAAATATAACAGCGGCACTTCGACGCAGGGGAGTTCCGGTGGCTTTAAGCCAGTGGATCTCCAACATGCTGCAATGGAGGACAGCCAAGATTTAATAGGCGATACGAAACTTGTATGCCGGGTCGCAAAGGGTTGCCCACAGAGAGGAGTGCTGTCTCCCCTACTATGGAACCTAGTCGTAGACGAGCTACTGGAGGCACTGAATAAACAGGGCTTCTACACGGTAGGATACACCGACGATATCACGATCCTACTTTCCGGCAACTCGGAAAGTATGCTAGCGAAACGTATGTCAGATGCTCTTGACACAGTAAACAAATGGTGCACATACCAGGGTTTATCCGTAAATTCGACAAAAACGGAACTTATACTGTTCACAAGGGGAAGAAAGATTAAAGATTTCAAACCACCAAGCTTTCGGGGCGAAGAACTTACCCTGAAAGATGGAGTCAAATACTTGGGCATTCTTCTAGACAAAACTAAACTGGAATGCCCACCTGATGGAGAGATCTAAGAAAGCATGCAAAGCCCTCTGGCAATGCAGACGAGCTGTGGGAAAAACATGGGGACTATCTCCAAAAGTAGCCCTATGGATCTACACAGCCATAGTGCGGCCAAAAACGACCACGAAATCAGCCGTTCGGCGTAGCGCCCTTTTGAGGGCGACAGGAGCCATGAGAACAATACCAACAGCGGCTATGGAAGCCCTTCTGCATCAGAGAACAGATAGCAGCGAGCAACAAAGACATGGCTTAAGCAACAAAGGAGGTGAACACCACATAATCTTAGAGGATCTAAGGAAAAGTAATCCCGAGATTATGCTTCAAATAGACCTGAGATTCGAAAACTCAGGAGTAGGAAGCAAGCACAAAGACATCCACATATACAGTGATGGGTCGTCAACGAAAGCAGGGGCTGGTATAGGAATTTTCTACAAAAACCTGCCCCTAAAAAACAGTACTGCCCCTAAATAATGAGCACACTAACAATGGTGGAACTAACTCGTGGGTATACTATATGCAGCAAAAGTAATCCCTGACAAGAAGATTAGGGGTAAAAATATACACATTACAACGGATAGCAGTGCGGCAATCTTGTCCATTGCCAACTGCAAAATAACCTCAGCATTAACGTTGGAATACTGCGAAGCTCTGGAAGCTAAAAGGGCACAATAGCAGAGGGAACAGAATAGCGGACCGAACCCCTCCCTGCTGCCCTCTCTGCTAGATCTAAGTACCCTACTGAAAACTGCATCAATCAGATGCCACAAGGAGCGATGGGACAACATACCTGGCTGTAGAGTTTCAAAAAAACTTCATCGCAATGAACACCAAAACGGCCAGATACTGTATACAACTGTCCAGAGAAAACCTACGGAAGATCGTAGGGCTTCTTACAGGACACTGCAATTTACGATCACACCTGAACAAACTGGGACTACGGACGGAGCATGTACTTCTAGACTACCCCGTATTATCCAACCTACGTAAATCCACAATGGGAGAGGGATGTCTAAATCCATCAGACATCCTCAGAGTCCCTCTTGCTGCAGTCCTGGCATTTATAAATGCCCTGGGTTGGCTTAACCGTGGCAAGGAATGATGACTCAGATGGGAGGACGCACAAAGGGCCCATTGGGGTCTATGTACGGCGGAACTCTCTGCCCTCTCATCGATTTAAACCAGAACCAGAACCCTAAGAATACGAGTGCCCTTGATTATATCAAAGAGCTCGCTATGAACTTCTACATCAAACTAGATGAAAGTCCTCATTTCGGAATAATTTTCTTATAATACGATGATGCCACTGCTGCTACCAAACATCGTAACATTCTAATTGGTACTTAATTAGTCCCCCCAAATACTTAAACAACCGTATTCTGATCCTTTCTAAAAGAGCGCCACTTATGACGACCAGATCCCTCAAATTCTAGCAATAATTTCGCTTGAGTTCCGACTAGTAAAGACCAATGTTCCTGGACTAGTCACAAAAGTTTTCTCGGAGGAGTGGTTTTAGTCTGTAGAAGTCCGATACTATTCTACTTTGAGGGTGTTCATTTTGGTTTCTCCTCTTATAAAAAAGAAACCGTTTACTTATCTTTAACTGGGCTGACGAGACCCGAATATGTTAAATATGTAGTTGATAGGAAAATATATTTTTTTTTAAATGATAAATAATCGTATTTTGTATATAATATTTTGAAATCAATTAAAACTCATTTCTTGACTTGCTATAAAATGAGTTAATAAAAAGAAGAGTAAAATTAATTTAAAATCTCTATTAACAAACAACTCTGTAATTTAGTACACTCTCGAGTATTCATGAATTTTGTAAAAAGAACACCTAACTCAAAGGATAACTTTTTAAAGAATTAATACATATTTAAACGTTTTATCTGAAATAATCAAAAGATGGGAAAAAGGGCATAGCTCATAGGTGACCGATTAGAATTACATAATTATTATTCTACACAATAGAGACGAAATAATATTACGTTAATTGAGTTATTTTGGCATAATTTAACAGTAATATCTGGGACTTTATATTACCTAATATAGCAAATATTACTGTTAAATATATAGTATAATTTTATATTCCTTTATGTAACATTTCCCACCTAAATGAAACGCAATTTTTCCGTGTTTGCATTAAGTAAATAGGAACCTCGGCTTTGCAAAAAAGCCGGTTGAAACCCTCTGGGGAAATCTTCGGGATCGTTTTCTGTGTTCATGCGAGGGCAATAGTATAAACTTTTAATAAGATGCTATTTGTAATCTCATCTCTAAAACTCAAATATGCAGATTACATATACAAAATTAAGTATTTAACAAAAACTAATTTCTGATCGTCTTTAAAATATTTACCATAAAAAATTAAATGCAATTACAAGCTAATTGGAAACGGAAAATAGGATTATTTTCTGTTTTCATTGCATACTTCTGGCAATTTTCCCGTCGGCCTTCGGGGACATTAATTCTACTACTCTGATGCACAACTTTGGAGAAAACGTTTCCCACATTGTCTGCTTGCGGGGCTATTAATTTTTAAGTTGTCACACTTGTTTACAATCAATTGTAAAAGGATGTTTAATTTTTATAACTGAGTATAATTGGGTGCTTTCAATGTTGCCATAAGGTAACGAGTATTCGCGTAAAGAAAATTGCCATGGGAGAGAAACTAAATTTTCAATTATACAGTGTGAAATCAGTATTCATGAGAACTAGTAAATGGTACATTTATTATTAATGCAAAAATGGTGTATTTAATTGTAATTAATAAGAAATACTCATACCTACTGGATTGATGAGGGTGTTACTTCTTGAAACTCCATATCACTTAATAAAATACTGACATTCACTAAAAATAGTGAAACCTAACCAAGTGCTTAATTAATCCTTTTATTAAGTATTACATGATGGGTAAGCAAAAACTTCCTACATTAAGAATTTTGTAAATTAAATATAATATAAATAGAGAACCAGTCACGGTGTCGAAATACAAATCTCTGCCATGATAAATGTTACCATGGCAACATCATTATCTAGAAGCTGAATGGTTCTAATTAATTCGCGTTTCGTCTCGCTGCGGGATATACGCATTTATATTTTATAGTGGATTAACATCAATTTTAAGTGATGTGCTTGTATACTTCGTAAATCCACTCTATTATACTGTATTTAATTACACACCCTGCTTACTTACATGAAAATCCACGTGTTCTGCTGTAGTTAACTTGATGCCGTTGATTAAGACAAACAACGCTATATGCCATTATTTTTGTTGATAATTACATTTTATATTGATTATATTTTAAAAGCAATCACGCTGAAACTTTTTTCTGGACGTGTGTATGATTTACAACTTACACATCGCAACAGCAGTTGGCCGTTAAAAATGACCACTTTTGTGCTTAAATTATAGCCGCACGGATCTTCAGCTCTTTGTAAATGTTGTATTTACATAACATAGGCATACGATTTATAAATCGTGATTAATTAATACCCTTTCAGAGGTTGTGGGTGAACCTGCGAGGAATCGGACAAGCTCGATGATTAATAGGTGTATACTCGAAATAAATTGCTATTTTTCAGCAGACTCGCTGTATTGAATATTTATTCAATTAGTTTCCTTTTATTAAAAAAAAATGCTTTCTATATGTGATCTTTCAAAAAGATGATTTAACATTAAATATGATAGCAATTTAATATAAAGGCTAATTAAGTCTTTTGCGTATTTGCTATTAAAGGAGAAATTAATTCTACGAGGGGTTTCTTTAATATTTCTAGGTGCTGCCATTTGACAAACGACGTGCCTAACGTAAAGGTCCACTTTTTGTCAGTAGAGTTACTTAGAACGTTTTAATATCCATGCGCCATTTGTGTTGTTTACAGTGACATAAACAAATGGTGTTGGCCAAGAAATGGATAAATAAATCGTATGTCTATGTTATGTAAATTTACAAAGACGCATCTTTCTTCAGGGCAAAGCAAGTTCTCATACATGACCTCAAACAAGAGACTTTTTGGGATTTGAAAGTCGAATGTATGGGTCATCTGCCATACAGCGGTTGGTTGGGACCCAATGATTTTCTTTTATTACCGTAAATTAAAAATAAATAACGAGGACAAGATTTTTCGAAGCCTAAAGAAGCGGTTGATTCGTTCAAAATGCATGTTTTGGTTGTACCTCAATTTGACTGGAAAAAGTGCTTCGAAAATTGGTTCAAGCGCATGTAAAAGTGTATCGATCTTCATGGAAAACATTTTGAAAAACATTAAACCCATACATGATGATTCATTTCATATTATTTTTCTTCTCTATTCATGAAATATAAAAGTCAACACTCGTACACTGTATATTTATATCAAAACTATTCTTGGTTTATTGCAACTATGAAAATCTTTGTTTTTCTTTACGGTTGTTTTCAAATACTTTATCCTCAAGATTTAAATCATTACAGTGTTATACGCAATAATTAGCATCAGATTGGCTATAGCTAAAATTTTCTGCATAGGCCAAACGTGTATTGGTTAAGTAAAATCATGAAGCTTGTTTACCGCCAATGTCTTTATAGGCCTGTAATATGGGAAAATGGATGAAGCATAGATTCCTGAGATCAGAATATGATGACACCTATATGTATCCAAAAGTTTACGGTTGAGCCAAAATTTTGAAGAGAGTGTATGACTCGTGCATTTTCTTATAGCAATCAATAGAACATCGCTCTATCATCACCTTTCGATGACCAGGGTAGAATAAAATGAAAGACCGCATGTGTGTGTGTGTCTTCAATTTAAATTATAGTAATAGTATTTATAGTAGTATGTATTTTACAATTCCTTCAATGTAGAGCGATGAGACACAGTCAGCTCTTGTCGGCTCGACTATATTTATAACAATTGAACGCTATATTTGATCTAACTGAAAGTTATTATTGCTCATTATTATAATATTTTGATCCCAAGAATCCAAAATTAAGCCATTTTTCTACATTAACCCCATAACCTGTATATTAGAAAATATTTTTTCTGTATCAATTTAAATATGAAATATACTTAACATTCGCAAACTTAACCATTTAGATATGTGAATATTATCTTCTTTCAAAACTATTTGACATATTTCTATCTATATATTGAACCTTAATTAATGAAGCACACAAATAAGTTGTAAGGCTGAAGATGGTAATACAATTTATATTTTTTTTTCTCTTCATAATAAAATATGCTTTACAATTTTTCAATATCTTATCTTTTTCACCACCCTATCAATAAATATTTGATAATCTTCATCTATCATAATTAAATTTTTAATTGTCCTATAATACTCTTCATCTAGGCTAAACAATATTCCATTGACCTAACGTAGGCTTGACCTTGCTCAATTAATTATTCATTGTTCCATCGTACTCTTGACCTACGCTAATGCATTGCCGCAGCGTACTCTTGACCTATTCAAATTTATTATTCACTGACCTACGCACTTGTAACCTAAGCTAATAAATTGCCCTAGGATGTCCTTGACCTATCCCAATATAAATTATTCAATACTATTTTATTTTCCAAAGAAAATCGCGGTGTAATTACAAATGTCCAAATATTTAAGCACTGGTTTACGGTATAGGCATATGAAGGGCGGTTATTTTTTTTAGAAAAACCTATAAATATAGTGAATTTTTCTTGCGTATGTTCTAGAAATTTAATGTTAGGATAGTGATCACCTACCCTCCATACATAACAATAGGTCTCAATTATTTTTTAGAAATTCCACTTTAATCATAAACATACTCTCCTTAAAGAGTTATTTATTATTCATTCCAACTCTTCTCTAACTTTTCAATGCCCTTTATTTGAAACTATTTGTCTTTGCTATCAAAATAAGCCATAGTTTCGACAATCATTTCTTCATTTGAGCCAAATTTCTTTCCTCGGAGCATCTTTTTCAAATCTCCAAAAAAGCCACTAATCACTGGGAGCCAAATCTAAAGATTACGGTAAGTGGGAAAACAATTTCAAAACGCAATTCATCCACTTTAACCATTGTTTTCATTGACTTGTGATACGGGGCATTGTCCTGGTGAAACAGCACTTTTTTCTTTTCAATGTAGGGCCCTTTTTTCTTGATTACTTAATCGATCCAATAATACCATGTAATATTCACTATTGATTGTTATGCCTTTCTCAAGATAGTTGATGATAAAAATTCCATTTGCGTCCCAAAATACGGATGCTACAATCTTGTCATCCGACTTTTGAGTGTTTGGTCACTTTGGACGACTTTCACCGGCGGCTGCCCACTCAACTGATTCAGGCGCATATTGGTGGATCCATGCTTCATCCATTGTCACATACCAACTCAAGAAATTCTTTTTATTTCGCTTGAACAGCAACAGAGCGTTCAGCATCATCAGTGCTTGTAAGACCGCGTTTAAATTCAGCACACCAGTTAATAATAGCTGATTTCCTTGGTATAGAGTCCCCATAATGCTTATCAAGTCACTGTTTGGCTCCAACAGTATTTTTCCTCATCAAAAAACAATGTTTAAACAACACACGAAATTCCTTTATATGCATTGTCTTGAAAATTATAAAACAGTGGTAACTAAAATGACTTTAACTTCTAAACTAACGGTAAGAATCCTATTAAATTTTGACACGTACTGTTTGAAGATTAGTACTACCCGGAAATCACATGGGTCTGTTAATAATGTTTCCATATATGTATCAGACCGAGGATCCTAATCACGGTTTCTGTTTTGGTTTCGGTATTATTGAAGATGTCCAAAAAAATTAAGTGGAGTGGTGGTTTATGTTTTGGCAAATGTAATGTAGGTGAGTGGCCACTATCACAGATTAACTTTTAGTTCTATACAATAAATAATTATTAATTAAGTCTTATGCGTATGTTTTAGAGATATATTAAAAAAATCTTAATCACGGTTACTATTTAAGTGTCCAAAAATTATCGTGATCTTTATAAAGTAAGGATAAGTTGCACAAAAGTAAAGAAACGCAAAGATTTAGAGAAGGGAAAGTTACCTTCTTTCAAAAGTATTTGGCATATTTCTATCTACATAATGAACTTTCATTAACAGAAGGTACAAATTAGAGTAGGAGGAAGTTATGTTGTGACTAAATAATTACATAATTGGGACATGCAAAAGGTCCTTCCTTCGAAATTATTGGTAGCAGCTAGAGCTTTTCAATGTAAATACCAACAATTTCTAAAGAGATTATTTTAAAGCAAGAATACTATTACATTTTTCGCTAACTAACCAACTAATTTTCAATTTATGAAATTTATATGTATTAATAAACTTTAAATTTAGGCTAACTAAAAACTTATGTCTAGGGCTTTTCAAGCTCTTTCACACTTGCATACTTCTTTGTGCGCCAGTTCTATAAAGCAATTAGCAACTAGCAAGAATACTATTAATACAAGAGATGTTCAAATGAAAAGGTATGAAAAGATACTGTGGGTATAAATGAAGTTTTTGTTCAAAGTATACACCATAGAAGTGAGCCCAATAATTTCATTGATTAACGAGCCGAAGGATTTCGTGTTCCTAGAACTTTTGTGGTCGTGACGAAACCAAGTATTTCAAAGCATCCTTGAGTTCTTCGTCCGAGTTGATTTTCCTATTTTCCAGATAAGATCTGGGCACCAAACATATGCAAATCGCAGAGTGGATAGTTCCCACTTGAACTTAACCAATTCTGCGTATATAACCTTAGAGACGTGTGGACGAGCGTATTCATAAAGTGTTCTTCCCGTGTTCTCACCGCTCCGAAAGCTAAAAAGTTTAAGTGCAAGCCACATACACAGTTCCTTTTCTGGTCGGTGAGTGCTTCGGTACCTACTGTACGTACACCTTAACGTAACTGCCGTTAACAATTGTCCGCACTGTTTTAATGCGACATCCATCTTCACCACCAACATTCCCATTCCCCTGAAAAAAACATATGAAAAGGCAGCGCCTCAACTAAAAGACGCTGTGATGGACTGGCTCGCGTCTCAGCCACAGGAATTTTAGGAATACGGAATTCTTCGGATTGTTAATCAATGTAATCAACTTTGAATAGAAACTTCATTTAATCCCACAGGGCCATTTCGTACCTTTCATTTGAACACTTCTAGTAGATCTAACAGTAATCTCAGACCATGATAATTGTATGTTGTTATCCCTAGAACAATATTTTTGGGAACAATTAAACTTCTGATCAGCCATTTTAAACGAGCAAAATTTTCCATCCGAAATTACTTTAACACTTTGACTCAATTTTGGATGATACACACAACACCTTTAGAAATAATTGAGAAACCCTTGATTATTTGTAAGAAAGTTACGTATAGATTCAATCATTGAGTTTGCCGAGATATCTTACAAATTTCACATTTTAATTTATGGACCTTGTATGTATAAATAAATTTTAAATTCAGATTGATTTAAAACTGCTGGACCCTGTGCAGAGAAGTATGATGTTTTTGGAACGTGTATAACTCAGCGCAGGTGGAGTCTAAAGTTTTCGAAATTGTTGATATGTGACCACCCGACCCTGTCATTTTGTTTGGTTTAGTCGTTATGGAATCGTGAACGCTAGTGAAACGCGGATTTGTTTACAACACTTACATCGAAACTGGGCGTTCTAAACAACACAGATTTCGAACATAATTTAACGTTGGAAGGGCTGATCGTGTTCCTACACGAAACACGTAGAGGGTGCAGTACATCCGTACTAGATGATCATTGAAGCCTGTAGTACCTCAAGGTGGAGAAAGAAGTGTAAGGACTCCCGAAAATGGGGCTCGAATTAGGGCAGCTATCAAAGCAAGACCACGTCGATCGGTCGTGCTGCATGCTCGTGCGCTGAGAACGAGTGACAGGTCATTATGGCGAATTTTGCATTTAGATTTACACTTTTACCCATACAAGATGATGGTAGTACAGAAACTGCAACAAAACCTCGCTACGATGGGACATCGAGTAGCCCCAAACGATCGTCTGATCTTAAGCCTTGCGATTTTTTTCAGTGGGGGTATATAAAGTCCCGCGTATTTATTGAGAAACCCTTGATTAGCTATCTAATGCTATCACCCAAGAAATTCAACCGATTTCGGCCAACATGTTGGAAGAATGCATGAACAATTTCTTAACTCGATTTCTGGAGTTTGTGGAAAAAAAGATATCACTTGAATTTATTTCAAGATGTATTTTGAATAGTACTATAGTTCCTGTTACTAGACAAATTAAATTAATTACTTATTGGGGACATGCAAAGATATTTCCTTCGAAATTGTTACTAACAGCTCAAACTTGTCTTTATAGAATTCGATTATCAACATCAAAAACTTTAATGAAATATATAACCGACGCTAGTGACTAGCTATAGATCTAATGATAATCCAAGACGACAGATATTGCATGTTTCTAAATAATTAACATGAGGCTTTAGGCATCAAACTTCTAAATAATACAGAATTATTCCCAGTACATTATTTAGCGATGATTATGAGTGAAACAACAAAGAAACAATTAGCCATGATTCTTTCTAAGAAAATGTCGTGTAAATTGAATATTTCTGTTCCCCAAGATACCTTACAAAAATGTATTTTTACAGACTATAAATAGAGAAGTATTATTTTTGGATTTATGAATGTTACATGCATTAGTAAGTATTGAAATTAAGGTAACCCAAAAGGAATCTCTAAGGCTTTTTTGTACAAAACACATCATTGCACTGATACATGTCTCTAGGAATCAGTTCTTTAAAGCAACTATCGCCGAGCATTTGTAAATACTATTTCAGTAAAGAGCAATTTCTTCAAGGGTGTCATCATAAAGTTCTGATAGCTTAGAATAGAGTTCTTAATTTATTGACGTTCCTAGAAGTATTAATAAAGCATAAAAAGAGTTCTCTTAAATTGTGGTGTCCGGAACGTTTTGAAAAATAAGGTGCTAACTTGACACTGAACCCCAAAACTGTAATCGTATAGTTCTGAACTAATTAATTCATTCAAAATGTATATATTTTGAATAGTACTTATAAGTTAAAGTAAATCAACAATTTAGGTAAGCGAAAGTTACCTCATTACAAAACTCCTTGCCAGATTTTTATCTATATAATAATTTTAATATACAGAGTACACATATTTAAGAATGAGAAAGATATGTGGTGATTAGCTGATCACATTATTGTGATATGAAAAAGGTTTTTCCTTTTTATATATTTGTATTTTGTATTTAATACTTTGTTTCTCTTACAATAAATAAACTTATTACACTTACATAGATAAAAAGAGATCCGGGGGGAGTTCACTAGGCAAAATGTTCTTCCACTCCACCCCAATTCTGCATTTTAAGATCATCAATTGATCACCATTGCAGACTACTAATTCCACTTCAGTCCAATGCTGCATTAGATCTTCAGTTGATCATCCTTGCAGACTACTAATTGCTATTTTGGCTTAATTTTGCTTTAGTAAGCATTTAGCGAATGAATTGCGTTCATAATATTTTTATTCTGATGTCAAACTGACATTTAATCAAATTTATGAAAAAAAAGTTACTAACAGCTTAAACTTTTCTTTATACACTTCAGAGAACATCAAAAACAAATGTAAATACAAACATTGTTTAAAGATATTATTACTAGTTATAGACCAGACTGCAGTAGATGCATGTTGCTAAACAATTAAATTAAATCTTTTGAACATTTGAACTTCTGATCGACAATTTTAGATTTCAAACGAGTGAAATTTTCAATGTAAAATTATTTCAAAAACACTATTACAACCAATATGATTAAAATACACGAGTTAGTCGTGATTATTTCTAAAAAAATGTAAATCTAACCTTATTTTACAAACATTGCCAAATTGTACATTTTTGGAAGCTATAATTCAAGAAGAACTATTTTTCATTGAAAATTTCATATTACTCATTTAATATTGATTTAATCAAAATATTTCATAACGGCATAAATTATAATGAACTTGTTAGAATTATCCAGAGGTACCATAAATATTTATTTCTTAAAAAGTCAATGAGTTCTAAGTAATTATTAGCCTAAATAAAACAATGACATTTAAAAATATTGGCTTCCTGTAATTTAATAGCTATTTAAACAGTTTTCTGTAGAACTCTTAATGTACAAATCATCAGAACTATCTAGAACTGAATACCACACGGCTTTGTACAAGAGACATGCAAGAGAAAGGGATTAAAGAAAGATCTACCTTTTACTCTAAAAGAGTGAAGTCAAGAATCTAACTGTACTTAATGATTTAGAAGGTCAAAATAAGAACGTTATGAAAAATCTTCATAAAACTTTAGAACTAGAAATGTGCTTATATAGCAGTGTAGATAATTTACCAAAGTTAAAATAAAAAATAAAAAAAAAACAGGGAATTATGCAGAAGAAGAAGGTAACTTCTTCAGTTAGCACCCCATTTTCACAATATTTCGGATGGATTTAACAGAATTCTTTAAAAAAATTAATAGTACCTTTGACACCTCTCAGGCGTTCAGAGACTTAAGACTTCAAAGCACGTTTATCAAGAGTACTTCCGTATGGTACTCAAATAAATGTTTTTTTATCATACTTCTTCTAAACTCTTTTTTAGTGTGTTACGGAAGTTAGAGATATAAATCCGTATGGTACTCAAATAAATGTTTTTTATCATACTTCTTCTTTACTCTTTTTTTTGTGTTACGGAAGTTAGAGATATAAATCAAATTTATGAGGATAATTGTATGGCAGCGTTGTTATCTTGGTACATTTTGATAAGCAACTTAATATACTTTTTCACCTAAACTGCAGCACTAGCAACATCTTGTATGATGGTTGTATTTACTCGGTGGTACATTTTAATATGCAATTTATGATGCAGTCATATTTATGAGCTAATAAATTCTTAGATCTGATTTACAGTTTGCAGATAAGAATTAAAAACACGTTCAAATGTAAAATGTGAAACTTTAGTATTTCGCAAGAGTGCTTAATAAAGACACTTAAAAAAATCACAGCTATATAATTCAATTATAAAATTTAATCAATACAGAATTGCAATTGTAGTACTTTCTATAACTTACTTATTCTCAATCTACGCTTA
Organism: Ontholestes murinus; assembly: GCA_963969525.1. NCBI lineage: Eukaryota > Metazoa > Arthropoda > Insecta > Coleoptera > Staphylinidae > Ontholestes > Ontholestes murinus. The sequence continues at coordinate 22,653,656 of OZ018393.1, forward strand.
TGAAGAAAACATTCACTTGAATTACCTGAAACAAAAAAAGAATTATTATTACACATATGTATTCAAATTTATCGATCTATTATGCACTTATTAGCATTAAACAATCATTATATTCTATTATACGCATGTAGAGATAAAGCCAGTGAACAAACACTAATGGAATGTTTGGTTAGTCAAGCAATTAGCACTAAATTTATACAACACGTCAAATTATAAATGCATAGCGTTTTATTTGTGCACAAACAAAACATCCGTATTTGTCAGGATAATTATCTGTGCGTATTTACTAATGCGCTGACATTATTTTACAAGTTCTTGGCAGAGAGGAGTCATACGTTTCCTCAGATAAATTCTTTACAATTTACCGAAAGTTTAATTTTACACTTAGAAGCTATACGGAATATGTAAAATATTTCAATATTCAGTATATTAATTGAATGCGCCAAAAACGCAAATATACTTTTTTAACATTTCCGCGCAAATATTTGTTGACGTTATCGGGGCAAATTTGCGAATTGGCTTACTAACGGTTTATTGATTGCTAAAAAAAAGTAGAGCTGACAATGGCATATTTACGAATGTGGCAATCCCGGATTTAATTCGTGCATCAATCAAAAATGACAAAGCAATAATACCCTTACTAATTAAAATTCCGTTTCGGATCGGCCCGACTGTAATTAATTCAAGAGTTCATTAATGAAATTTATTCGGGACACGATTCGGGATTTAAACTGATTTATATCGAGACATTTCTTGTCAGGTTATTAATTATTAGGACGCGGAATGCTTTTTAATAATTAGCCAAATGGTGAATAATTAGGAACGGTTCGGATTACTTTTCGCTGCCAAGCAAATAATTCACACTGATGTAATAATACCATCATAGATAATTATGAAGAAAGAGACATGATTACTTTCTGTACTACAAATAAAGTGGCAAAACAAAGTAATCGTGTCTCATTTTTCATTATATTCAATATATACCACAAAGTAAACTCCTCCACAATTAAACATCATAGATAAATGTTTTTAATTAAAACTAAAGAATTATTATTATATTTACTTTTTCAGTTATTGATAATGGAAGATCTCCTTTATGTTATCCATACGCATTACCACAAGTAGAGATATGTATGGATAGCTAAAAGGAAATTTATAGTAAAACAAATGTGACTGCCTAGATTAAAAAAAAAACAAGACTAGAATTGGTCTTGATGAATTAAAACAACTTAAAATCAGAATTGTATCTTTAATTTAATTTTATATGTAGCAACCTGGAGTAAATAATGTTTACATATTCTTGAATACAGATACTACTCTTGCACTGCCTCTTCCACTTGTAGTTAACCCTAGATAGATGTAACAATAGTAGTTTATCTATAATTATATCTATGGAACATTATTTCTTCTTTGTAAATTCTTTTTTCACAACTGGGAGTAACTTAGTAGGACTCAGCAAGGCCACAGAATAGACAAAGGGAAAATCTATTTCCTTGTTTAGTGAAAACTCGATTATAGAAGCGAAGCCAAAATATTTGAGAACATGTGCATAACTCTTAAACTGTTGAAGCAGTGTCTGAGGTTAAATTTGGCGGCTGAAAAGAGATCATAATAATAGAGGTAAATCTCAAATATAGATGAACACTTCCTTAAGGGGACGTGGCAACAAAAAAAGAGCGTAGAGCGTAGGATAGTTAAAGAAGGATACTATTTACTTACTTGGTTTAAACATAAGCGAACCCTCTGTATAATCCACAGGTGGCAGCCAATTTTCTGGAGGCAATTGTATTCAAGTAACAGTCTAAGGAAGGAATGTTATTGCTGGTCTGGGGTTAGTGTCATAAGAGATAATAGAAAGTAAGATTTTGACAGGTTAGAAGCTTTTTAAACACAATAAAATAAGTGGTCGGACTCTTACCGAAAATTCTTTTGAGGCGAAAATCTATACAGGCGCATATTCGTGGAGATTTTCTCAAGACAAAAATTAAAAATATCAAAAGCATCGAATCACGAATTGTATTTGATTAGACAATCTAGAGAATTACTGTTGCGGTCGCCGGTGTAATTTTTCTGTAGTGACTAGTATGAAAAATAATAAACGTCAAAAAGCGTAAATTGATTAGTGCATTGTATGCGTATTGTGCTTGATCATTACATCAAAAGAAGATGAGCAGGTGCGGAAATTTAACGTTGGCTTATATTGACGAAGCCATAAAATCGTCAATATCCAGAAGCAGCAAGCGGTCTTTGAATTTCAAAATTTTTGACAGGAGGATCAGCATGTATTATTACTTTAAGAAAAGGAGATTCATTTTCTTGTCAGTCAGTTTTGATTGGCTAAGAAAATAAGAGTAGAGCTATTGGATTGGAGGATAGATAATGCTCCGAGAATTTTGATCTTATAAATCTACATAATTGGCTCTTTCCTTTCAATTAGTTTAGCTAGACTACTTCTTGGTCTTGGAAGGATATCTAGGACTTTTAAGCTTTTTAATGCCTTTCAGTTCTACAAAATAACTATCGCTGAGCATTTTGGTTCACAATAAAAGAACTACTTTCTCTCAAGTGTTTGTAGACTAGATACTACATAGTATATTTATTAAATCCTTTTGATATCTTTGTTGATACTTCAGGCTTCTACTTCGTTATACACTTTAAAATAAAATGAAATACTTGTTTACTATGTTTTTATTTTTTTCCTCTTGAATCTATTTGAAGTAGACTAACATGGATAGTCTCAAATAAATGAATTCATTTATAATAAGCAGGCCTTCCTTTACTCTTTTTTTACTGAGTTAAGTTAGTTAGAGGAACACTTCATACAAATCAAACAAATTTAGTTATTTGTATTACGATGGCTTCTTTGAAATTTTAATCCCAAATATTTGAATGGTCAGGCGCAGGAAGAAGGTGTAAATTAAAACAAAAGTTTCAAACGTTGGCCTTTGAGTTTGAAACTTTTGTTTTAATTCACACCTCCTTCCTGCGGCTAACCATTCAAATATTTGGAATCAAATTTATTTCCGAATTTTAGATCTCTTTTATTTTTACAACCGTAATTTCTGCTCGTATAATTGGGAACTTATAAGTGTTCATTATATACAAGAGAATTTAGTACTTGCCTTAGTTGCAGCAATAATTAAGTTGTTGGTCAGGCGCTATGACCGTTTTCTTTTGAATTAGTTTAGCAAAAATACTTCTTAGACAAAAACTATCGCTGAGCTTTCATAAATGCTATCAGAATAATGACTTACTTCCTCTCAAGCTTTCGGAAATCTCAATACGACAACGCATGTTTATCAAAAGCCCTTCTATATCAGGTGAAAGTAATCAAATGTGGACGAACTCAAATAAATTCATTTATAATAAGTAGTCCTTCCACTTTACATTTTTTTACTGAACTAAACAAGTAAGCGGCAAATACATAAAATAAATCAACCAAGTGAATTGCAGAAATTTTAGATCTCTTTTATTTTTTTTTTACAACCTTAATTGCTGCTTAAAGAATTTTAAACTTAATATACAAGGGGTAATAGTACTAGCATTTATTGTAGTAAGAATTAGTGCTGTGGATTAGGCGCTTTCCTTTGATTTAGTTTATGCAGAATAATTCTTAAATCATTACCATAAATCTCGTGTATAATCTAGGTTAACTACAATATACAGAGGTTAAAGATATAGGAAGTTTATTCTGGATCCAAATGGAGCAATGAACATATAACATTCAGACTTCATAATGGATAAAACGGTTTTACTCTATTAGTTAAGTATAATTACGATATATAAATTCTAGACTAACTCAAATACATACAGGGAGGCATTTTCTTCAGAATTAAGAATCTCCTGGATGGGTGAAAAGTATGGGAACTGTGATGAATTTCTCATACTTTTGACACATCCTGAAGAAAATGCCTCCCTGTATATATTGGAGTTAGTCAAATGGAGATAATTAACATATAACATTCAAGCTCCATAATGGATACAAATATTCTAAGCCAGTGGTTTTGTATAAATCTGAACGATATATGAAATTTTAAATACTAGATTAATCATAAGAATAATTACTATGTGGTAATTCACGATAAACCCTAAACTAAAACACTTACTATATTCTGTCACTAAGTTTAAGTGTAGTGGTAAAAACATAATGTTTACTAGATTAACTTAAAATTAAATTAAAGTGGATATGATTTTAGAATTTTGATTTCAGACCAGCTTATAAATGACATAATAATTATTAAGTACTAGACTTGCTTAGTCTGAGGCTACAAAGGTGTTGATTTATTCCCTGCAAAAGCTTGTGATCAGATTACTATGACATAAGCACCTCTACTGAATGCATGGTTTTAAAGTTAATAAGCAACAGGAAACAAATACTGACAGCATTAAGGACAGATCTGCTGATGTCATGTCGATCCAAAGGAATGAGAGACGTGGTAATGATTTATATCGCTGAGAGGTAGTATAATTGGAATTGGGATATCGTAGGAAAGTGAGATTATAAATGATTGATGATGATATAAGCACCTCTTAGGTTTACTACGATTTTTCGATGATTGCAAAAAATAAATTAATATTCACCATATTTTACTTTTATACTAATGAAAAGAGAAAAAACGATGAACAACAAGACAGAAGATGTATCGAGAGAACGCCACTGCCAAAACTGCTTGCAAAATTTTGATCGGGAACTTTTTGATTTTGAAGATGCACCACATTGTGGAAAACCGGTTGAAACTGATGAAGTCGCAATAAAGGCATTAATTAACCCAAACTTGTGAGATCAGATTTAGATTTTGATTTTTTCAAGGGCAGAGAGGTCCGCTGCACGTAGACCCCAGTGATCTCTTTGTACGTCCTCCCACCTGAGTCCTCATTCCTTGCTACGGTCAAGCCAACCCAAATCATTGGCAGGACCGCAGCAAGAGGGACTCTTAGGATGTCTGATGACTTTAGACATCTCTCTCCCATTGTGGATTCACGCAGGTTGGATAACACCGGGCAGTCCAGAAGTACATGCTCAGCGGCTTCCTCTTCCTCATCACACCCACTGCAGGTAGGACTAGATTTTACTCCCCCTCTGTTCAGGTGCGATCTTAAATTGCAGTCTTGCTTTCTGATTGATGCATTTATCAGTAACGTAATCAAGTTGGGGCCAGCTTCGTATAGATTCGTTAGGAAGGAGAAGAGCGATGGCTGACTTGTACTGTCTTCATCGTCTAATTAATGGTTCCTTGGACTGCCCTGCCCTACTAGCTGAATTAGATTTCAACGTACCCAACAACAGGACCACCAGAAATACATATCTCTTTCGTCAGGGTTTATAGAATACAAATACTGGTGCGAATAATTTAATACCGCGGACTATGTCTATTGCTAATGGATTATTTAAAGAACCTTGGTTTAATTTATTTGGTATGAAGAACCAAATAAATTAATTAAATTAATTCTTCGTTGAAATTGTATTTAGAAAAGAAACTATTTATTTAATTTCTTACTTAGCTCTATTTAAATTTTGGAAGTCTTTTTTTATTTAAGTGTACTGCTTATTGTTCAATTAAACTTAAATATTATTTATCTTATATTTTTATAATAATTCCACCGTCATAGTCTTAGTAAGACTCATTGTTGTAGATTCACGAAATGTTTTCGTATTTTTAAATTTATTATATTTTTATGTTTCGTTTCAGTTTTATGTATATCAATGTATTTGTAATTATTATTGTAAATGGCGTTACCCCTGAATAAATTATTATTATTATTAAGTCTTGCAGGGAGAGCGGCAGATTGTGGTCGGGTCCGCATATCGTTCATCCTTGCCAAATCATCTGCTATTCTATTACCTCTGCTATTGGTGTGTCCCCTCAACCAACATAGGGCTACCTTATTGTCTTCAACCACTTCTTCCAAGGCTTCGCAACATTCCAGCGTTAATGATGAGGTAATTTTAAAGCTGGCAATAAACGAAATTGCTGCTCTGCTGTTCGTACTAATGTGTTTGTTTTTTTGATCTTCTTGTCAAAGATTACCTTTGCTGCATATAATAAACGAGTTCAACCAACTCGTGAGATCGCTGAGAGATTAAATTCGACCGTTGATGATCATTTGAAACACTTAGGTTTAATCTCAAAATTCGACATGAGGGTTTCACATATTCTTACGGAAAATAACTTTTGAAGTCACGTTAATGCTTATAATTTGTTTAGTTTAGTTCGGTTTATTTACTTTACAACACTTATTAAAATATCTTAAATTGCTTTGTTTCTTGAAGTTGGGGTTCACGACTTCTCATGTTCTTGCTCTTAAACGACTAGGAACTGATATATTTTTAAAGCGTCACTGGGGTCGAGAAATAGGTTGTTTACAACAATGTTAAACGTAAGCGATTGTGGAGAAAATGAGATAAACCGGATAAAAGCACTTCGAAAGCCGATATTTATAAAAAAGGCGTTGCTATCTGTTTGATGGGGATTCAAACGATACGTTTTTTAGAGCTTCTACCAGATAACACAACACAACTGTCAACTTTTGGACAAATTAAATGATTTACTTAAGCATAAAATGCCAGAAATGATCTACAGAAAATGTTTATTGTTTTACCTAAATAATGAAGATATGATAGAAGTTTAGTAACTCGTCAAAAGCTTTTACAGAAGGGATGGGATATACTTCCACAGCAGCCATATATCTTCTGATTATTATTTCTTCCAGTCTCTAAAAAATTAATTGCAGAGACGCTAAAACTCTACTTCGAATGAAGTGATCAAAAATTACCTGGATAAGTTTTTTTGCCAACAAAAAATAAAATTTTCATCAGTGTATAGTCATGCTATTATCAGAAAGATAAAATGTATTCGAACATAATGGGCTATCAATAATTTAATAAAATATTTATTTACTATAGGGAACGTCGTCTAGAACTAATATTTTTCAAAGTATTTCAATAATACTACTGGGTGAATTGATCTTATACAGAGTGAGTTTTTTTTAGATGTTCTCTATGGGGATCTCGGAAACTATAAGAGAAATAGAAAAACGGTTAAATGGGGAAAGAAGTGTAGATTTACGAGACGAATAAAATTCCACTTTCAAAGTTTCCAAAAAAGTCAAGGGTAACTAGATATTTTGAAAAAAAAAGTAAAAACTGTCAATTTTTTCAAATCAATATATCACGGTTATTATACCAGATAGAAAAAAACTATAAAAGAGAAAGTTTTAGATAGTTTTTTGCAAATTAATGAAATATATTCAGAAAATATTTATTGCCATTATTTTCAGAGATTTACATTTTTTAAATGGAAACTATAGTCATGGCCGAATTCTATAGATTATTTTTTTCTCTTTAATCCAAAATATAAATATGTCATATTGGATTAAAGAGAAAAAATAATCTATTCATTCCATTTAAAAAAAATGTAAGTTTGCTCATATCTTGGAAAATAATGGCGATAAAAATGTTTTGAATATATTTTATTAATCTGCATAAAATTATCTAAAACTTTGTTTTTTACAGTTTTTTTTTATCTGTTATACTTACCGATTTGAAAAAATTGACACCATTTACTTTTTTCAAAATATCTAGTTACCCTTGATTTTTTTAAAAACTTTGAAAGTGGAATAGTATTCGTCTCGTAAATTTACACTTCATTCCCCATTTGACAGTTTTTCTATCTCTTATAGTTTCCGAGATAGAGAACATCTAAAAAAAATCACCCTTTATAATATTATGACATTGATGGATCTGTTCTAGGAATTAGTGAACTAACTTACTTTATCATGGATTGAGCAGATCGATTTTTGTTCGACTAAAGTCGATTTAGATGCTGCTATAAACTTCAAAAATGTTTAATTGGTATCTAAAAAAAGTCCATTTAATGAGCGGATATATTTACAGATTTATTTTTAGAGACTCACTTAAAAATAAACTTGTATGTCCGTTAATTAACTGGACTTTTTCTAGATGTATAAATTGTGATTTCTTCAGATTTGACATAACATACAGACGACAACAACAAAGAAATTACGATGAATTACATTCCCACTTCACCCGTGATGAAACATTTTTATGTTAATTAGAAGGTTACTTAAACAAAGTATTTAATTAACCTTCTAATAAACAAAGAAAGTGGTTTAAAAGAATCTAAATTCGCAAAAACCGATTAGTAATCTTTTTAAAGTAAAGAAAAAGAATCATTAATCGTTTCATTTCATTAATCTTCACGTAACTCAAAACAAAATATCTTAAGAAAAGTATTAAAAGGATATACAATTCGGCTCTCAAAAATCCCCATAAGAATTTCTTATTATTCGTTTGATTTACAAAATGTCTCTGCGTAATCAAAATATTCTGATTCAATCGAATATTATAAGCAAAATATGTTTATTTTAAACAAGAGACAGTATTATTTCCATGATTATAAAGAGTTGATTAAATATAATTTTAAAGGATACGATTACGAATGACACTATATCGTATAAACTTTGTTAGTACACTTAATTTGCTCCATAATGACGAGCAAATTAGATTTTTATATAAGTATCCTTAATTTACTCCTTCCTGAGCCACCGCGATCATCTCGGTTTTTAGGAGAGTGCTACGTGGACGACAGCAATTATTTCGCTTGAGTTCCGATTAGAAAAGATCTATAGCCCAAGACTAGTAACAACAAAAACTCGGAGGAGTGGTTTTAGTCCGTAGGATCCTGACAATACCCTATTTTCTCTCCTCTCATAAAAAAATCTTTCCAAAATTATATAAATATCTGAAAATACTAAATAAGTGTTACCCTTCACTTAATATTAATATATGTTTCCATCAAGAGTGTATCGCAATATGTATCAACTTTATTAAAAAATCTACCTTAATAAGCGTTAATTCTTGTAAATTAGATCCATATATTAAGATAATTGAATAATTCTTTATTTAAATCCTAGTAAAACAATTTAAAATTATCTTGACTAATTAAAACACTTGTTTCGAAACATAAATCATCTGTTACATCATTTCTGATTGGACTATTACATATATTGTATATATTAAAAATATATTAAAATCTTGAAATAATATGATACTCTAAATCTGATTTGACATTATACTTCTAAGTAAGAATTGATTCGTAATGAATTTCTTTATTATGTCATAACGCAAGTATTTTTACACGACCTCCTAACTAAAAGGTCACGACCCACAGGTTAAACACCATTGCTTAATAAGGCACGGCTTTAGCTAAATGAATGTTCAAGTAAAGTGGATCATTTTAATAGTGTCTTATGCAGAAGATTTCTGCAGTTCCTTTTTTAAGCTTTATAATTACCCTCCTCTCTGCTAAATAAAACATTTCTTTTGTACGTAAACGTGCTCGCATAATTATTCCTAGTCTTTGGTAAATTCATTACTTTCTTACATACTTAATATTAACCGATAGTACAATACTATTATAATGAAAATACATTCATTTAAATTCTATTTGGTTTTATTATTGAAAAAAAATGGAATGAAATAAAACTGTTAAATATTCATAACTAAAAAATATTAATATTATGTTTTGTATTTATTTTTAGTAAATCTATTTTCGTTACCTTAGCTTACCATGATAAAAACTAAATATTATACAAGAATAGAATAAAAGGTTAATGTTTTCGATTAATTATAGTTTCCCTGTCATCAACGATCACGGACCGGTTTCGAACTATTGTGAATCGTATCAGTGTAGTGTAGATGAAGTCCAATGCAAGAAACAGCCAAGTCCACTGTTATAAAATTTACAGGAAATGAAAAGAACGTTTAAAACTTTGTATAACAATTAATAAATAACTTTGAATATAGCAAGTTATAGACAAAGCCACACATAACGTATACAGGGTGACTGACGAAAAACCTTTGGTGCTGTATCTCGCTTATTTTTTATCCGATTTTAATAAATAAAACATCAAATTAAACCATTTTTAAAAGACTTTAATAGGATCTGAACTGTTATTTTTTCTCGCACCCAGTTTTTGACAAAATACGATCAACATTTTTTTTTAATTGCACTGTATATATATTTTTATTGATTCGCAAGGAGATTTTTTTTCTGAATATAAAATTGTAGATAAATTTATCCATACATCAAACTTAAGTCGAGAAATTGAGGATTAAAAAAAATAATAATAAGTCAAGTATCCATTGTAAACAATATACAGACCCTATTTTAAATGTCAAAAGTGACAGTGACACGATTTTAAATTATTTCATAATTAAAATGTTGCAATATTTCAAACACTGTACCAGAATTTTGTGCTTCTACAGAAATCGTTTTTCAGTTTTTGAAATCTTGCAACATTTTTATTATGAAATTATTAAAAATCATTGCAGTATTGTACCAATGACTGACACTGTCACTTTTGACATTTGGAATAGGCTCTGTATATTGTTTACTATGGGTATTTGATTTTTAATTTTTTTTAATCCTCAATTTCTCGACTTTGGTTTGATGTATGGATAAAATCGTTTACAAATTTAGATTCAGAAAAAAATCTCCTTGCGGATCAGTACAAAATATATATACAGTGCAATTTGAAAAAAAAAAGTTGATCGTCTTTTGTCAAAAACTGGATGCAAGAAAAAATATCAGTACAGTTCATATTAAAGTCTTTTAAAAATCATTTAATTTGATGTTTTATTTATTCAAATCGGATCAAAAATAAGCGAGATACAGCACCAAAGGTTTTTCGTCAGTCACCCTGTATATCAATTTTAGTTAATTTTGAATTTATAGTTTTAGAGATATTAAAAACAAAAATTGATGGACCTGTTCTTGCACAGTTTTTTAATAACAAAAATTTAAAAAGTCACAAAAAATGGAAATCTACAAGAACATTTAATTTATGTGAGAAAATGTACAAATCAGTGATATTTGATGCCAAGTGTGTGTTAATAAAATGCAGTAACATACTTGCTACCTCATTTCGTCCTTTGCCTTCTAACGTTTCGCCGTAAACATAAAAAAAGCTTTGCCCTGTACTCCCAACATGAATACAAAAATTGTATATCCATAGCTGAATTTTATAGAACACGTCCCCACTCGGTGATACTAGTAACGGCCGGTTTTGTTAAAAATCAAAAGATATAACTTCAATATTGTGATCACGTTTTGATAATGCTGTCTTATCTTTTATATCAGCATAAAATTTATCTGCTTTTGTTACAGGCAGATTTTTATCGCGTTGTAGTGTTCGTAGTTCTTCGTCAGACTCAGCAGCATTGATTTTCTTCTCCAACTTATCACACTTTTTACAGGTATCGGATTTCGGGTTTCTAAAGGATATCTTATAATTTTCACTGAAAAACTTTCTGAAGTACTCGTATTTTACCACGGGATTGCATGGCTTGTTTTGAAGATGCAGTTGATACTGCTCTGGTTCATGTTTCTCAATAAATAGTTGATGCATTTTTGCAATATTTAATTGTGGGGAAAGATAATAATAGTGCATATTATCCATCCTGCTATAATGTGACTTATATTTTGGAAAACTCAAAATGTGAATCCTTTCTTCAATAAGTTCAGGCAGTTTGTTTGGTCTATTATTGTGTTTGCCTCTTTTGTCTTCCGGAGGAGTTCCCTGTCTAAAGTGTATGTGTTGCTGCAAGCGATCAAGCCGGCTCTTGGTATTTGCATGTAAAGCTAAAAATGCTGTCTTGCAAACTTTCAGAGTCGTGCCTTCATGACGAACCTAAAATTTATTGTTAAACTTAATTAAACAGAACAAGGCGCAGTAGTAATAAATTATTTACCTAAAAAATATACGTTTAATGCTTGAAGCCATCACTTTGTGATACATCTTGAATCAGGAACTTTAAATGAAAATACACTTCGTTGATATCACACACAGGATTTATTACGTGACTATAGTTTCAACCTTTAAAAGGCCATTATCAAACGTTGACTGTACGTTTCATTTAAAGTTCCTGATATACGAAAAATGTTTGCCATGCTTTTCTCCTGAACGAGGCCTTTTTCGTTCTACAGGTTTACTATGAAGAAGGCCATACAAATGAGCATCCTGAATGTCTTTGGTTGATATGTCATAAAGAAATTTTTTTAGCACAGCCTATCGCACCAATTTTATCAAATAATTTTATCATTTTACAGTTGCAGCTATCTCCAAGAACTTTTTCTTGTGTTAATTTTCCAGCCGTATTTATATAACTTTCGCCCCTCGTTCGCTTTTGCTTGCGAATGTTTCTTTTCCAGGATTACGAATGAGGCGCTTTTTACCTGGTTGTGCCAGTTTTATTGAACCAGCAGAAGTGCCAGATTCTTCCGAATGTACAGAAAGCTCTGAATCCTCATTAGTTTTAAACTCCACAAAACCTTCCTCGGACAAATAATCTTCTTGAGTTTCAGTATTGAGGTTATGTTTATAATTTTCTGGTAAAAACTCATCGCCACTAGACTGAAATACATTTTCTTCTGAACTAGATGACATAGTGGGAACCGTAATTGTTTTTTTAACAAAGTTAGGTACACATAATTTGTAAAAGCACAGTAATAATATTTACAGAATAAGCGTACTGCCAAACGTTTGCAAACCAACTTTTGAGTGCATGAACAGGTTAAGTCCAGGCTTGTTATTGCACAGTATGAAAAAGTAGGCCTATCTATTAATCACTGCTGTAATTCGTAGTGCAACTTACAGCCGTACTAATAGACCGAGATTAATTCTGGGATTGTAGAATCCTAGATTAATTGTCGTATTTTTTTAGTTACATTTAAATATCACTGGTTTTATGTTGGTATCACGGAACAGATGATGGTATTGTCAATATAACCTGTGATTGTCAGTTGAGGAGCATGTGCAAAGTTTGTTTGCAAAAACATTAAATGAAAATAATTCTACAATTTTCATTGAAAATAATTATCGACTGTACTTACTTTAATCTTGATTAAATAAAAACAATGCTTATTCCTTGTCCCTTATCACACAAACTAACTTTGTTAATAAACATTTCACGTTCTTCTTTACTGACAATCACGTCAGCTCTTCCGTAACACCAACGTAAAACCAGTGATATTCAAATGTTACTAAAAAAGTTACTAAATCTGACAATGAATCTAGGATTCTATAATCCGAGAATTAATCTCTGACTATTAGTACGGTTGTAGGAGACCCGGTTCTTGGATTGGATGATAGAGCATTTAAAACTGTGCAACAATCAACCCCCAACTAATTTTTGCCCAAAAGTGGACTTGGTTCTTGCATTGGACCCTTCAGTTGAAGACAGGCAAACGGAGTTTTGTTTTGAAGTTTTGTCAAGGTATTCGTAAAGCAAGATGACACCTTAATTATCTTGATTTATTAGTCTTTTTATTTATTGTTCTAAATGTTATCGAAATAAAAGTCTGAACTATAAACAAATTTCGAGATATGAACAATACTGATACATTTTTAGACGTTACTTTGTAGATAATATAAATAAGATCCAAACATATCTTAAATATACTCAGTGACATAGAAATCGCAACACCAATAAGGGGTAGGAATTTTTTGACTAAACGAAGCACAAACGTTTAAATTTTAAAAGATAACAACAGATTAAAAATTTATTTCTATGGATCAATTAGTAATGACTTATTTGGCACATCTTTCATTTTCTTTAACTCTTTTAACGGATGTTTATTTTGCGAAATTGTGTTAGGTCTTTTGCTGTTGAGTGTGGCAACGTGGAAATTACCGCGAATTCGTAATCGGTTTGCGCAAAAGTGTTTTTTCGATTAGAGAAATTGCTAATCGCGTTAACCAAAACCAATCCATTGCTGTCAGGCATGGATTAGAAAGGATCAGGAACGTTGCAGAAGATAAACTAGGAGATACAGAAGAACAAATGAAGTTCAAGAGTGTCATCTTCAACCTATGGCAGCAAGAGACTTATTATCCAGTACCAGATCAATTGCTTATATGAGCCGTTTATTTTGAAAGTGGCCCAAGTCCATTTTTATCTTTTTTCAAGTTAACTGTGGTGACATTTATAACTTATGCTGAACTTTCAAAAAAATAAATCGAAATTGAAATATATTTAATACATTTGAAAATTTTGTAACACATATATTTTCATAATAATATAAATATTGAAAATTTAATTTTGAAACTGACCTAAGTCCACTTTTCATTGATAATGCTAAATAGTGCGGCCCAAAATCTTGAGAGCAGTGCTGAAGGTAATTTAAATTACATTATAATATTGAATTAAATTTTAAAGAATAATATTTAATTAAAGAAATTATTAAACCCATGGAAAAGGATAAAATCACAAGATTCCTTGATTCTCAAAGTGAAGAAGAATTAAAATCCTACAACAAATATAGAAAAAGATAGAGACTTTTAGAACTTCATTCTTCAACAGAGGAAGAGAAACTAATTGAGAATGAGAATTTACAAAATAACAGCTGCAGAGAAGGATTCAGAGAAAACAGAAGTGATACTTATATTCAGAAACTTTGTAAAATTAAACGAAATTCGGGGAAAAGATACTATACACAAACGGGAAAAATTATACCTGCCATCATGTCGAAAAGACTGCTTAAAAAATTTAAAGAAACAGAAAGAAAACGTATTTTTCAAATGTTTTGGAACTTAGGAGACTTAAAAGAGCAAAATATATTGCAATACGAAGAGACCGAACAGAAAAAAAATTGTTCAATCGATGGAAAATTATGTGAAAATCATAGACCCCAAATTTTTAATATCAGGTCATTCATTTTTACCTAATGACAGAGATTTTAGCTTTATAGAAATGTCGTTAAAAAGAAATCATTTACTGTATGTGCCACAAGATTATTATAAAATAATGAAAAAATGTAGAAAACGTAATACTTTCTTACTGAATGAAATGAAACAAGAGGATTTTATATCAACGAGACTCTTAGAAGAAGCAGTTTACAAAAGATCCAAAAATACCAACGGAGAAAAAATAAACTGGCTGCAAATATGCTGGATGCGATTTTTTTAAGAAATAAACCACATAATTATTTTATATAAAACAACCATGGATGAGAATGCAGAGTTTAAAATTCTTGATTTATTGCCACGTCAGGGTAGACATAAAAAAAATTGAAATATTGTATTGCCATTTATACAAAAGTATAAGTAGCGCACATGATGGACTTACTGCGATATATAGCTCTGGAACACCATAACTACTTTAAATCCCTTCCACATACTGATAATTTTAACGAATAAATTGTTATTAAATTTAATTTTTTTCTTCTAAAAATATAAAGTAAATAAAATGTTTTTTTAAATTTTTTAACTATATGTAAAAGACTTAAGCTCTTTCACATTTTATAACAAAACAAATTTTTATTTTGAAAGTGACCTAAGTCCTTTCAAGTACGCAAGGACATATTATACACTTAATAATAGCGATTTTTTTAATAGGAATTATTAAATTAACTCCTTTAAATACGATTTAGCATTGCGAGTCAATCATATACCTTACGTATATTTTTAATTTTGTAGAAACGCAAAACCTTAAATATTTCAATTTAGATAAATGGACTTTCAAAATAAACGGCTCATATATGGTTACCTAACGAAAGCCATCCTGTAATTTTTCGAACGGTTTGCCGCAGTGGTGTAGGTTGAGACTGTTCTGGAACCTAAAGTGGCATATAGTGCTGATTAGTGAAGAATCCCGATTTTGTTTGGGGATACATGATGGTCCATGATGAGGATCAGATGAAGACTTACATCAAACTGAAACTTTGGTGCTGTTTGGTATTAACTCGAGGCAATATGATATGTGGATGAGGTGATAGAACCCCATATTCTTCCGTTTCTTCAGCAATTGGAAAACACATTATTTCAGCAAGACAATGCCCGTCTTCATATTACAGGAGTTTCTGTGGACCGATTTGCAAAGGATAATTTTAATATCTTCTGATCTTTCACCCATTGCGCAGAATTGTAACCGAGTGTTTGATAATACTGACTGATTTTTGAGGATTGAATGAGTTTGATCATTTTTGTGGTGGAAGAAAGTGTCTGCTGCAATTCTAGCCTTTGGACGTTAATTTTCCTTCACTAATCAAGTTTCAATTGATTGTCATCAGGATGCTCATCACTTTCAATCTGCTGTGGACGATTCTCGAAATGTTTATGTTACTTAAAACATGCTATATGATTTACATTAACCTTAACACTGCGTCAACATTACATAGTATATTGAATAT
This sequence comes from Ontholestes murinus, assembly GCA_963969525.1. NCBI lineage: Eukaryota > Metazoa > Arthropoda > Insecta > Coleoptera > Staphylinidae > Ontholestes > Ontholestes murinus. The sequence goes on from OZ018393.1 coordinate 22,669,867, forward strand.
AACACCCAGTTTTACACAGCAACTTCTTGGTCATATACCATTATAAACTGCTGGTATTTACTGTAAAATCAACTGACTTGCTTGACCTCATAGATTAAAATTATTTTTTTACAAGACAATAAGTTAATATTGCGTACACGCACACCGTCCAAAGAATTACAACATATCCCAATTTCAACGTTCTCCTTGTTTCATCAAACTTAACCAATAAATGTCGAAACTGACCGTAATTAACACGAAATTCTCTCACATTTTCATTACTGTGCAAACCCGAACGAAACGTGCTTTTCCACAATATCCTTGAATTTCACGTCCTTATGGATATGTGTGTGTGTACAATATAATAAAGGCTCACGCGTTCGCTGCATGTGAGGGAAATTTGCCGGTTAACTAACCGCAAATCGGAACGTTCGAATCGCAATAGTTTTGTTATTAATCGCGTGGGTGTAGTCGAAGTCGTAATACACTCGGAGATAAAACGGGGTGTGTTTGATCTGATAATTTACCGTTCCTTATACGCATACGTATTAAATATTAAATATCTCCAGGTTATGCCAATTACACGTGTTATAATGTTATTAAGTTATTTATTGTTGTTGGTTATCTGTCAAACCGTGCCGCAAGTAATACTTTTGAAATAAATTATTGCACTGGTGAACTATTATTCATATATATTTAAGTCTAGACCGAGTTGTGATATAAATCCAAAATGTAGAATTAAAATCATCTATGTTATTTCAGTTGATTTAATGCATATAAACATAACAAAGAAACCTAAATGTTAGTCCAAAGAATATGTATCCTAAATATTGGGTTTGTGTTTATGTTTATTAGTCTTTAGTTTCCTTTCCAAAAAAAATAAACAAAAATTATAGCAAACGCACAAAAATTTTGGATGGATGAAGCTGGGCGAAGATCATGCAGCTGCGATGATCTTCCACTCTACTCTTGTTTTAGTCCATGATGTTGAAGGAAGTAATATCCTCTTGGACATCCGGATTCTTCTATAAAAGCTTTTATATACTTTTTTGACTCATTTCTAGGAGAAATTTTTTAGCAGTTTACATCAGCATGACAGATATATCACTGATTACGAGCTTGAAACGAAAGTTTTGTTGGTCTTCTTGAATATAATCAAAATAAAGTTATTTGGAATTAATGTTACAGTCTAAATCACATTTTCCAAGTTTTAGATATATATGTAATTAGAATTATTACTTGATAGACTTGTTACAATCAATATAATAAATTTTTAAAATGACCCTCAATGTGCTCCACGTGCCTCTCTCATAAAATTTGTTAATCAATTAACTCTACTGGTGTTTTATGTAACTTAATTAAGGTGACAATTAAATTACATTATTTTTTAACCGAAACAAGTCGAGTACCTCGCAAACGAATTGTATAGGCATTAATGGATCTAAAAGGTTTTTATGTGCTTTGTGTGTACAATTAAAGTGAAATGAGCTGCCTTTCTGCGAATGTGTCCATTGTCTGGTCCAATAAGACTAGCGTTTTTAATTTAGTCTGAACTTTTTATTATTAAAACTGGCGCCAGTTCCCATTTAATATCACAAACACAAAAGCACATTTCTAGACATCTGCAAGGCAGACGGGCCAGACAAATTATTACTAAGAGAGAAAATGAGTCCACGCCGACCCTTAATTGTTGCAAAATACTCGAAACTAATAATTAATAACTAAATTTGTACAAACTCATATTAAAGCCACCCAGTAGTACTACGCCTGTTTACCATGCGAAACTATCAATTACACACCGTGCTGAACTTTACTTTCACGACTAGGATTGCACTTAATCAACTTAATCGACGCTACTCGCTTTCGTTTTCCTCTTTTTTTTTTCGCTCGCTGTCCATTATAAACTCACGGGGGTAATTTTCTAAAGGATGCGATTAAGATAAAAGGCTAGTAGTTTTGACTGATTACGATCTTTAATTCAATTTTGCGCGGTGTGTATCGTGTGTGTGTCATTAAGGCCAGAGCAATTATGGTATTAAGTCCGAGGAAACAATGCTATCACAGGAAACTTTCGTTTTTATTTCGGCGACAGTGAAGTGTGGCGCAAGGAAAAACGCGACTGTGCTACCGTGAAATTGGTTATTATAAAGTAACGCAAGCTTGTTGTGCTATCCGCAATTTCATAATTGAAGGGGGCGGCAATTCGTAATGAGTGAAGACACACCCTCTCAAAAAATTTTTGAAGCATAAAGCTGTGCATGAATATGTTTAAAGTGTTTACATTCACGCAACGTCATATTTTGTCGTGTTGGGTTATAATTAGGAGGATGTCTAATTAAATATGCATTATTTTAAGTTAATCAACTGTTGCACAAAGTAATGAGAACATACATGACAAATACATCTTCACAATACATCACTGACAATTTATACAACTATAGTTTCGATCTTATCAGGTCACTTTTAAGTGTATGTTTTTGGGTACGAAACTGTACTTAATGATAAATTTAAAAAAAATGTGAACTCTTTATACGATTTATTTTTGTTATTAACAATGTTATTCTTTAAAACAGTTTAGGTACATTCATAATAACCTAATGCTCCAAATAAATAATATGCAGGCAAAATTGACAAAAGCAACCGTTTCATTAACAAGAACTTGGCGATTTGCTCGAGATCTTTCGTAAACTTTGTTTCAGCATTTAGAAAACTTATCCAATTAGTTAACAACCGCAACCTATTCATGAGACACTTATTGGGTATATTTCTTGAATAATCTCTTGGTGAAACATTATGGAATAATTTATTGGGTATAATTTCTACAATTTTAGCTATACATAGAACAAGTGACCTGAATGCTTATGGAAAATCTTCATGTTATAGAAATTAAACAATGCTCTATGTATTACCATTATTGGTATTTGCAGCTACATCGTTCGAAATGTCAATTGCGTAAACCAAGTTCTTTCTAAAAATAATTTTGTATGTCACTTCAAAATAAAAGAAATAACTTTTTGGATCATTTCTTGGATAGCACTTGTTACTATAGTTTCTCAAACCTTAGCTTGTCATTATCAAACAGTTAATTGCAAGATAAAGTTGTCGAAACTATAGCAACAAGTGTTATTAAAGAAGCGATACAAAAAAGTTAATTGTGTTATTTTGAATTATCAAAATGCACCAAGAAGTGGTTTACCTATCTGTATATCAATTGTTCCATTTTTTTGTCATTTTTAAAATTCTGAATGCCAATATATACTCTAAATGCAGAAACTTCTGCTTCGCGAGTAATTTATTGGCATGGTTTATTTTAAATCAATTCTCTTAGTATATAGTCACTCTATTTGTAATCAAATAAAAAAATTGTGATATGGCCACCTTATTAACTTCCCTCTACTAATAGTATTATAATCCTGAACATTTGTAGGGTCCTCAATAATACTTGGGATATGTTTTCCATATTTTGAAAACTAAAAGAAAAAACCAAAAGGGCCTCGAGTAAATATCCAATTCTGTTGAACTACTAAAAGGACGAAAGCTTAAATTTGAACTCCTTTTTGAAATCATGCAGGTTATCTGTGACAATCAATACGGGTTTATGAAGGGGCGTAGTGTCGATACTGCCCTTTATGGCTTTATTCAAAATATTAAAGATGCCTTGGAAGGAGGGACAATCGCATGTGGACTTTTTCTAGACTTATCCAAGGCGTTGATCATGAAATACTACTGAATAAATTATATAAATGTGACATAAGAGGTAGAGCCTACGAGTGGTTACACAGTTATAGTCTGTTCGTTGGATCTTCCGTCGTACGTCACAAACTATCGCTTCAAAAAACGACGAAAGTTTTACAGTGCGTTCTTTTTCTAACGCATTTGGTTTACTTTATCAGACTGAATGTTTTTGCGTCGTTTCTCGAAGCGATAATATGTGACGTACGACAGAAGATCCAATGAACAGACTATACCTTACTAATCGGAAGTAATTAGTACAACTAATTCAAAATGGTAAAATTGTGAAATCACAAACAGAAAATATAAAAATAGGTCTTCCACAAGGCAGTGGTTTGGGACCTCGCCGGTTCCTCATTTATATAAATGAATTTAAAAATTTATTTAACAATGAAATATACTAAAATACTTTAGTTCGTTGTAAAAAATTAACTAATAATCTAAAAATACGATCTAGCTAAAATACAAAGAATATAATTTCCTTTACGATTAATTAACTTCTCACTTAACCCGTGGTGAAATATTTGTATGTTAACAAAAGGATTAATTAAGCACTTTTTTATATTTCTCCGACTTTCTTTCGACCGTTGGTCACATATCTCCTTGAGAATGACCAACGGTCGAAACTAGTCGGAAAAATATAAAAATAGTGAAACATAACCAAGTGCTTAATTAATCCTTTTATTAATATAATTTCCTATGTGTTTATTAATACTCGAAAACTGAATTCAAAATGATAATTAGTTAGTAATTAAGTGTTTTCATTTTATTATTCCAAGAGTTGAAAATACACACAAAAATCTTGTAGTTTTATTAAATATTGTCATGTTTTCTTGTTCTGAAATATGATAAATAATACTAGATGAAGTTAAAAGTTCAGAGTTTTTTCGCTTTACTTCGACGATAAATTTTCTATCTTTGTAAATTATTTCATAACCTCATTGATAATATTAACTTTTTAAGTCGTTTTAAACTTCATGTACCTCGAATTACTTCTAAATTCTGCAGGACATTTGTTTATGATACACCTACTAAAAATTACTTTTCAAATTGTCCAGTTTTGCGTTTGTCGCGATTCTATAATCAATACTCATATAATGTTGACATCTTTGCTTCATCATTTACCATGTTTAAACACAATCTTAGTGAATGTTTTGAAATTACATACATGTTGCCTTAATTAATTTATTGTTCTTTTATAATCTTTTATTGAATTTTATTGTATCAATGTAATATATTACTGATGTAGCCCTGTAATTGGACTTTTGAGAGTGTTGGGTTGTAAATAAATACATAAATAAATTAAATTAACATAGCTAGCTGTTATCCGATTTTGATCCAATATAGTAAACAAGTTGACCAGCTTATTTACACATGCCACTCTTGAGGAAGAAAAATTTTCAAATACTTGAATCGCTTGTAACCAGGTTTGGACAATACGGCGGATTTGACAGAACCTCCCATCCAAGCTATTGAAGCTTTTGATCTTTAATGATAGGTGCGGCCTTGTCTTAATGGAATACAAAAACTGTCAAGAACTGACTGAGTGAAAAAAGCAATCTACCAGAAGGGCCAGAATTGGTAAATAGGAAGGGTGATTGACCAATTATGGCCCTTTCTGGTTGATTGCTTTTTTCAATCTGGTCAGTTCTTGACAATAGATGTCCGAATTTATGGTTTAGCCCGATGAGAGCAGCTAATAGTGGATGATTCAATTTTCAATCTTACCCAACACATTTTCTTGGTCGTTTGGGCCGGCTGACCGCATTTAGACCATGAACTGTTATCGGCTGCTGTTCTCATATGTGATCCATTTATCATTACCTATGATCATCCGCTTTAAATATGGATTGATTTCGTTCCTTTTCAGTAAAGAATTGCAGATATCAATTAGATCTTTGGCGTCAATTCGTGACGCACTCATACATGGAGCTTTTTCTTGAGACCAGCCTTATGAAAATGGTTATCTGGCTAACCTTAAGTTCGTTTGCAATGAAATAAGTGCTCACATACCGGGCCGATTCGACAATTTATATGATTTTATCGATATGTTCAACGATTGGTCTCTAGAGCGTGTCTCATCTTCAACGAACACAGTGCCAGCACGGTATCGTTGGAACCTCCGTTTTGTTATTGCATTCAATACTGTTGGGTCAATAAATAGCGCATTTTTTTTACACATTTTCGAATTTTCTCTTTTTTATCTGAAATATCCAACTAACTGGCTTCACTAACAGAAAACTGGCAAGGAAATTTTGAAGCGTAATGTCATTTCTAAATCGACATTGACATAATTAAAGCTGTATAGAATAGCATAATCAAATATGCATCAAGTCAAATTCCTGAAAAATACTAGATAAATTTGCTGTAAGAGTAAATAATAATTATAGTAATAAATAAGTAAAAAACTAAAGCACTCTAATAACATTTCAGCCGAAAAGTTCGCATCGCTTCTAAGAGAGGGCGCCACTAGATTTGTTTCATATGGTTTTCAGTGTGAACTAACTTTCAAACGATACGTGTCAAAATTTGGTAGCGATCACCTTGTTATTAGAAAAAACGATAAAAAGAAATTTTGTGTGTAAATGAAACACTGTTTTTTAATGAAAAAAAAAATAGTGCTGGAAAATCTTGGCTTGATAAGTGTTTTGCAACCTATCGTAAGTGGTTTGCTCAATTCAGTACAGGCCATGTGGGCATCGCATGTGCAGTGCGCGACCAAAAGAGGCTGTTACAGACGAAAGCATTAAAATCCACAAAATAATGTTGAATGATTGTAAAGTGAAGTTGATCAAGATAACAACAAAGTATTGATGATTCAGAGCACTGTTTGAAATTGTTTAAGCAAAATAAACAGGAGTTTTTGCATCAGTATGACAATGGATGAAACTTGGCTCCATCGCCACACTACAGAGTCCAATAGGCAGCCAGCTGAATGAAATGCATGCGACAAACCCAATCACAAGCGAGGAAAAAAACAACAGTCGGCTGGCAAGGTAATGGCATCTGTATTTTGGGATACGCTTGGTATGATGTTCATCGATTATCTTAAAAAGGGAAAACAATCAACAGCTACTATTATATAGCATTGCTAGAGTGTTTGATGAAATCGGAAATCGAAAAAACGGTCCCATTTAAGGTAAAAATGTGTTGTTTTACAAGTTGATCAAAACGATGGTCAAACTCAATTAATTGGCCTAAGAATTGCTTCCTCGCCCACCGTATTCTCCAGATTAGTGATGAAATCGCGAAAAATTGATCCCATTTGAAGAAGAAAACAGGTTGTTTCACCAAACCAATGCGCTGTGTTACAAGTTGATCAAAACGATGGTTAAACTCAATGAATTGGCCTACGAATTGCTTTACCACCCATCGTATTCTCCAGATTTGGCCCCAGCGACTATTACCTCTTCGCAGACTACAAGAGAATGCTAGCTGAAAAGAAATTTAGCACCAATAAAGAAGTAATAGCCGAGATAGAGGGCTATTTAGAGGCTAAAGATAAATGGTATCGAAAAGGCAACTATGTTGAATAATAAAATTGAATTTTGCCAAAAAATGTTTTTTCCTTCATAATGATACGAACTTTGTAGCTTATTTGTTAATAGGTAAAAATTACAGATATGATAATTTTAGTTATAGAGTTATAATGATATCCATAATGATTATTAGTAAAATTCTCCATTTTTTCTCGTTGAAAACAGAATTTAAAGAGCTTCAGGAATAAGCTATTAAGTTGAATACCTCTTAGATTGAGAAATTTCTAATCGAACTTCAACAAAATATTCAAGAAAGCTATATTTAATTAATTGCTCACTTAACCGGTGGTGAAACATATTTGAAAAATCTTGATTAGAAATTAAAATTACTCCTTGATAATGACATATTGTCGAAACTAGTCGGAGAAAAAATAATAAATATTCTGTGAAACAAACAAAGTGTTTTTAATTTCTAATCAAGATTTTTCAAGAAAGCTGTGTAAAAAATGATAACGTTTGGAATGTAAGAAAATAAAAATCCACTTCACAATGGAGAGACTATGATCGATCAAGAAAGTATAAGTGTTACAAGCTATCTGGGACAGTTGCACCGAGCAACATTTCCAAACATTCTAAGAAAAATGTAATTGGTAGACAGAAGCAGCAATGGTCGATAAAGGCATTTAAAGTATTTTTCATTCATTTATTTAAACTTTAAAATGCCTTGCTAGCACTGTAAATAAAACCATTAAATAAATACATAAAGTTTTTACAGAAATTTGCACAAAATAAAATAATACACAGAAAAATATTTTTAAGAAAATCTTCAAAAAATTAATGTTTGGTTTATTATTAATACAGTATATATTTTATTCAAACCTTCAAAATAATAGCAAATGAAATAATTTTGGACAGTATATGTTAGCTTACTTTATTGAAAATGAAGAATATTTATTTTAGAATGAATGCCTGGTTGTACCATAGATATTTCAATTTGGTTGTAATGTATTTTAATTTGTAGTTGTAAGTTTTTCCTCAATATTACAAAAGTCCGTTATTGACGAAATAAAAAAATCAGTAACCTCAGAATTTATTTCTTGAATGACTTTGATGGTGAAACGTTTTAAACATTTTTTCTCTATGTTACTCGACTATTTTCAAACAAACCAAGTGTAATTTAATTTAAACCTCCATCTGTGCTAAGAATTTAGTTTGTTTCCCATCATTAACAAAAACATAGAATATATTTTACAATAAAGCAAATAAAGTTTTCTTATGCTCTTAGTTAGAGGAGAGAATAAAAAAATGAACAATATTGGCCATGTGAGAATCCAAAAAATTGAGCATTATTGGTAATATTGAAAGGGTAATCAGTAGTAATCATCATTTAATAAGAATTCACTATATAGCGTTTACCATAATAGATAGTAATAGTAATTATGGTAAATAATTATCTGCTAACTTACAAGTTTCAATAAATATTTAATAAATGTACATTCTAAACAATTGATTGTGAGTTGAAGTTATGAATATCTATATCAACTAAATTAATCACATTTGCTTATTCTAGTATAGTAATTTTCATGACCATCAATTCCTTCAGTATTAATTACTATTGTATTAGAAAATTCTAATCGACCGGTAATTAAAGCACATGATTTAATGTCCCGAAAAAGAAACAATGAAGCAATTAAACACGTAACACGGTGACAATAAAAACCTCGGGTCATTAACTGGAATTGTTGGTTTTAGGCGCAACTGTTACGTAACAAACTTTCCCATTAAACGCGGAGCCGTATAATTGCCGAAGATTTGTTTGGTGAACGCGGCAACTTCAATCTTCCGCCGATGGTTTTCCAGAAACGAATCCCACGTCCTAATTCGTTTCACTAATGCGTACTTAATTGTGTCACAACGTTCCATTACCAACAAAGTTCACACCGAGGCTATTTCAATAATACATTGTTATCTCTATTAAAGCAGTGACACGAATTCTGCGGGATATTTTGGGCGGTTTTAATTTTGAAGCTCATTTGGTTTTGCGAACAATTTTTATTCTCAACGTACCCTCCAAACAAATTTACACACAAACCAATCTGTAAACATTTTCCGGTCATGTCTTCAAGTTATCAGGTGTTGGCAATCCATCAAAACAAACACCACTCGCGCGATGCTATCGGACTGTTCCTCTTTGCATTATGTAACCCAGAAGAACTGGTTTCCTCGAATGGCGTAATTAATCGATTGTTCAAAATGGTCATGGTCACGGACATACACGCATGACAGTTTTTGCATTGGCTTTGTTGGTGGAGTATTAATTGTTGGGCAGCATTGCTGTACAATGGTGGACGTGAGAAATTAATCCCGAGCGATATCGCGCTTCTCTATAAAACCCGCATTCCACGCGGACAAGATCGATTCCGGTTTTCATCGCGAGATGATTGAACTATCGATCGATAGTCGTTTTTATCGTTGATTTATTGCTTGGATCTAATTAAATTAATAGACTTTTTACAATATAAACATTATAAAATAAAGCATAAATTGTGTATTTATAACCTTTTCCTTTTCTATACATCAACAAAAAAGGTATTCAAAGATAAGAAGCTGAGAAGAATTCTTAAATTTATATCATTTATGATTTTGGTGAGCATTACTTGTCCTATTTTAGCCCTTTTTAAACTTTATATAAAGGACGATATAAGGCCAGCAGTACCTATTGGAACCATGAAACATGTTCAGTTGTATTTTAGTTGTCTGTGAGCAAAGTCCAGTTTCGCTGGTAGTGACTGTGCTGATTATGTGCATGTGTGTTTACAATGTTCAAGAAAATAAAGCACGACGCCAGTTGCGAAGTTAAGACCTTGACAAGATTTCTCAACGCAAGAAATGTGTGACCATGCGTTATTCATCATCAATTGAAGGATGTGTATGGAAAAAATGTTATGGATGAATCGTCTGTTCGGCGCTGGTGTCTGAAAAGAGAACACTCATGATGACGAGCGTTCGGAATGGCCGTCAGTCATTACGGACGAACTTTCAACCATCCATCCTATAGTCAAAAACTTTTTGACAGGAAAGAAAGATTACGTATCTCAATACAATACGGACGTGGCATATGAAACTGGGATACAAAAATTCGTCACACGTTAGGACAAATGCTTAAATTTGTATAGCGACTATGTAGAGGAGTAGTTTAAGGTATGATCTTTAACAATTAAAACTTTTATATTTTTTTTCGTTAAAATATACTAGTTTTTTTAATATTCACAAACGGACACTACTTTCCGGATAGCCCTCGTATATTACTCACAGAATACACAACAAAATTAACAACTTTGCGGAAGTTTTTATAAATATATTAGTGTATAATAATGAGGCATATTCTTCAATCAAAAACTAGTTTTGACACCTTCAAAACTTTTAATTATTGATTTTTTAGTTTAGTTTATTTATTTTACAACATCTATTAACAAAAATACATACATAAATATAATTAATCACTTTGAAATTTGGAGTATAGATCTTGAAAACGGAGTTCAGAGTTTCTCGCGTTCTTCCACTCGACCCATTAAAGAAGTTTTAACTAATTAGGTTCAGATTTCTGCAATCGAGACATTTAAAACCCTGAATTTAGAATTTGCCTATTATTTCGGTATTAGATTAGATTTTCGACCCATCGCAAATTTAAGAGTTCGTTTCCTAATGATATTTTTAGAATTAGGAACTATAAGGATTTGAAGGGTATAATTTATAATCATTCAAATCTCAACAGTTCCTAGTTCTAAAAAATTCATTAAGAATTTAATTATTCTATTTTTTGAATAGGAAATTAGGAGATTATGAATTATGAGGATGATACTTAGTTACAATGCAATGTTTTTAGCTTAAACTTAAAATGTTGGGATTTTTATTTAAGGATATTTATTCATTCATTGAAACTTAATTGGATATGATTATATTATTTAGAATATAGATAAATTAACGTATACAAAGTTAAAGGAAAAACATACATAAAATTCTAACACCACGTCGAAGGGCGAAGTTCACTCTTTTGGATGATCTTCCTCTTAAATCCATAACTCCTCCCCTTCATTGATTTGCAGTAATCCAAACAAAGCACCTCGAAGGCCAATCATCCCCGTAGTCTTTCTAGATATTAAAAAAAGAGTTTGACTCTGCATGGCATCGAGGTTTGCTTTACAAATGTGCACTGTTAAATATATCCCTCCATCTAATCATTTTGATCAATGAACTCCTAACTGAACGCTCCTACATAATAAAATTCTGCAAGACTTACTCCCATTCTTTTAAAATCCAACAAGGTGCCCTTTAAGGTTTCTCTTTCACCCATCTTATATAATTTATACTGCTCAAACATTTTCAACCATGATCCCAATTTCTTTAACCCAGAGTTATGCCCACTCCTATTTACCGACAACACTATCTTGGTATCCCATGCTCCTACCCTACAAGCTACACTCTCATCTCTTTAAGCACCCCTGAATTCCCTTGATACGTGGTTCTCAAAGTGCCGTATTCAAAATCTAAGTTTCTCATCCGTATTTCCACAAAATTACTCCTTCATCGCCCAAAATAAAAATTCCGTACTTCAGAAGTTTCCCCTTCCCATACTTGTAAATACCTTGGTATAAATTAACATTTAGTTAATTTTTGGCATCTTAAACGGTTAGGATTTTTATTTAAGGAGATGTATGCATTCATTGAAGCTTAATTGGGTTACATTATTTAGAATATAAATAAACTGATGTACACAAAATTAAAGGAAAAACATACATAAAATTTTAACACCATGCCAAAGGGCGGAGTTCACTTTTTTTTATGATCTTCCTTTCAAATCCATAAACTCTCTTTCACTGATTTGCAGCAAAACTGCTTGAGATACATATACTTAGCCATTTTTATGCTTCTTTTCCTTTAATTGGATGATATATTACACTTATGTCGTTGTCTTTGAAAAAAAAAAATCGTGAACTATACCATGTCTTCTAATCAAAATCCCAACAATTTTGAAAGTGAAATTACAGTGTATTGTATTGAAGTCTTCAAACTTTCAACAATTTTTTGTTATGGACATACACAGTAAAACAATTTTTTAACTTTTTTAACGTAAGGGGATTATGACTAAAGGGAAATGATAGTTAATTACGATATTTTTAGTATGTTAACATAATTTCGTATTAGAGTTTTTAATTTTTTAATTTTGATCTGTCTGTATAGGCAGGATTTTTACTTTTGGCCTTTGGGATTTTGAAATTAGGGCAGAATTAATAGAATTAGGGGGATGATAAGTAAATACAATATTTTTAGGATATGAAACTTTTGGGATTTGTACTTTTAGGATATTATCAACTATAGGAAGTGGAATCTTCTACGATTAACTTTTCAAATACTAAACAGTTTTGCACTTGTGTACAAAACCGTGCATATATTATTGAACTTTTAGATATTGGTAATAGAAGAATCTGAATTGAGGGGATATAGGTTCGTATCATCTGGTACTTATAGGATTTTGAATCAAATATTTTGGGAATTGTAGAAATCATTTTTGTGCTTCTGGGAGTGTAGAAATTATGTTTCAGCGACTGGGATTATGAATTGAAGGAATAATGGTTAAAGTTTTTAGTATTTGCAATAAATTGATACTTGTTCTCAGCACGCGTAGGATTTTTATTTTTGAGATGTTTACACTTGGGCATTATTAATTAGGAGAATTTCCTTATATTGTTAGCATTTGAAATTTTTGGGGTTTTGAATTAAGGATATTATGAGATGTAGCAATGCGAACCTTTTACGATTAACTCTTCAAACTTTCAACAGATTTGCACTTATTGTTTTCACAAACCGAATACACAAATTTTGGCAATGGTTGAATCTGACTTAAGAGGATGAAAGTTAATTAAGGTACATATTCTTAACATTTGCAAAGTTTAGGGTGGTGATTTAAGAATTTTGTGGGCTGTAGGAATTATGATCTTTTACTACTAAAACTTTCTACAATTTTACATCTGCTATGTCCAAAGCATTATTTTTATGGGTTTGGGCTTTATTTTTCAATGTTTGCTATATTCGATACTTACTATGCATTTAAACTTTTTGGATTTTATCATCATACTGTTAAGAATTAATGAGATAATATTAGGTGAAGAGTAATAATTGTTTTCTTCCATAATGTTTTTATGTTCAGTTGCCCTTGATCTTCGCGGACCATTTTAAAAGTTTAAATGAGATAATGGCCAATTATAGTTAAAATCTCATACCTTCAATAATTTTGCTAGCTTACAATCACTTAACTGAATGCATCTTTAATGATAATGATTCTATGAGATTGAGATTGAGAAATTTATTGGCAGTTACGAATAACGGTAAGGATGTGTAATTTTTAACTCAGAATTTTGGTATTAGAAGATTGTCTAGTAGGCATCTACAACTTTAGCGATTGTGATTTGAAAATTTTATTTTATAGCTTGTAGAAATGTTGATCTTGTACGACTACGGCTTCTAACTTGTATCAGTTATACATAGCTGCTTTCCTTACATGATGCAAGAAGAGTGGAAGGCCATAATTTGTTATTGTGAATTCGAATTACGTATGTTTTGTAATTAATTTGTAATTATACCAGATGTATTTTTTAAAAAGAAGACTATAGATAAATTTGGTTTGGGCACGTAAGTTTTTGTTTTAATTTTTATTATGGTTTAATCCTCATACTTGCACAGGTTTATCATGCAATCAATTGATAGGATTTATAATCTGAAATTGTAGATAATTTGGTTTGAAAGGATTATAAACTTTAGGAAAAATTGTTCTATTGTATTCAAGTCTTCAAAATTTTACATTAGTTCTGGGCATAGGCAGTTTTTCCATTTTCAACCTTCGAGTTTTTAGGATAAGGGGATCATGAATTAAGGAAATTATGGTAAATTACGGTACTTTTATCATCTGAGTATATTCACGTATTAGTTGTGCAATTTTAAGATAACCATGACAGAAAAACTTCAACGGCTCAACTTTTTTATTGAGAGTTTATTTTTACAAAGTTTAGCATCAATCGTATTATTCTTTCCTGATGCTGCATTTCATATAAAAGTGAGCGTATATAATAATGAGGCATATTCTTCAGACCTTGAATTTTGAATTTGCCTAATTTTTGGGCATAATAATTTCGATCCATCGTAAATTTATGGGTTAATTTCTTAATGATATTTATAGAACTAGGAACTGTGGGCATTTCTAATTTAAAAAAAAACTCATTAAGAAACTAATTATATTATTTAGAACTTTTGAAATTTTAACATTAGGGGATTATGAATTACGGGGATGATATCTTGTTACAATACTAAAACTGTTGTGAATATTATTTAAGGAAATTGTGAACTATCTATATTAGAAGAAACGGTTCTAATCAAAATTCGGATTCCGGAATTAGGGGGATGTTGATTAAATACAATATTTTGAAGATGTGAACATTTTGGGATTTTGTATTATGGATATTATCAACTATAGAAATTGAAATCTTCTACGATTTCTACTCAAATACTGAACAGTTTTGCACTTGTGTATAAACCGAACATATATTTTTGAATTTTTAGACATTAGTAATAGAAGAATCTAAATTAAGGAGATATAGGTTAATTTAGATTTTCGTATCATCTGGGACTTATAGGATTTTGATTCAATTATTTTGGAATTTGTAAAAAGTATGTTTAAGCTTCGGCTTTTAGCATAACTAGGATTATGAATTAAGGGAATAATGGTTCAAGTTTTTTAGTATTTGATCTGCCTTTAAACTTGCAATAATTTGATATTTGTTCTAAGAACATGTTGGATTTTTATTTTTGGATTTGAATGTGCTTATATAGGGTAGGATATTATAAGATGTAGCAATGCGAACCTTTTACAATTAACTCTTCAAACATTCAACAGTTTTGTACTTATTGTGCAATTTTAATATACATATTTTACCTTTTTAAATTTTGGCAATGGAGGAATTTGAATTAAGAGGATGTTAGTTAATTAAGGTTTTCTTAACATTTGCAATTTTTAGGATGATAATTTAAGAATTATGATCTTTCACTATTACGTCTAAAAGTTTCTACAGTTTTACATCTGCTTTGGACATGTGCGTTGTTTTTGGGTATTTTATCATAATACTGTTAGGAATGAATGAGATAATATTACGTGAAGAGTAATACTTGTTATGTTCCATAATGTTTTTATTTTCAGTTGTTTCGGTATTCGCAGCCCGTTGTCAATGTTTAAATGAGATAATGGTTAATTATAATTAAATTCTCTTACCTTCAATATTTTTGCTAGCATACAATCACTTAATGCATTTTTAATGATTTATTATCAATTAGTCTTCAAGCGTTTAAAAGTTTTACAATAATATTGGGTATGTGCAGAATGTCTAATTTTTTAACTCTTAGGGTTTTGGTATTAGACGATTGTCTAGGAGGAGCTAGCTATTTTGATTTGAGAATTTTATAGCTTGTAGAAATATTAATTAGAAATTATTTAAGGAAGGAAAAAAGAAAATAAATCCGTACACATCAACAATATAAGAGATTACAGAGATAATACAATACTAACTTACAATTTAACAATCTCAAAGACATTTGCGACCATTTTGAAAATGCGTTTCAAGAATTAAACAGCAATAACTTTGACAACAACTTTGAAGACATAGTAAACAACTGATACGACATGATCCAACAAAAAAATATATTACCCTTCCCATCGATGACAAAAGACAACATTGACGAAACGGACTACTTTACAATATTGAACTCTGGTAAAAATTCAACTCCTGGCCATGACAATATCCACCGTTTCATAATTAAAAAATACCTTACACTGTCCAATATATTATCCTAAATATACTTAACTTTTGCTACATCCACCAATATATTCCTCCCTAATGGAAGATAGGAATAATTGTTTGTATCCCAAAACCAGACATGGATCCCTCATTTGTTGCTAATTATCAACCCATTGCTCTACTCCCAGTCCTAGATAAGCTTTTCAAATTCCTGATAAAACAAAAAATCCTTAATTGCACAATATCGTTCATCCCTAAATAACAATTTGGATTCTTAACCAACAAATAAACCAATCTTCCTTTTTACTATCCCAACTTCCAACATTCAAACAAAGTATTTCGAAAGCCAATCATCCGCCGTAGCCTTTCTAGATATTAAAAAAGCGTTTGACTCTGTGTGGCATCGAAGCTTGCTTTTCAAATGTGCACTGTTAAATATGTCCTACCACCTAATCATTTTGATCAATAAACTACTAACTGATCGCTCATGCATAGTAAAATTCAGCGTCTTACTCTCAATATTTTAAATCCAACAAGGTGACCCTCAAGGTTCCCCCATTCACCCATCTTATATAATTTATACTGCTTAGACCTGACCCCAGTTTCTTTAACCCAGACTTATACCTACTCCTAAACACTGTCTTAGTATTCCATGCTTCCAAACTACAAACTGGACTTAATCTCTTCAATAATTACTGAATTTCCTTGAAACATGGTTTTCCAAGTAAATTGTTCCCATACTTGTAAATCCCTTGGTATATTATTCGACTCCAAATTAACATTTAAATCCCATGCCCTTTCCATTAAATCCAAAGTTAAAGCAAGGGCGCAGCATTTTCGATTAATTACGTACAAAAACCAAGGCATTCCTAAACAAACAGCCGTGAAAATTTACAAAGAGATTTACCAACCTTTGCTTGATTATAGAGCTATCTTCTTCACCCAATGTTGCCCCTCGATACTCCACCATTTCCTAGTAGCAAAAAGATCCGTACTTCGCACCTTGATCAAACCCCGACATCAAAATAACCCACTCTACAATCTAACCAGTGAAATGCTCAACCCAGATCGCCCCGATTTCCCAACGTATATTAGCCATTGCTGGAAAGTTTTTCATTAAACCCCATAATTACGATCTCCTGAAAAAATATTGTACTCCTCGCAATCCTAACATCCTACCTAAACACCAGTATGCAACAAACACATTGCATCAATTCATTTGTTCGCATCATCCAGACAGTTAGTCAACCTATAGTTTACACCCAAGAGCGCCGGATTTAAATTTGCCGCCATTTATTTAATACGAGTTATACGGTGATTTTTTTGACAGTTATCACGTACAGACCACGCGATTTAAGAATACGAAGATAGTATCCAAACGAACAACGTTTAATTATTGTGAAAACACATTACAAAAATTGCGAAAACAGTTCGACAATTACGTCAAGTTTTCAGTCGCAATAATGCGCCAAATGAATTGACAGTGAGGCGTTTAATTAACAAAATCGAGACCAAATTTACGCTTTCGTCGTCGTCCTTGTTGGCCATACGAAAATATAGCCACAGTAAGGGAATCTGTGGCCGAGAATCCAGGGACTTCCATTTGGCATCGAGGTCAAGGATTAAACATTCCAGAAGCACTATGCAACGAATTTTAGTAAAAGATATGCACTTGCACGAATACAAGGTTCAATTGGTGTAAGAAATCAAGCCAAGGGACCATGAGCAGTGCCGTGGATTTGCTGATTGAGTGTTGGAACATCATCAAATTAATGCGGATTTTTCGAAGAAAATCATTTTTCAGATGATGCACATTTTCAACTCGACGGATACGAAAATAAGCAAAACTGTCGGATTTTGGGTGCTGAAAATCTTCGTGTGATACTTGAAAAACTAATGCATCCACCGCGAGTAACTGTTTGGTGCGCATTTTGGGCTAGCGAAGTTATTGGGCCGTATTTCTTTGAAAATGCGGCTGGAAATGCCCTAACTGTTAATATATAGAAATTTGTTGTTGAGTTACGTGAAGATATAATTAAAACTTGATTAAAACACTAACACTTTCCTCACAATTAATTTTTATTTCGCTAGATGTACATTTCGGGTACTATGCACCCATTATCAATAGCTTATAACTATTGATAATGGGTGCATAGTACCCGAAATGTACATCTAGCGAAATAAAAATTAATTGTGAAGAAAGTGTTAGTGTTTTAATCAAGTTCTAACTGTTAATGGTGTGCTGTATCGCGAAATGTTAACGGAGTTTTTTTGGCCCGAATTTGATGTAATTGATGTGGAGGACATGTTTTTCCAACAAGACGTTTTTCTATGGGGCTGTGTGAAGAAAAAGATGTATGCGAATAAACTTGAAACAGTTAAACATCTTCAAGAGGAAATACGACGCGTTATTGGTGAAATACAGCCACATTTATGCGAAAAAGTTATTCAAAATTTCAACAGAAGAATAACCCTGTGCCAGAGGTTTCGTGGTGGCTATCTGCCTGATGTATTTCACGTTTGATCGGAACTATTTTTCTTTATGTTGAAATAAAAATGTTTGCTTAATTTAGAAAAATAAATGTGTTTTTCTTTATAATTAAATCCGGCGCTCTTGTAGGGACACCCTTTATTTGTAACGTCAGGGCAGAAAGACCTTAGGTCGATAGCTCAGACAGGTGCGTACAATATCTTCAGTCAAGGCTCATAATTATTGTACAAGTAAAAATAAAATTAAAAAAATGTAAATGTCTGTAATAAAGATGTTGAATAATAAGGAAGGAAAATGAAATAAAATGTTTAAAAGACTAAGCAGCATAACTTAAGAAGAACTATCTGCAAGTCCATTGAAAAGTCAGGGACAATTTATTAGTGATTAGAGAAAAATATTCTACATTCAAAACTGGATAATTGAATTGAAATGGAACTTTGATTTGTTATGCAATAATGATATATAGGCAATTTAAAAACTAGGTGCGGTAGAATTTAATGACACATTGATGGATGAAACATTCTATTGATTGATCCTCTACTAGGAATTATTTTGTTTCAGGATGCGATTCTTGCAGTCCAGAAGTTGATAATTAATGTTTTAATCTATATTTCAAAATGTATTTTACTTCAGCAAGCAATAACTTTTCGCCCTATATTTATCTGCAGTGGAGTTAAGGTAATTACAGCAAATGGTATATAAATTGCCCCCCTCGAGAAAATATTGTCTATGACATCTAAGAGTATTGATCACCCATAAAACTGTTTTTTTTTTCTCTAGTACAAGTATTAAGAATGTTGCCCGTTGTGTCAGGGTCCCACTGGGAAATTTCTGCTTGCAACGATGGTTCGATCCGCCACGTACACATGTCGTACATAGGTCTAATTTATTAGGCACGTCTTGCTAAAACTAAAGCCATACCCGACCAGAAAACCGCATGCTTTAATTTATTACAATCCCACCTAAACCACGACACGCATATTTACAATTTATATTCATAGCCAGCCGCAAAATTTTAGTAATATATATATTAATAATATATTGATGTTATTAACTAACGTAAAATTATTATTCTTGTTCTGTTGCAGAAATTATAGATTTTAAATATTTACCAAATATGAGAAATATCACGCTATTTTAGCAATAAATTATAGTTTTTATTATTTAATTTATTTATTACAGTTTTGCACTCCTTTCTAATAAACAAAATATTACAAAATAAGAAAATATGACCAAAATTTTGGCCGAAATAACTACTATTTGCATTTAGGATTAACTAACTTAAGTGATTTTGATAATATATTACTAATTTGAGATCATTTTCTAATCTAGAAACATAAAAAAGTATAATAATATATTAAATCTAGTAGTTGTTTTTTTAGTAATAAAGTGTAGAATAATCTGCTTCAAATGATCTTTTATATACAAATAAAAATCGGTCCAGACCATTTAGAGTACACTTTAACAAGCATATCAATGATATACCACAATTTCATTTGAATATACATCTGAGCACCCTTCGCATATTTTGTACTTACACCGGAAGTTTATTCAACATCTGTTATGAAGCCACGGGGTCACGTTTTGGTTTATTGCTGCAACACAATGCGGTACTACAATGTGCATGTATAAGGGGGAATATGACCATAAAGCCATCATTTATGTAAATTCCGATATTACAGGCGGGCCCGAATCTTCAAAGAGCGAAATACTTTCTTTTTTACGAATATAAATCGGTTATAAAGGTGGTATTGTACAGAGAGTGAGAAGATATTGATCCGAACGAAAAATATTACATTGTAATATTATGGACTTTTCTATTGATAATTCTATAATATTTGCAGAATAGTTGAAAAGGAAAAATAAATGTTAACATAACACACTGTAATATTTAAGTGAAGTAATAATAATAAAATTAATATTTCGTGGTAGATTGTCGATTATTAAAATAAGGAAAAAAAATAACTTTCTTATACAAATTTTTTATTTACTGTGTCTAGTTTTAATTACACGGTAACCATAACAAGTTGGCATAAATAGTTATTTGTTTTCTTTATTATAATAATAACACACTAACCATCACACTAATTTATGGAAGCGGGCGAATCGAATTCACAATCATAAGATACAATTCGACCGTCAATGCTCACCACTGTGCCTTAATGGTCCAGATAGTAGAGCACTGGACTAGCAATCAAGACTTCATAGCTTATAATCGTGCCTCCAATACATTACTTAATTATTACTTCATACTATATTACAAATTAAATAAATGAATTATACAAGTACGAAGGTAGAACGAAAAGTTTCCGGAATGGGCAAGAAAACGCAGTAATTAAACAGGTTTTTTTTTTTTTCAACATAGTACCCTTGCAGGGCGATACACTTTTCCCAGCGGTGCTCCAACTTTTTTAAGCCTTCAGAAAAATATGATTTCGGGAACTCTGCAAAATAAGCTTTAGTGGCGTCGATGACCTCCTCATTTGACGTAAAGCGCTTGCCTCCGAGCCAAGTCTTCATGTTTGTGAGCAAAAAGAAGTCGCACGGGGCCAGGTCTGGAGAGTACGGAGGATGCGGCACCACCTCGTAGCCCAATTCAACCAATTTAGCATTGGTGATTCGGGATGAATGGGCGGGCGCGTTGTCGTGGTGGAAGAGCACTTTTTTCCGCTGCAAATGAGGCCGTTTCTCCTTCAATATGCCATTGAATTGATCCAATAAATCGCTGTAGTATTGTCCCGTGATAGTTCTTCCCTTCTGCAAAAAGTCGATGTGTATCACACTTTGCGAATCCCAAAAAACGGTGACCATGACCTTTCCAGCCGATGGGACAGTCTTTGCTTTCTTCGGAGCAGATTCGCCTGGAGAAATCCACTGTTTCGACTGTTGCTTGGTTTCTGGTGTGTAGTGGTGGATCCATGTTTCGTCCACGGTCATGAATCGGCGAAAAAAATCCGTTGGATTACGCTTTAACAAGGCCAAACACTCTTTCGAAGTGGTCACACCATTTCGCTTGTTGTCCATAGTCAGCAAACGCGGCACCCATCGCGCCGACAGCTTCCTCATGCCCAAATGTTCGTGCACGATATTTTGCACACGTTCATATGAGATGCCCGTGGTCTCTACTATTTCGCGCAACTTCACTCGTCGATCGGCTAACACGAGATCATGGACTTTGTCGACCATTTCTTCATTTGTGGCCGTTTTTGGACGTCCACTGCGTGGTTCATCCTTGGTGCTCGTACGGCCACGTTTGAACTCGCTCACCCAGAAACTAATAGTCGAAAATGAAGGTGTGGATGTGCCATGAACTTTCTGCAAAATATCTCGTATCTCCGTCGCCTTTTTCCCATCCATCCAGAAAAGTTTGATGACTGCACGAAATTCGTTTTTATCCATTTTTGCAAAAGTGCCTGACTTGCTTCACAAGATATCCTAGTAAAAAAAAACAGTAACGACGCACGTGTCTGAAAATTTGACAGCTTACCTAAAATAGGTTAGCCCTGACAACCATCATAACAATTTCACGATACGCGCGCCAAATCTTGCCCATTCCGGAAACTTTTCAATCTACCCTCGTATGATGTTTCAGTAGGAATTAATTCTATAAATTGTAAACTAAAAGCACAGTGCGTATATTGTGTATCTAAAGTGGTGGTTTGCAAATAAAATTAATTAAACTGATCATCTGATACAACTAGGCAATCCTTTCGAATGATTTATAACTATAACGCAGAAAACTAGTATCGCATTGAATATAAGTATGAGTGAATTTATAACAGATATAACACGTCTGTTATTCAAACTATCAGAAGATATTTAATGGTTTCAAATTAACTGCACTAAATGGGCACGTCACGTATCGCGAAGGTTTTGATCGATTTAACGAGACGAGGCTCGAGTCTAAGGGTGGCATAAGATGCTTAACTCCGTGACAGGCAATTTATCGAGGTTAAGACATGTTGTCCCGTCAAAGCTTTATCCGTTCCATTTAGTGTAATACGTTGCATGCATGTACTATAACCGAGCACGATGCGAAACATTCTTTTTACTCCAGAGCTTGTAGTTACATATAATAATAAAAATAAGTAATTACAAGCTGTCTATTGTAGTCATTTTTTAATTATACAATAGGTGCTTTTATGCAAAAGCTCTACTTAACTTAAAAAAAACTAATACTTTATTTTATAAACATACTAAGCCTTTATTTTATAAACAAATTTGGGACGTATTTTACGTTGACAATAAAAATAATTTAAAATAAGCTTTGAATCACATAAAGGTGAGAGATTATAAGTACATATTATTTGCATCAGAGAGCATAGGATAAAAATAAGCTCATCTGCGTTTACAAAACAATTTTTCGAAGTCCTATATACGAGGGTGAATTGAAAAGTTTCCGGAATGGGCAAGAGATGGCGCGCGTATCGTGAAATTGTTATGATGGTTGTCAAGGCTAACCTATTTTAGGTAAGCTGTCAAATTTTTAGACACGTGCGTCGTTCCGTTTTTGTTTACTAGGATATCTTGTGAAGCAAGTTAGGCACTTTTGCAAAAATGGATAAAAACGAATTTCGTGCAGTCATGAAACATTTCTGGATGGATGGGAAAAAGGCGACAGAGATACGAGATATTTTGCAGAAAGTTCATGGCACATCCACACCTTCATTTTCGACTATTAGTTTCTGGGTGAGCGAGTTCAAACGTGGCCGTACGAGCACCAAGGATGAACCACGCAGTGGACGTCCAAAAACGGCTACAAATGAAGAAATGGTCGACAAAGTCCATGATCTCGTGTTAGCCGATCGACGAGTGAAGTTGCGCGGAATAGTAGAGACCACGGGCATCTCATATGAACGTGTGCAAAACATCGTGCACGAACATTTTGGCATGAGGAAGCTGTCGGCGCGATGGGTGCCGCGTTTGCTGACTATGGACAACAAGCGAAATCGTGTGACCACTTCGAAAGAGTGTTTGGCCTTGTTAAAGCGTAATCCAACGGATTTTTTTCGCCGATTCGTGACCGTGGACGAAACATGGATCCACCACTACACACCAGAAACCAAGCAGCAGTCGAAACAGTGGGTTTCTCCAGGCGAATCTGCTCCGAAGAAAGCAGACTGTCCCATTGACAGGAAAGGTCATGGCCACCGTTTTTTGGGATTCGCAAGGTGTGATACACCCAATTACGGGACAATACTATAGCGATTTATTGGATCACTTAAACGGCATATTGAAGGAGAAACGGCCTCATTTGCAGCGGAAAAAAATGCTCTTCCACCACGACAACGCGCCGGCCCATTCATCCCGAATCGCCAATGCTTAATTTGGTTGAATTGGGCTACGAGGTGGTGCCGCACCCCCCGTACTCTCCAGACCTGGCCCCGTGCGACTTCTTTTTGTTCACAAACATGAAGACTTGGCTCGGAGGCTCGTCAAATGAGGAGGTCATCGACGCCACTAAAGCTTATTTTGCAGAGTTCCCGAAATCATATTTTTCTGAAGGCTTAAAAAAGCTGGAGTACCGCTGGGAAAAGTGCCCTGCAAGGGTACTATATTGAAAAATAAAATAAAAACCTGTTTAATTACTTAATAATTTATTATAATTAGTTCCGGAAACTTTTCAATCCACCCTCGTAGAAGGCAGAAAACTAAAACATTCAATATCAGTTTTTATACACTGGCGAGCAAAAAATAGAGGCCACTTTAAAATTATGACTTATTTTTGGAATTTTTTGTTTTAACTTTATGTTTGCAAATTGTAAACCAAAGTGTTACAGACTTTTATGAAACAACATCCATTTCGATCTAATTGAAGTAAGAAAAGCACAACGAAACGTAGGTTCGTTGTGGTTTTCTTACTTTAATTGATGATTCTTCTTCAACTGTTGATTTTTCTCTGCGAAACTCATCATTCACACGGTGTACTGTACTTAACAAGTCATAATGGCTTTAGGCCCTATTGTTGTGGCAAGAATTATAGCCTCGATTGAAGATGGGCGAGGAAAACGTGAAACTGAAAGGATTGTTGGCAAAAACCTTTGTGCTATACAAAAAGTGTATGGGCGTTACTTGGATACTGGCCTGATAACCAGAAGACCAGGATCCGGGCGAATAAAACACGATCAGAGATGACCGTTTTTTGGTGTCTACAAGTTTACGGAATAGAACAGCTTCTGCAGTTTATCTACGAAATCAACTCCATGAAGTTAGAGATGTAAATGTTAGTTAATCGACCGTTAGGTGAAGGCTTCGGGGTGCTAGATTGTCTTGTAGAAAGATGGCTACATCGTGTTGCAAGATTGGCTTTTGCCCGAAATCACCGGGCATGGAATAATGAGGACTGGAGCAGAGTACTGTTTTCAGATGAGTCGCGGTTTTGCCTCAATGGATCAGAGAGAAAGATTCGTTTCAGTTTGTATTGTTTCAGTTTGTATTGATGAGCGACTTCCATTTTGCGATGGATCGGATCGGTTATGGCTTGGGCAGGAATTTCTACCGAAGCACGCACAGAGTTGGTCTTTATAGAGAATGACAGCTCACAGATGCATTACGAAGGTTCTCGATGATCATATTATGCTCTTCATGACAACTATGGGCGAACGCGGCATTTTCATGCAAGATAATGCTAGACCTCACGTAGCCAGAGATTATCTGGATGAAGTGGGAATTTCGCGGTTCGATTGACCAGCTGTCAACCCGGACATGAATCCCATAGAACATGTATGGGATGAGTTGGGACGACGTATCAGAAAGCATACACCTGCTCCAAGAACTGCTCAGGAGCTAAGAGAGATGCTATTGCAGGAATGGAATAATATCGACCAAAATGTGATCGTTAATTCATTTCAAAGTGTTCCTCGTCGACTTCAAACAGTCATTAATGCAAGAGGGGGTAATACTCGTTATTAGTGATAAGTTTTTTTTCATTATTTTTTGTTCCATATTAGTTCTAGGAACAAAAATTCGAACTTCGTCCGAACTGTAAATTTGTGATATTTCCAAAATAGGCAATACAAACAATAAATATACTTTACGATTCAACATTGCTTTTTTAATTTAGTGTGCAAAATACAGTACAATTTGCAGACATAAAGTTAAAAAAAAATTCCAAAAATAAGTCATAATTTTAAAGTGACTTCTTTTTTTTGCTTGCCAGTATATGTTTAGGCCATATCTTAGAACTTTCTTCATTAGAAGAATGTTGATGCAATATTTTGATGTGTCAAAAAACGGACAAAAATAGCTTTCAAAAACCGACAGAAAATTCGTTTGTTATCTTTTCTTTTAAAAATATTAAAGATGTGCCAAGAAATAAATTCTTTACCACCAATGATAGTTTAAATTTAAAAAGGTGATAATAATTAATATAAAGGCTGTAATATTAATTTTGAATTAAGGCTTTCTAAATGTAAAGATGTGCCAAGAAATAAACCCCTCTACCATCAAGGATTTCTTCAGATTTAAAAGAGTACTAACAAAGAATATTAAACTTAAGACATTTCGCTATAAATTCTTCTCAAAAAATCAAACATACCTATAGAAATTTAACGAGAAAACTTGTAAACATCAATAAATCCTCCCATCTCGCACGGGCATAAACCGAGGTGATAAAACTGCGTCCAAACAAATTTACGACGCGTCCGCGAAATGCCCGATGACCACTAAATAAAAAAAAAATACAGGAATCTCTCGGCTTATTTTGCTTTCAACAAGAACACGTGTTAATGAAAGTAAAACGAACGAACGCACGGTCTCAAAGTAAACAAATAAATCATCGCCGGCTCTCGGCAGCTCGTTCAATCGCTTAAAAATAAATTATTCAATGCTTCCGACCGATTTGAATTACAAATAGATGCTAATTCTAAGAACTGTTCGCAATTAGACGCCGGCCCGACACGATCTAAGCAAGATCTGCCGGTGTAATTACAAGCGCGGTTGATACGAGACCCGTCGGCTTACCTGATCGCAGATGATATCCCATTTTTTCTCGTGGTCGTAATTTTTGAGGAGTTTGGCCTTGTCAGGTGGTAAGTCCATGGATGCCTGTAACAAGAAAATAATACAGATTAATATTATTGGTGATACGAAGCTCTCCTAAGATGAGCCCAAAAATTTTGAACCAAGTAAAAATTATTTTAGACTTAATTTATATTAAACACAGTTTTTTGAATTTGTTTATTTAAGAAATAGTTTGTATTTACCAACCTGACATCAATATCTTAATCGTAATCTTTTTAAAGCTTTTAAATTTGATAAAAAAGACACATACGAGAAAGTTCCAAGATTGGTATTTTAGTATTACAAATTTGAGTTCGATGATATGGTTAGCCTTCCGTTGCCCAGTTTTTTAAAGGTAGGCCAGATAAATAAATATATTAAATATATCCACTCTTTCAATAACTTAAGTATTTTTTTAATATAGTGAAAAGTATCATAAAAATATTAGAATTATAAATCTTGTCCAAAATAATGTAAACACAAGTAAAAAGGAACTACGTCTGTATAGTATGGTTGTAAGAGATACAAGAGATGAAAAGTATCTTCAAATATATTTGGAAGAACTATAGTCAAAATTAATTAACTTCTCTCCATGCCAATCTCCAATCAATAACTCTTAACCATTAATATTTAATCAAAACTAATTATTAGATAAGAACACAAAATGATAATTTAGTACAACTCAGATCATCTATTTGAAAGAAGAGAAACCACATATTATATTAAAGATCGATTACTGCTGCTTCAGCATTCAAACCTGTATAATTACCTTTTAACTGCAAACTTGCCAAACCCTAACTTTACGAAACGGCCTAATGATACCGTCTAATGGTTGGCGCAATTGGAAAATCCGTAATTTGCAAATTGGCGCCGCTTTTCCTTTTGCAACAAACGAACCCTGGGCCGATTATTTATTGCCGGATAAACGGGTTCTAACGCAACTTTTCGCGGTAATCTCTCCTGCACATCGGCTGCAATTTATGAGTTAGATTTCCTATATGCAATTACAACCACTCGTAACTGCGGTTCATTAAATTGCATGAAATTATGGTTTTGTAATCGCGACGATAATACTTCATTGCTTGTTTCACGCCTTTTAATTATTACCCGCGTTTCGAGTGAATTACAACGTTTTCGTTTCAATTATCTCGCGGAACGTATCAATTTGGCATTAAATGTGGAAAATTGCCATTGTCGGGATTATAAGTGATACATGTTTGAAGATATGCGTATAATGTGGGAGTTATTTAATGTCTACTTCTTCGTGGATATTAATTATCTGCGAGAAGAATATAATTTTCTCGTTTTATTCAAAGATTATTTCCCAGGAAAGTTAAGATCTTGTTAAACCAAAAAGAACAAAATTCTACAATTTTAGTCATCCATAATTAGAAAATAAAATTAAAAATCATTGTTTTGTTAAAATAAATAAAAATCTAAGATATCATCTTAAAACTAACATCACATTAACACATTAAAAGAAGGAAAGGCTCCAGAACCATATAGGATACATTCAAAATTCTTTAGGCTTTTTGACGATGAATCCGTCAAATTCTTAACAGGCCCATTAAATAAGATCCACAGTACTGTGAACATCTCAAAAGAATGGTTTATCCCAGAATTTATAATGTTACCAAAGAAACAGGGAGCCAAAGCATGTGGCGACTATAGAAGATTAGCCTCATGAGTCATATGCTAAAGCTGTTTCTGAAAATCTTTCATCTGAGAATCCACAAGCTATGCGAAGAAAGAGTAACAGACACAGTTTGGATTTATGAAGGGTGGATGCCCTATTCTGTCTGCAGGTATTTTGCCTGTTCTGCGGATATACGAACCGTGATATTTTCGTCTGTTTTACTGACTATCAGAAGGCGTTTGATAAAATACAGCATGAAAAGATGACGGAGGTTTAAAAAACACAGAGATGTATGAAAAAGATCTTAGGGTCATTCAGAACCTATACTAGAACGAATCAACTACTATCAAGATACATGCGGAGGAGCAAACTAGTGTAGTCAGTATTCTTTAAGGCGTTATTGTTTGCATTATTTCGTTGCTCATATAAAATCTTTAATCACAAGAAATCTTCAGGGAAGCTCTTGAAAATACCGACATAGGAATCCTCCTGGAGAATGATTAAGCAACATTTGTAAAACTAAATTTATGGTAATTAGTAAAGAGGCAAATGAAATAATGATCAATGATCAACTATACACTTATAGATATCACAGTTTGTCTACTTAGGAACCATTATCAATGAGGATTGAGACCATTCACAGGTGATTAGGTGCAGAACCGAGAAAGCAAGTGCTGCTTTTAACCAAATGGCTAAACTATTCAAAACTCACAGCCTCAGCATCGATATCAAAATCAAACTTGCAATATTAGTAGATATTTTTCTACTGAATGGAATCATGGATAATAACCAAAGCAACATAAAGAAGACTCGAGGCTTTCGAAATGTGACTGTACAGGATAATATTAAGGATCTCTTGGATAGACATAGTGACCAACAATGCAGAGATGGAACGAATGAAGAAGAACTTGGAAGTAATGAAAACCATCAAGCGAAAAAAAACTAGAATATCTATGATCTATGATATTAATATTCGAAACTTAAAAACATTACAAATAATTTTTACAACTATTTAAATTAGTTCGACTTCATAAATCCAATTGCTGGTCTCAAAAAAGATCAACCCAAAGATATGAATAAAGCCCGTTTAATTTTATAAATAGATGAAGTTTTATTTAGGTAATGTATCGATTTTAGAAATTTAATCAGTTGGCAATTGCCTAATTTTCTACAAACGCGATAAATCTTTTGAATTTCATAAATTTAAAATATTTAAGGTAACTTTGTTCAGAGATCAAATATACAAATTGCAACATATTTTCGCCATATATTTTTAATCCATAAGATTCTATCATCATTTTTAAGAAGTTCAATTTGGGATCAAATTAAGTAAGATACTAATGAGTTACCAAAAAACAAAAGTTGTTCCGTGTTGAGTCAGAAGAAGTGGAAGCGCTGTGAATATAACTGTTTCGAAATACTTATAACAAAAATACAAATAACTCAAAAATATATACAAAAATTTTGATTTCACTTCGACAGGCCCAAGTTTACGTCTACATTATCTTACTCACTCGCCCAATGCTACTTTGATGGATCTGCTGCCAGTAAATGTCACTTTGAGGATCTTCCATTAGTTAATACAAGTATTATAATTAATTATGTTATGTCACGTTGACATACTCTTCTAAAATATGACAGACTAGTGAGTCGTATACTTTAGATAAATGATTAAATGTTTTTATTACTTGGCTTTTCATTAGCTAGATAAAATAGATTGGAAACTAAAATAAAATGAAGATAGAAAAATGTGGTCATCAAAACAAAATTATAGGGAGAAGAAATGGAAGAAGAAAGACCAAACTACAGGCAGGCATCAACAAGATGCACACAGCAAAGTAAAATAATAAGAATGAGAAAACTACCAATGGTAAGAATCGATAGAACAAGACCGTTCGATAAAATGTGAAAAAAATACAAATGAAGAATAAGAGTTAATAAGAATATCATGAATTCTTCATTGTCGCTTCATCATTTAGTCATTTTTTGACTTTTCTTCGGTTATGTATCCATATTGCTTCAATTAGGCTGTTTTGTGTCCTGTTTAGGGTCTATTATTTCATTTGAGATTTACATATTTCCTATTATAGTTTTTCTCTACTTGTTTTTTCCATTCTGTTGTATAGGTGCTTTTCATATCTATTCTGTCCTTGAATGAATGCTCTAGTACTTAAATTCTCCTTTTTGTTCTGTATCTCTACTTTATTTATTTCTATAATATTATATATTTAGTTTTTCCTTGTTATAGCCATATACGAACGATACGAACTTTTCAGAACTAGTATATCTCAAAAAATAGAGCAAAAGCCAAATCGCCAGCCGAATAATTCTCCCCACAAAGTCTTAATTTCTCAATATGTTAACCCTCCCTCAGTTTCCGTTAAGTACTTGGCATAAGCATTAAAAAAACACACTGCTGCCATCAAAAATAAAAGAACTTCTAGTGCAACATACTTTAGAAACCTAACACATAAAACAATGGTATTTCTAACAGAGTTGCAGCGAAACTATGGCAAAATGATTTGCCACCCATTACTTGACTATGGTTGTGCCCTCCCTGTATATGACAAATTTCCCATCAACACGTGTTATGATTAATTAATAATTGTGTAAAGCCGTTACGTATATTTTTAGGGTGGAGTATAAAAAAAACAATTTCATGTAAGCGCAATATTTTGATAAGTATTTATTTATTATTAATAATAATTTTATTAAATCTTTATTCTCGCCTTTAATATATGTTTTCC
Organism: Ontholestes murinus; assembly: GCA_963969525.1. Lineage (NCBI taxonomy): Eukaryota > Metazoa > Arthropoda > Insecta > Coleoptera > Staphylinidae > Ontholestes > Ontholestes murinus. The sequence goes on from OZ018393.1 coordinate 22,700,775, forward strand.
ATATTCTTAACCCAACTTGTAAGTCTTTGTCACTAAGGAAGATTCATAAATATACTGTGTTGTTATCATCACACATAATTTGATATCAAAGTATATTCATTATCCTACCTTATTCAAAATGTATCATAAAGTTATATCCTCAGCTGAATCACATCTTTGTCACAAGTTTCTAATATAATATTATCATGTACTATAGCAATGTATGCTTGTATAGGGTTCAGCAGAGAAATATGATGTTTTTGGAACTAGGATAATTCAGCACTATCATCCGACCAGCATATTAGAAGGATGCATGAACAACTTTTGAACTCGCCTTCAGGAAGGTGTGGGCAATACTTGGATGACATTATTTTTCGTACATAAATGTCTTTTTAACCTTATATTTGAAATGAATACGAAATGGCAAATCTACACCTTCCTAAAAACAAATAAATTTTTGGTTTAATTGAAAATTCTCTAAATTATGATTTTTTTCAAAAACATCATACTTCCTACTCCGATGTTTGCTAGCTTTCAGATACCTCATTATTACTTTCCCTACAGGAAAGTATTGTTTTCGTGATTTTTTTTATTACTTTTGTGCTTTATATCTTTGTAAATACCATATATGTGTTTCCCATTGATAACTTGGTGAAACGTTATGCTAATAATATTTTTTAACCATTTTTGATAATGGCAATAAGCCGAAATTAATGAAACAAACCAAGTAAATCTTAATTCTAAATAATTACACTTGTACGCGAACTCTTGACAGTTTGTATCAATTTTCATCAACATTTCCAGGGTTTACTAAACTTCTTTCCTCTGTGCCCCCTATCAAAATCTATTTCTAATACATTAATGCAATATATTTTTCTTAATATATTACTCGCTATTTCCTTTAATGTAAAAACAAAAAAGTTGTTTAAGGCATGTTAAGTTTTGAGTACAGACTAATATGAACATTAAGTTGCAATTTGCCATTTGGGCCAAGGTTCCGTCGGAATATCCAGCTGACTGGAAAAAAGAACAGATAAGGCGCGATATATACTTGCCGACTAACAAATAGGCTGAGAAGTATGTATCGTTTTGAAGAAAGATTTTTTTTTTGCAAAATTAAATTTCTTTATCGAGAGCTATACACCGATTATAGCAACGTTGCAACTTTTCTATGCCATTTTTGTAGTGTTATTTGTCTTTACCTCAAATTGGCCTCTGTTTCGACGACTACTTCTTCATTGGTGCTAAATTTCTTTCAGCGAACATTCTCTTGAGGACTGCAAAGAGGAAATAGTGGCTTGGGGCCAAATCTGGAGAGTACGGTGGGTGGGGAAGCAATTCATAGCCCAATTCCTTGAGATTGACAATCGTTTTGATGGCGCATTATCTTTGGTGAAACAGAACTTTTATTTACCTCAAATGGTTTTTTTTTTTGGTTTTCCTTCAAATGCTCCAGCAATACAATAGTTGATTGTTTTTCTCTTTTCAAGATAATCGATAAACAATATACCATGCGCGTGCCAAAAGACAGACGCCATAACCTTGCCAGTCGACTGTTGTGTTTTTCCTCGCTTTAGATTGGGTTGGTCGCGTGGAGTCCACTCAGCTGACTGCCGATTGGACCCTGGAGTGTGGTGATGGATCCATGTTTCATCGATTGTCACATACCGACGCAAAAACTCCTGTTTGTTTTGTTTAAACAGGTTCAAACAGTGTTCTAAATCTGTTGTTTTTGATCGATTGTGAGCTCACTCGGCACCCACTTTGCATAGAGCTTTCGCATGCCCAAATATTCATGCACTATATCTCCTACACGTTCCTATGATATCTTCAGAGTCTGAGCTTACTCGATCAACTTCTCTTTACCGTCATTTAAAATTATATTCTGGATTATTTGATGTTTTCTTCTGTAACAGCCTCTTTTGGACGCCCACTGCGCTTATCATCTTCAATTCTCATATGGCCTGTACGGAATTTATAATAATAATAATAATTTGTTTAACGGTTTAACCTTTTTACAAAATTCTACAATCATAAATATTACAGTATATTTAGTACTTAAGTAACTTAACCTAAAATAGAGTAAGGTATTACTAATGCGAACAGTAATGAATATGTTTTAGAGAAAGCATAAACTTTGTGTGTGAATTTGAGAAAATATTAAAATTGGTATTAAGCGAACGTGCATTCGAAATACGCATAAAACGTGTTATTGGACTATTAATTAAGACTATAGTTCGTTCTATGGAACGCTATACGAAATATAGGGGGATGTCGAACTGGGCGATTGTCATATTTAATGTAAAAGTCAACGAGAGATAGGAGATCGGAACATTTAATTTCACCACTAATGATTTTAAAAAAAGTCGACATGTCGGCATAAAATCTTCTACAGCATAGAAGATCAATATGAAGACTGGATCTTATTTCTACAAGGTCAATATTATTGCTATAACCTAGTTTAAACGAAATAGATTTTAAGAATTTATTTCGTATATGTTCAATTTTATTTTTATAGATAACCTGATGTGGAGACCATACACAAGATGGGAACGCACAAATGCCACGTAAACTAATTTATACGCAGAATATGATAAGTCTTTTGACATCCTTTTTATATAACCTAACATTTTAGAAGCGCGATTACAAATGTAATTAATATGATCTTTAAATGACAATTTGCAGTTAAACAATATACCAAGGTCCTATATTACGCTCACTTTAACTAATGTGTTATTATTAATTTCATAATAAAAACTATGCGGCGATTTCTTATGCGAAAAAGTAATAGATTTACATTTTTCGGTATTAAAAAATAGATAATGTTGGCAACACCAGTTATGGATAGAAGTGATATCACTTTGAAGCAACAATCATTAAACGTTACAATTTCTCTATACAATTTTAAATCATCGACAAATAACAGAAAATTCGAGTTACCGATTGCCTTTGAAATGTCGTTGATAAAGAGAAGAAACAGTAAGGGTCCACAATGAGACCCCTGCGGTACCCCAGATGGAACCAGAATAACATCAGAGATATGATTTTTTATTTTAACACATTGGCTGCGATCAGTTAAAAAAACTCTTAATCCATCTAACAACGGATTCATGAAATCCCAAAGCATACAATTTCAAAATTAAAACAGTATGATTAACTTTATCAAATGCCTTGGAAAAATCTGTATAGATAGCATCGACTGAATTTTTATTTTCCAAGGCATTGATGATAAATGATTCGTAAACCAAAAAGTTTGTAGTAGTTGATCGTCCAGAACGAAACCCATGTTGTTCTTCAATTAAAATATTACTGCACATCCAATGAATTTTGATAGATATAAGTTCATCGAGTAGTTTTGGTATTGCTGATTGAATAGAAATACCCCGATAATTTGAGATATCATTCTTACTACCGGCTTTAAAAATAGGCGTAATATAACTTCTTTTCCAAAGAAATGGAAAAGTACTTGTAACTATAGAATGATTAAAAATGATAAATAATGGTAAAGTTAAAGAATATACACAATTTTTAAGAAAGATATTAGGTATACCATCTGGACCTGAACTGTTGCTTAATTTCAATGAGTTAATGGCATTAAATAATTCTACTTGGGAAATATTAAATGGTGAATGTATTACTTCTTTGTCATAGTTAAATGACGGTACTTGTATTGGTAAGTCGGGTGCGTTAGATACAAAAAATCCTTCGTGGGCAAATATTAAATCTAAAAATACATTATTTTCATTGGGGATATTACATATTTGACAAAGATTATGAAAACTAAAACGGCTAATTAAAAGTTTGGTTACAGCTGAAGCCTGATTATTGGTGATAAGCTCAACATCATCATTTGACCACGTTGCCGATGGTATATTGTAATCACCACATATAAGTAATTTAGAGTTGGAGAATTGATCATTAATAATATCAACTGTATCACAGTGAATTTTTTAGTACCGATAGAGATCTCGACAAATAGTTGTTCAATAATATTATTACTGGTATTAATGGCCTTACAAATAAGATTTTTATGAACTGCAATTAGAACTCCACCGCCACGAGTTTTATTACTTGTATTAGGATTACGGTCCTCACGAAAAATATTATAATTAGGAAGTTTCAACTCGTAACTTTGAACTTCATTATCTAGCCATGTTTCTACTATAATAATAATATCATAAAAACTACAATTAGCATTTAACATTAAATTTTGAAGTTTCGTCCGGATGCCACCTGCGTTGTGGAAGAAAACATTTAGTTTTTTGGCAGATTTCTTGATTCTGTGTGTGTAGACGACGTCTTGGCGATTTTTTGAACACCAGAGATAAATTTTATAATCAAGTTATCCTCACCATTTCCCTTTCTTCGAAGTAATTCTTTTTTAGTAGAATTAAACTCGTCCCTTTGAATTTTGGTTCTATCAAAACCAAATTTGATGGCATTATCCTTTAAATTAGTTGTTTTCGTAATTATATTTCTCACACAATCATTATTCTGAAGAATTGCTTTTAATGGTCGAGCTCGAGAATTTTTAGAACCAACACGATATATTTTTATTGGACTAAAATCAATGGCAAGAGGCGTTAAAATAGTTTTAATGGAAGATATTTCATATTCTTGTCTGGCTTGAGGTGTTGTTGCCTGTGATTCGGGAACATTGTAAATCATCAAATTATTAGTTCTTCTACGACGATCTTCTACTTCATTGACGATCTCGAAGTCCAAATTACCAGTATTTCCGGATATGCATTTAGTTTCCAGTTGTACAATCCTTTCTTTAAGTAATGCAATATCTTCCTCAATCGCATTAAATTTTAAGGTTATATCATGTTTTAATTCCCGAACCGCATTTTGAATCGCGCCCTGAATCTCTAGCTTCATAAGAGGAACAAATTTATTTTTGAAAATAGCACGGATAGAATCTAACAATGAAAGATCTGATGAACAATGTACGTCGTCGACTATTCCTATGGATGGCCGTTTCGTTGTAAGTTGTGCTGAATTATACGAAATGCACTTTTGGCAAAACCATTTTTCCCCTGACTCTTTAAAATATGCTACTTCTTTTAAAGATAAACCATCTAAGCAATCAGCATGAAAACGACTGTTACAACCCGCACATTTTAAACCCTTTGAGCGAGGCGCAATATAATGGTTGCATCCTCCGCAGGAACGAGTCATAATAAATTATAATTCAATAAGATAGTGGAAAGGACTAACACAATAGTAGGTAAATAACAGGGATACAATTTCTTCACACTAACCCCGCCCTTGGTAGTGACTAACAACAATAAGCAAACAGAATAGGCGACGGAAAGAGTACATAAGAAAAAAATTAGCAAACCACTTACAAATGGTTGCTTCCGATGAAGCAGAGTCCAGATAACACTTATCAAGCGATATTTTTGTTCCAGCACTATTTTTTTCATTAAAAAACAGTGTTTTATTAACAGACGGAATTCCTTTTTATCCATTTCTTTTTCCAATAACAATACTTTTATTGCTTTACTCAAAATGCTATAACTCACGAACCAATTGTCCAATCTCTGTCAAATTTTGATACGTATCGTTTGAAAGTTAGAACATACTGCAAATCAGAAGGAAAAATCTCTTAGAAACGATAAGAACTATTCAGACGAACTATTATATCTCAAAAAATAGAGCAAAACCAAAATCAATCCACACAAATCACAGCTCCTAATCCCTTATCATCGCCCCAATAATTCTCCCCACAAAGTCTTAATACCTCAATCTGTTTCCGTTAAGTACTTGGCATAACCATTAAAAAAACATACTGCTGCAATCCAAAGTAAAATAACTTCTAAAGCAAAATACTTTAGAAACCTAACATATAAAGAAACAATGGCATTCCAACCAGAACTGCGGTGAAAATATATAAAATGATTTGTACTTGGCTGTGTCTTGTATATGACAATTTTCCCATCAACACGTGTAATAATTAATTAATAATTGTATAAAACCGTTACGTATATTTTTATGGTGGAGGGTAAGTTTATGAAGACAATCATTAACTAACTTTAATTTAACTTATGTTTCATATTTCACTTCTTGATTTTCAAATTCATTACAACTGATAATTTTATATAAACCCCATATTTTAATAAGTAATGCAGGGATGTATTATTCAAAAGGTCTAAATTTTAATGCCGTGCCCGAGCCCAGTTAATTAATTATTTGGATGATTTAATACAATATAATTTTTATTGCTCTAACAGGGTTAAACGGATATTCGGTTTATGCACAAATGTAAACGCATCCGGTCAAATGTTGTATAGGAAGTGACTTAACCATTAGTAAACGAAGCACGAAACACGATTTTATTTAACGTTTTCCTCACCTGGGAATAACAATAAAACTTCGCACAAAACCTGATTACATCTTTTGATCGATCCAACTTTCTTGCAGTGGTAAAAATAAAATGTTTTTTTACCTTTATTTCAACACAATCCTTATAATTTTTAAAGTATATAAAAATAATATTAATATAAGATAATATTAAACTACTTTCCACATGATTATTTGTTCTAAATATAATAAAATTTAATTAAAAACAAGATCATTTTTAAACATCACACTTTTAAACAAATCACGGGTACAGTGCGTGGTTTACAATATAGGGTGTCCCAAAAAAAACAGTTTATATAGAGTGGACAATTTAAAATAAAAGTAAGCCATTTATAGAAAATGTATATTATTTATTAAAGTATATAATTTGGGAATTTATTTCTTAAAAATAATATCATCCTAATGTAAAAATTTGCGGTTACGGCACTAATTTATTCGAACACTTAAATTTCTTTTGACGACTCAACAAGTAGACTCTGTGATGATTGCCATTTCGTGATGGATATTTTCTTTCAAACTTTAGATTTGAGATAACCTTATAGGAAACCGTCCATAGGGGTTAAATTAGGACTATCTGGAGGCCAATTTACGAGATCAATTTGGCAAAGAAAATTTCACTTTGGCCGGCATCCTGGGGCTTTAATTATTGTGCCAATTGAATTTAATAAAGGGGCAGTTTTAGGTCTTTGTGTATAATAAGGTGTAATGACGATCTAGGCTCATTTAAGGCACTTGCGCGCTTCTTAATTGAGAGGTTCAGCTCGTCACAAACAGTGGTTAACACCCATCTTTAAAAAGATGGAAAATAAGGCCAAATTAAGGCAAATAATATATTTAAATAATCATGGTAAACAGAACTCTTACTGCTCACCAGAAACAAGGGTTAGAGTAGAAGGTCATCGCAACTGTATGAATTCCGTCTAGTTTCAACCATCCAAAATATTTGTATATTTTGTATAACATTTTTGTATATATGTATTTTTTTGGAAATGATGCTAAAGTCTAATAAACATAAATATAAACACTATCCACGTTCTTTTCTTGATGATTTTAGTGTTTCCAATGTTGTACCGGTCTGTTCTAACTTCCTTATTCATTTTCGAATAAGAGATATGTTTGGCGCTTCATTTGAGAGACGAAACCTCTAATGTTGCAAAGTCTACGCACTGCAGTGGCCGGATCACAATTTTTGCAAAACTCACAAACACAACGCTCCATAGCGACCAAATTCCTTTAGAGCCAGACTACCAATTGACAAAACTCCAGCGCCCCTTGGATTTGTTTAATTATAGACTTTCTTTTAAGATACCCTATATTTAGTTTAGTTTAGTTTATTCACTTTACAAGATCTATTAAAAAATTAATACAAAAATACATACATAAATATAATTAATCACTTTAAAATTTCGAGCATAGATCTTCAAGGCGGAGTTCACAGTTTTTCGTGTTCTTCCACTCGACCCATTACACTGCTGGTGCTGATGATCCTTATCTAGCCATTAAGGCAATATTTTGGCCATTTCTGGCACATTTAGGTCTAATTTTTAAAGACCTCTATAATTTCACGGACTTGTGTCAGTGGTATTGTTCTACAATTGTTTTGCCACACAGTGGCATCACCAGGAAGATGTGATTTTATTTAGATGCATTATTGTTAAAGTAGTACAAATCATAATTCATTAATAAAGGATCTCAATTATAATTGTGGAGACTTCTACTTTGTTTATATTAATTGTGACTATAGTTTCTACAAAGTTAAATTTGTCATTCTTAAGCTATACTTCATATTGACATACAATTTACACAATATTAGATGGCGTTGAACAAAGGTGTATATATCAGATACGTTTGGTCGTTAATTAGCAGAATTTGTCAATTGTGGCCAAGAAATAAGTTTAATAAAACAGTTAACCCAAGGTTAAATCATCACCCATAGCGAATTGCACATTTCCCATTTTTTTGATCTTATTCGCATTCCCAGCTGATTGCTCACCCTCGAATAATAAATCCTGTTTATAAACCGGCGATTTCGTTGCGGCCGTGGTGGTTTCTCGGCGGGAGATGCTACGGCTTTGCATAACAATGCGCCCATTTACGACCCACTTGTTGCTCAGCCAGTTTCGCCTTCTGAGAACTATCGCGCGACCCCCCCAGGATAATCTCAAATCGGGAAATACCGTGCGCATCCACTATGCGAAATATGGTTATTATGGAATCTGAATTGGGTTTAATTCAAATCTCGGGACAGATATTTGGGTCGAAGTAATCCTCGACGCTTACAAATGTGTCGGAACTTAAAGGCTTTCTCTAAATGAAGAATTGGGGCTGGTGGTGAAGTAATTTAATTTAGGAAATTAGATTATTTGTTTAGTGCCAGAAACCTTTTAATGAAATATTTAAATACTAATATTTACGCATCGTGTTTACAATTGTAAAAGCAAAGGCGAACTAAATCAAAAATTATTTGTAACATTGAAGGGTTTGTTTAGTGGATTATTAGAAATTGAAATAGCATTTGGGAGTTTAATAGTGAAAAACTATTAAAAGCTATTGATAATGAATACATAGTACATAGTATGAACATCTAGCGAATTTAAACTAAATTGTAAAGAAAGTGTTAGTGTTTGTTTTTCCAAGTGTATGATATAAATTTTCACGTAACTCAAGAACAAGTTACTCTTAAACTATAGAAATAAATTTTGATACAATTTAAATAATTTTGATTAAGATCAACAATAATAATCTGAAATACAAAATTATACATTATTACTATTTAATTTTGTATTCCTTTTAAACAAGTTTGATCATTTTGTATCACCACAATAGTTAAATAAAACAATTAGAACATTGTTACTATAAATGGTCTCTTAAAATTCACGCAATTACTTAAATTAAAGATAAATATCTTTATAGTTTTATTATTTATGATTTATAAATATTACCTCGCATGTAACACGATTAATTTCCATACAGGATAACGTATGAAATTTAATATTATGAGTCATTCAATCCTCCCACATTTTAATTCAAACGCTGACTGACTGGCCATTTAACGTGCGTGAACTCTTGTAAATGTTACGCGTTATTTCTGCGAATAACTGTCAACTATTTTCCGCAATTTAGAGGACGTTTTATGTACGTACTGTAACGCTGGCGATTTACATAAATGTAATGTTATTGGCGCTTTTGGTAAAAACGTTTCAACCAATTGGAATAATTCATTTAATCGGTGGTTGGCACATAAAATTAGAGCACCGAACTAACTCATGCGAAAATTTAGCTACATTCGGGTCTCTGGTCAAATTTGAATACGTTACCATTGAGCATTAAGATTTAATTACCGAACAGTCGTGAAATGGTCGAAATCATTTGTTCGTGCTGCACTAACTAATATTAACTATAAACTAAAGTAACTGTAATAATGTTGTTGATGTTGAAGGCCTCTACTTCGTTATACATGTTGAATAGAAACGAAACACACTTCTAACTTTGTATAACATGTAATTTATTTTTGTGGCTTAAGTTTCGGTAACTACACGTTCCATTTTCAAACAGAAAGTAAATTACGTGTTATACAAACAAAGTAATAGTTTGAGATAAACGTCTCTTTTAAGGCATTCGCACAATAAACAATAATCCATTAAACGAAATGATGTATATTATAATGAGATCTTTAAGGAATATTCTTTATTCTTTGTTCTTCTTGCTTATAATACTAGAGTAACGAAATCCCTCAACAAATTCTAACTAAATTTCCATAAAGATATTTTTTCTACACAGATAGAAGGGCAGAGAAACAAAAAATAATATCGCTCAACACTCAATTGTTTTTACAAAAATCACATTCAAACAGACAATTGATTAAATTTCAAGATTACGCATTAAAATCGCCTGAAAAAATTGAAAAACAATTGCCACAAAATTAAAATTTCGTGTATCTATTTAAAAGTAAGTTCACTTTCAGTTTTATTCTAAATATTCATCAAACATTCGATTGTGTTTCCAAAAATCGCATTTAAAGAAAAATTTAATGAAATTATAAGATTTTAATAAAAATTGCCTTTAAAAATTTGAAAAACAAGTGCCACTAAAATTAAATTTTGATAGGTATACTCAAAATTAAGTCTTACTTTAGATTTCCTATCAAACATTCGATTGTGTTTCCAAAAATAGTATTTAAAGAAACATTTGATTAAATTCAAAGATTGCCCATTAATAGTCACCCAAAAAAAGGAGAAAACAATTGCCATCAACATAAAACTTACTAGATTTATTTAAAACTAAGTCCTTTTTTAAATGTCCTATAAACATTCACCAACCATTCAATTGTTTTTTTTTTATAAAAATCGCGTTGAAACAAATATTTGATTAAATTTTAATACTGCCCATAACACAACTCATAAACAAATTGAAAAACAATTGCTAAATTAAAATATAGTAGATTTACTTAAAATTAAATCTAGTTTTAGTTTCTTTCTAAAAACTCAACGAAAACTGGATTGTTTTTGTAAAAATTGCTTTCAAAAACATTTGATTGAAATCACGTGACAAAGTTAAAAAAACAATTGCCACTAAATTAAAATGTAGTAAAATTACTCAAAACCAAGTCAACTCTTGGCTTTTCTATTAACTTTTATCCCAAATTTAGTAGTTTTTTAATAATCACCTTCAAAGAAACATTCGATTAAATACCGATTATACATTAAAAATCACTCTAAAAAATTTGAAAAACAATTGCTTTAATTATTTAAGTTAGCAAATTTACTTAAAATTAAGCTTACTTTTCGTCTTTTTTTATAAACATTTAACTAACACACTATTGTTGTCCTAAAAATCGCATCTAAAGAAATAGTTGATAAAATTCGGAGATTAGACAATAAAAATCGCCTTAAAAAATTGAAAAACAATTGCCACAAAATTAAAACTTATTATGTTTACTCAAAATTGAGTCTACTTTTAGTTTTTCTTACTTATTTGTCTAATACTCGTTTGTTTTTCTAAAAATCGCATTTACACAAATAATTGATTGCACGTTAAAAATTGCTTTAATAATTTAGAAAACCAATTAAAATTTTTAGATTTATTCAAATTTAGGTCTATTTTTAATTTTTCGTTATATCTCTACGCAGCAGTCGATTGTTTTTATAAAAAATCTACTTAATGAAAGATTTGATTAAATTGAAGGATTGCATTTAATATATCGCTTAAAATAAATAGAAAAACAATAGCCACACAATTAAAGTTTAGCAGATTTTCTCCAAATAAAGTCTACTTTTCGTTTTACAATAAACATTCGCTCAACATTCGATTGTTTTTCAAAAAACCACATTCAAACAGACAATTTATTAAACTCCAAGATTGCAAAATAAAAATAGCCTGAAAAAAGTTGAAAAACAATTGCCACAAAATTAAAATTTCATGTAATTATTCAAAAATAAGTCCACTTTTAGTTTTATTATAAATATTAACTAAATATTTGATTGAGTTTTGAAAAATCGCTTCTCAAAAAAGGTAATTTTATAGATTCTTTTGGTTAGTTAACAAACACTACCAGCCTAGATATAGTATTTGTCTGAAGTATTCCAACCTTGCTTTTAGTTCATATGGGAGGAAGAACTTACTGTTCTGAACTTAGAAATAAATGATGAATTTTGCAGAGGTATTTTCGTTTACATCTATATCCTTTATAGTTAAACTAGGCGCTTAATATTGGCTCGTGCCTTAATTTCTGACAAACGTTTTCAGAACATATTGTGGATAAGGCGTAGGAAACGTATACTAGACGATAACAACAGAGATCAATTATGCATAAAGCATATAGAAAATAATATATTAATACTAATTAAGAATTTTAAGCAAATTAATATTTAGTATCAACATCGAGTTGAAGCAGTTTCAGAGAATGCATATAAAAGCACTTAACACATGCTTACGGTTTTTTCTGCTATGAAACAAATTACAAACATTTACTAAAATTTAAAAACATTAAATTATTGTTTCTCTATTAAGAACATCCGCGGACTGGTTTCGATCTATTTTAGATCAACAAAAACAGAGTATTTTTAGTGCAAAGCTTTATACAATAGATCTTACCTGAATATATTTTACATGTTTTGTAATATATCTTTGAAAATATATAGATGTGGGATTGCACATAAATTCCTCAAAGATTTGATCAAACATCGTACCGCAAACATTTATTAGGTGATACTAAACATGTTTTTTTTCTTGATAAAGCCTTTTTAAAGATTGAGAAACACCCATAACACTTTTTTGTGCAATGCTTAGATTTCACCTTCATATATTTTACAATGTTTTATAACATATCTTTAAAGATATAGTTGTGTGATCGCACTAATAATCTTCAAATATTTGCGTTTGAGCATCGGCAACAACTATTAGGTAATAGGAAACTGTTTTTCTTGATTTAACGTTCTCAAATACTTATGTAAGTACAAAGTACTCAGAGAAAAATGCGTATACTACTGATTTTTAATATCTATTTCATAGAAAGTTATTGGTAATATTAAAGGTACAAGATGTTTCTAAAATATAAAATAACTACCAGTAATTATAACTTATAAGGAAATAATGACCTTCGTTATATTTAAACCATACGTTTGTTGTTACAGACACAGGTAATGTAATGAAAACAATTAAACGTAATGCACTTGTTATTCTTTAAAGAAATGGAACATAAGAAGTGCATTACTACTTCCAATTTGAAAATATAGTTACACTAAGAAAGTGGCATGGCAATTATCGAATAAAATTTTTGACTCCTGGTCAACAGGAAGTACTAACCAAGGCCATTAATTACGCATTAAGAAGAAAAATAAATAAGAAAAGTTAAGAAAAGGAAAATCCATTGATTAATGGCCTATCAAGGTAAAAAAACAAACATATGAGGGGAAAAATTGTGTTGCATTATATATTGAACCCCTTCGTATTACTATATTATGTTTGTATTGCTACATGCTTATACTAAAATCAGCAATCATTATTAATGGAATGATATCAAAAATCTCAAGAATGACATGTTAACCTCAGTATTTTTTAGTGACTACAATTTCAATAAGTACTTTAAGGAAATAATTGATGAAAGAGAAAAAAAGATGGAAAAGAAACAAAACAAAAACTGAGAGCGATGAATTAATTGCTGTTCCAATTTCTTTAGATATAATTTGAAGTATTGGGGGTGTTATCAATTCATGTGATATTCCTTGAAGTATTTTTATAAATTTTGAATTTCAAATGCATGTTTATAAAATGCATTTTCCCATATTAGTCAATCGATCGAATTCGATAAGATCGTTTAAACAAAGATTACAATAAACTATTATTTTGTAAAAAAGTTATTGTTATCCGCAACAAAAATGGTCATAAGACCATATAAATAACGTAACTTGAAAAACAATAATAGATTACCTTTACTCTCAAAAAAGTTTTAGTACGATACATTCGGCAACTTGAGGACTAATTTGACTTTGATCTTGCCCTGCAATTGCAATGGTACCAAAATATTGGCTTGCCAACTAATTTCGGTTTTGACGTATGAAATAAAAACCTATTTAATACAAAAAAGTAATGTTTAATCAACCGAATATTTTCCATTTTGTTCAATGACCCTTCACCATCTATCTTGCAACTTCATGATTCCTCCCTCGTAGAATTTCTAGTCCTTTTCGGCAAAAAACTGAGTTTTACAATTCTGCAAACTACGGAATAAATGGTAATCCTATGGTGCCAGATCAGGGCTATATGGGGGATGTAACAATACTTTCAAACCAAGCTCCAGTAACTTCCCACGAGTGGCCAAAGATGTGTGATATCTTGCGTTGTCCTGGTGGAACACTACTCCTTTGCGATTTACCAATTCTTGCAGTTTTTCTTTGATTGCTTTGTCTAGTTTTGCGAGTTGTTGGCAGTACACATTTGAATTGCTGCTTTGGTTGCTCAAAATATAAAATATCTTTGCAATCCCACTAGATTCTGATACAATTCAGCTTTCAATGTTGTTGTACATTACCCATTTTTCATCACCAGTGATATCTTTTCAGAAAGGGATCGGTTTCATTAAGTTTAAGATACATATCGCAAATGTTGTTAAGTGAACCTCTTTAATTCTCAAAAAGACTTTTTATTACGTTAAAAAACTTGAGTAAGTTTTGTGTAAAATAATCAAAATCACTCAAAAAACTGAACGAAATGTATTAGAATAAATAGAAACCTTAACTGTGAAACAACGACTTAGCTGGTAGTAACATCTACAAAAAGTTAAATAATAGATTATTTAAAAGCAATATATTGGGAATAAGACTCTATAGAAACTTTAAAATAGAGAAAGGAAAATTATTTACTTATATGTATATTTTTATACTTTTTGGATGTATAATCTTTTTGTTATATTCTCACTTCAGAAGGTTTGGATGGAAGAGGAGCATTGAGGATTTACTCAAAGCTGAATCCGATCTTAGGATTTGCATAATATTAACTTTTTGGCATTATATTATTTATTTTAGAATTTACTAATTTAAGTTACGGTATTATTATTATGCAAATAAAGCAATTTATTATTATTATTATATATCATAAACAAAGATACATGTCGCCTTCTTCTTCTTTAACCTAAGAAGTTTTTTTAAGTTGGAGAACTTGAGAAATTAAAACAAATCACAGAGAAATGTTTTTAATATCTTTGAAAGTGGAATTAAAATAGTTTAGTTTAGTTTAGTTTAGTTTATTTACTTTACAAGTCCTACAAAAAAATATACAAAATAAGATAATAAGATACATTTACAATAACTTGAATTTAGATCGCAGGACTTGAAGGCGGAGTTCACAGGGCAGTGTTATTCTACTCATGCTCTAAAGTAAATATGTGGAAGTTCAAGCTTTGTGCACCAAAAAAATTGTTATATAAGGATTCTGTTTGTGGGAGATGAATTTTGTAGTTATAAGAGAAGTTATTGCTTCAAAAACATTTTACGCAATATAAATTCAAAACTGTTATATATTTTTACACTTCATTTCTACAATGAAGAATTTTTATAGCCATTTGAAATTAACTAGAATGTTTTTATATAGTATTGGTGATTAACTAACAGAAATAATTTCATTCAAATTGGTGTTGCTTTGATAGTTGTACTATTCGTAACACGCAACTTAATTTGTATCATTCAATGTCTGTCGAAGTATTAGCTAGGGAAGTAGTTGTTTCAAATTAATTTGTTTTGTAGTCTTAGTAAAACTCATTGTTGTAGATTCACGAAATGTTTTCGTATTTTTAAATTATTATCTGTCTACATGGTTAGTATTTTGGTAAACAGGGGTTCCAATATTTAACGCTCATGTGAACAATTCTTTCTTAATAGACTTTTAGAAAGAATTGTGCACTTGAGCGTTAAATATTGGATCCGCTGTTTACCAAAATATGAGAAAAATCCCTTATGTGGGATATTTGCTAATAAATAATTTAAAAAAACTCCGATAAACTTTACACATCTCTAGAGAAAACTATCTAATTACGTCACATCGCACAATAGACAGAATATTTCTTTCGGTATATTAATATCATGTATTGTGTGGCATATGTAATAATAATGGCCAGGTAGCGCCACCTGCCCATTATTATTTTTGCAGAACCAAGAAATGTACAGAATGCCATAAATGATTACGATTCATACATGAACAAATATTTTCTTTTTATTAACTGTTAGTGACTACTACATTAAGATAAGCACTATGCAAGGGTTTAAAAGATACTTACAAAGAGGTTTCTAAGCATTAAATATAGTATTGGCGATTAACTATTGTAATCACTACTATAAATGTAAAGTAGAATAATATTGGATTCGAAGGATTCAGATTTTGATCGGCATTGATTTTATAACAGGACAATGATCAATGAGATACTGATGATTCAAATGATTCAAACATAAACAAATATTTTTTTCTGTTAACTTTTAATGACTTTTAAATTAAGATATGTATTGGACAAGTATCAAAAGTAATTTATTTCTGTCAAAATGACAAGTCACATAAATGAGCAAAAATAAGCTAGTAATAGCCAAAATATTTCCCAAAAGGCTAAAATATATTGCTGATGATGATACCATCACCCAGTAATATGGGTAAGTGGAAGAACACTACTTGAACTCCGCCCGCATGTTCCTTGCTCTAAATTGTGAAGTATATTGTAAATTTATATTAATTGTTAGAAAAAAAATTTAAGTGAACATGTAAAGTTAAATCAATAATTTAGGAAGGGGTTCCAAAACATTCAAAGTATTGGCGAACTACGGAGTAGTTAATGTGATAAATCTATACCGAAATGATCGAGGGTCGTAATGCCAAAATTGATTTTTAGAGCAATAATGTATTAGTCGATTCTGTCCCCTCTGTAATTGGCTGGAAAATTAGTAAGGTACTACACTTAATCGACAATAATCCTTTTAGATTTTAAAATTGTTATTGGGAATGAAGATATTACTAATGGACGACGCATACATACATCAAAAGTATGCATTATAGTAGTAGGGTGAAACTAATTGATCTAATCCAATTCTAAATAAAGCAAAACTGTTTTTTAGAAGTATCATATCTTCACTTCTGATTCATCCTAGTAATCTAGTAAATTTATAATCTTATCTACTAAACCTAGTAACCAATCGATATTATACTGTAAAAAATTTGCTGAGAATTAATCTGCAATTCAGTACACAAATTATATAAATAAATAACGGTCATTAAATTTATAGCCAAAATACATTTAGATGATTAGAGTAAACATATGTTTTTTATTATCCTAAATCATTTGTAGTTATGTATTTGTATAACAATATCACATAAACTATTCGCTGATTTGTTGAAATTGAAGAGAAGTAACTGCTTTAAAAACATTAGCTAACGAGTCCTGTTCACAAAAAAAAAATGAAAAGGGCAATTTAATTGTCTCTTTCGCAGATTGTATAATGTAAAAATTTGTATATGAAAAATTATTATTCCCATTTGAAATCAGTATTTTTTCCAACAATAACAATTGCTTTGAGCAGAAGTACCTGTTTGAATAAGATATTTGGTATCAATATATTAATTGACGAGGCTGTTATTTGTTAATAATTCATCTTCACTTTCAAGTAATATAAAAATAAACAAACTTTTATAATTTTTTGAAAACTTTTATTGCTTAGACTCGCAATAATTGTTTCGCCACACTGTAACTTCTTCAGGGGAAGAAATGGTATCGCCTTGCTATCAATAATTTCTACTTAAAATAACTAATTCAGTAACTATTAATAATTACAAAAAGCTTTACTTTAACGGTTCTGTTTAATTTTATAAATAAATACAAAGAACAAATAAAAGAAATTCAAAGAAAATATTTATTTAATTTAAAAGTACCATTTAACCCCTTCACTATTACTAGCTTCTATCAAATTGGATTGATGAGGCTTTTACTTAACGAAACTCATCAATCGAATACATATTTATTTATGTATTTCAATTTCTTAATAGCAATTAAAAAAAATTGTTCTGAGTTATAATAATTTTAAACAAAATACTGAAATATTAGCCTTAAAATTGCAGTACACCTACGATATTTTTAAAATTCACCCTACACATGTATGCGAAACATTGTAGTGTTATGTCCCGACTGTAGTGTTTACAAAAAAATATTAACGCTTAAACGACGTGAAATGATGTGGACATAATTGCCAAAGGGCGGCTGCGAGAGCCATTGTATAGTAACTAATAATTATGGGGGCAACCCCCATCTGTTTTAGACGGCTCACCAGACATTTGATGTAGTTGGTCTGGCCGGAGCGTTCAACCACCCTTATAATGACCATAAATCGGCGATTAAGCAAAACCGCAGAACAACGTTATGCGCACCATAAAGTGCACCTTTTAAATGTCGAGTACACCATTACCTGCACTCATATTAACTGTTTAAATATCTACAACGTTAATGCCCCGCATGTCTCACCTGAAGTGCCATTGCCGTCTAAAGGGTTCAGTTCCTCGAGGAACGACAATGGGCGAATGTAAATGCAATGCCATTAATTTAATTAAAATCCCACGCGACTGTTTAGGAGTAAATAAATTACTCAGCTTTGCCATAGAGATAATAAAATAATAATACACTACTATTAAACGTCCATAAATTCTCATTCTTATTTAATTGTACTTTATAAACTATCTCAAATATAATTATGTAGAATAAATGTCTTCCGCCATGCGACTCGTGGTGTATGAAAGTAATATTAAGAAACCGTTACTTCGTGGCATTCCGCATTTTTACCTTGATGTATACAATAGCGATGGGATATTTAAAGCGATTGCGTATTGTTGAAAGTCCACTGTGTGATAAAAATTAGATTTACTGTCAAGAGCAATTGCATATTGTTTCAAGTTGGACCATATATTCATTAATCTGCTTAATTTATTCATCTTGCTAACATAGATACTACATAGGTTATATTATAATATAAGCATAATATTCTTCTTAAGGCACTCAAAGAATATTATACTTATATTTTAATATAATCCTAAAAATTAGTTTCAATAAGATACTAAACCACACCTAAAGAAAATAGGAAAAAAGTACAAATTAAACATTTAATTTGTGATTAACGGTATATAACGAAGTAGAAACATTCAACGTCAACTTAAAAAAAGAACAGACAATTTAACAATTATATAATATACATATTTAATATATTATCTATATACAATTCGGTATATACTTTCTTCACTGCATTCTTGATGAAACGAAATGATAATATTAGGTAATTTCAAATTAAGACACTTGTTTAGTTTCATATTGTAATTGTAGTTATTTTTGTAATTCCTTTGAGAATGATCGTCATTGACCGAAACAAGTGTCAGAAAACTGAATATTACAATATGAAAGTAAACAAGTGTTTTAATTTGAAATTACCTAATATTATATACAATTATTAAAATAATTAAAGTAATGTATATATTATAAACCACGTAACTGGTAACTTTTAACCTTGTTACTCCATATTATCAATGACGAATTAGGAAGTGGTATACTTACCACATATTTTGTGATTTCCTAATGTGGAAATAATTACTGTGAATTCAATATTTAATCAAATAACCCCAGTTTATTGGTGTGATAAAGTTATTACGTATGGAAATCATATCAAAAACGTGTCTACTGTTTTTAATAGAAACATGAAATAAACGACTTTACTCTAATATACCGGGCGTTCGATAAAAACACGCCCAACGCCATAACTCTGTTATTTATTAATCGATTTGAATCAACTAAAAAACAAATCGAATGGCCGTTTTAATACTATGAGACGACATTAATTATATATTTTTGCCTAAAAGTGTGTGATATATAAAAAAGGTATTTATAATCATGTATATAATAATGTATCACAAAGTAGAGGCCTCCACAATTACCTATTTATTATATTTTTATGTATTGTTCTCAAAACCATAATATTTATTACATAGTTTTATATATTTTTAAGATTGTCTTCGTCAGATATGAAACTATAAAGGGGTCACAAGAGCTGTGGAAGTAAAGAAACTAAAATATGTATCTATGTCTCTCAGCATGTGTTCTTTGTTTTGCAAAGATTAAAAATCAACTTTCAAATTTATTTAAAAAATTAAAATCATGTTTGCGCATGTATTTCACAAAAGACAGACTCTATGAATGGTCTCAACGATTATTTTAGTGTAAATTTTCGAAATTTTCTAATATGCATATTATTACATCGATCCAAATGAATATATTTGGTATACCAAAATGATTTTTTTAAATAAAACAAAATAATTTCTTTGTACTTTAATGGTTCATCATATGCAACATAAAAACTAAACTTCTTTAGAAGTTATCATAGATAAAACATTGTAAGAAAAATTATGTCTTTTCAACTCTTAGTCTAAATAACAAAATGTTGTTTATTTTCGAACTTATTCAGGTTTTATGTGATAGACATACAGATAGAAAAATTGCCATTTTAAAATCTACACACATCCAACTATAATAAGCACGTTCAACGACATTATTAATATTATTCTCAAATTTTGGTTAAATAACTTATCATGATGAGAAACGATTTAAATACATTATGCAGTAACATTTAAACTGGAATTTATAAACAATAGCCAATGATTTGATTCAGATATTTAGAGGCCCATTCAACTTAAAAGAAAAGCCAAACATATTATATATTATACGTTTGAATAAAATACGCAAGAACATAGAGTAAATTTTAGAACAGTAGTTACAATACAAACATGCAGGCATAAGTGCATTAATAAGATGAAACGAGAAAATGTTTCCTGATGTGGTAGTAACACAAAAGATAATGAAGGAAGTAAATGAATAAAAACAGACATTTTTGAATTGACGAGGCTGATACTTGGTAAAATAAGCCGATTTTTCAAGAATGTTTCTATAAAGTAGCGCCATCTGTGGTTTCGTGAAAAAGGTCCCAACGTACTTTAAATTACTTTTTTAATAACGAGAACGGAAAACAAATATAGGGCAAACACAAAGGAGTTTACACAAGAGGTTCAAAGAACACGTTTACCACGTCAAAAATAAACATAATTTCGAAACAAATCTTTTCATTAAACAATATCTACCTTTAAAAAAAAATTAAATATGCTCGAAGCAATTGAAATACACAAACACAGGTATAAGCTCTTATGCTCCGATTTAACCCCCTTAGATAACCTGCTGTTAAGCTTGCTACAAAAATAATTCCGAAACGAATATTCCGCTTTCGAAAACCACTAATTACCTTTTGGATTTACCCATAATCTGCCTTTATATTTATACCCGCGTTAGTAGTTGTAAGCGTTTATTTATTTATATTTATGATTCAATTTTCAGGTGAAGAAAATATTTTCTTCACCTGAAGAAGCCACAGTGTGGCGAAACATATGTAGTGTTTACAATAAAACCAATTTGAAAATCAAACAGTTTTGTTACCTAAATAATGAATATGGATTTTCAACACTAAATGCCTCAACAATCAATCAATAGAACACTTCACATTACTCAACCCGAAATTTAGTGAAACAAATGTAAGTTGATAAAAAAATATAATGCATAGAAATTCTATTCGCAGAATTTTTTGTTATATTGTCTTATCACTTATTTCAATCTATGGAATTGTGTTCCACATATTACCAGACCTTGTTTTTTCTACTTAAATTAAATTTAATTAAAATACTCACGAAAATGACGTTGACTTATCGATACATACCTAAAACAAAAGAAAACAAACATTAAAAGAGGTTTCATGTAAAGTTCACACAAGTTCTGCTGAGATAGTCTCAGCAATAATTAATATATTTATTTATTCGTTATACTTTAGCTTTTTTCTAACAAAATACACATGAATATAAAAAATATAATAGAAAACATACAAAAATTTTAGATAGACGAAACTAGGCGGAGTTCATGCGGTTGCCTTGATCTTCCACTCTAACCCCTATTCCTAAGAGGCAATCAGTCAATCATCTTACATCAAACAAAATTATTTCGAGGTTATAAAACAAATTTAAACTAAACATTCAAATTTATCGCTAAGGTTAATATGGTGTAATTACGAAGGGCTAATAAACGATAGATAGTTAACCAAAAAAATGTTTGGGGCACTGTGTCTATTTATGTACCACTTCTTTAAGCAGCTTATTATGCAATATCTTATTGTTTATATTTGGGGAACTTCTGTTGTTCAGTGATGTTCCCACTTTTCCCTTATGGATTTAGAAAAAAAAACAGAAATATAATCAAAATGGGATGGCGCTTTTGGCTCATTCCTATGTGCCTTAACCCATATTTTGTCTGACTTTCGGTTAACTAGATGTAGTTCACTAATATACATAATAACACAAATTTTTCAAATTTGGGTCAACTTTTAGATCCGAGCAGATGAGAACGATTCTTAACGTTATTTGATGCCCTGAACTGAGATCTTCAATCCATGTGTCAAGATTGGTTCTAGTTTTCGAGTTCGCGCATGATGGCACCTTTTATATTTGGACACGTTGCATTAAACATCATTCGGAACTTGTTTTTGTGCAGTGAATTTGCTTCCAAATATTTGAAAATGCAGAGACAACGTTGCAAAGTTGGTTCAAAGTGTTTTTGTTAAGTTTGTGGATGTTATATGCTGAGAAAAATCATGACAAACGCACTCAAACATGCGTATTTGCAGTACTTTGCGAGGTGTGGCCGAGTGGTTCCCATTAACAACAAAACGTGTTCTCTGTAGTACTTGTGAACCCACAGGACGTTTTATTGCCACCTCTTCACATTAAACTTGGCCTTATTAAGAACTTTGTCAAAGCAATCAGTACATAATCAAGATGTTTCCAAAACGCAAAAATCAAAGAAGGAATATTTGTCAGACCTGATATTCGAAAACTAATGGCTGATCCAAAGTTTACAAAATGTTTATCGCCTTATGAAGCATCAGCATGGGCATCATTTCAACGTGTTGTTCACAACTTTCTCGGTAACCACAAGTCACAGGATTATATGCAAGTAATCGACATTTTTTTGCAAAATTACCACAAGATTGGAGCTCGAATGTCTCTCAAGATACATTTTCTGCATTCACATCTTGATTTTTTCTCACAAAACTTGGGCGACCCGAGCGACGAAAAAGAAGAGCGACTACACCAAGATATAGCGAAAAGGAGTTACCAAGAATTTTGGGATGAAGGCAGGATGAGCGACTACGGTTGGGGCGAAACAGATCCGAAGCAGTATAAAAGCTCAGTTCAACCTCTGTTCATTTCTGATTTATACTTTTTAATTCAATAAATGGCCATTAATGGTCAAAAATAGTTAAACAATGAATTTATTGCGTATTTCGAAAACCAGAACCAATTTAAAAAAACGGGCTGCTGATTTGGATTCAGCCCCCCAATTTACCTTATAAACAGTTTTTAGTTGCTCAGGTCCAAAACCGTGTATACTTGTGTAATTAATTTAGGAGTAGGTTCTTGATCTTTAAATTTATCTTCTCTAATGCATTCAGTATGGCTAGATTATCAGTAATGAAATTATGCCCGCCTTTCTAAGTTATTTATGGACCACTCCAATAATGGTTAGTGATCATCCAGTATATATAATTGCAATAGTTAATAGTCTTTTCATCACAAAAATATGGTTCGATTGAATATAATATGTAAATCCACCCCCATTGCTGGATTTGAAGCCATCAGAAAACATGATGTCCAAAATCACTATAGGTTTCAGTGTATATTGAGTATATTTTTAAATTTTCACTTAGATTCGAGCTGTATCTGAGAATGATGAGGTTTCGTGATGCTGCAACTATATTCGAGCTGATCAATGTTTCTCGGGTTACCTAAAATATTAACGTGCGCAGTGTCTTGGAAGGTATCACATTTTATAATCTAATGTTGTAACTGGTGGTTAACAGAAATATATTGGTTGCGCAGATCTTCTTAAGATGGTTTTCGTCATTGAATGCCCTTAGTTTCAAAACAAATTTTTGAGTCAAGAACTCTTTCCATAATGATAATTGCAGGTCTTGCGCATCTTCTAGTAATGTGTCAGATGATTAGGAGCACATCGCCCCTAGACAAATTCGAAGACATCGGTATTGCATGCAATCTTTTACTTAATGTTAGTAATGTTTTCCGTGCTTGGGCATAGAGGATACAACCATCATCAATAATCGATCGAATATAAGATCGATAGTATAATAACATATTTAACTGTCACACTGACAAATTTATGATTAAGTTGTTCGGGAAACCAAGGTACCTGGAAGAGAATTGTTTGGAAAGAGAGGAGAGGGTTACATTGGCAAAGGCGAGATGCGGGACGGAAGAGAGGGAGAGAGAGAGAAAGAAATAGATGAGCGAGGGATACGGAGAATGAGTGTTGTGCAAGGATAGGAAGGATACGTGGAGACTTATGTAGAAGGATGGGGGATTGTATAAGGGAAGACGGGGTCAGAGTACAAATTAAAAATTTATAACAGAACAGAAGAGAAGTGCTCTTTAAATTTTGCTAATAACTTTTAAACTGTATCTATGAGAATTGCGATGAAATGGATATATCAATGATTTATATTTCTGTTAGAAATAATGAAGTGCTTCTTATCTTAAATTTCTATATTACTGCTCGAGCAACTCAATGAAGAAGTTTTGAGAGGGATTTAAATAAATAAGTTTTGATGTATGATTTTATATTAAAATTTATTGTTTGAATGTCACATTCGTCATGGCTTCCTTCAATATATTGTGTCAATTTATCACAGCAAAATTAACTTGTATCAAAACAACACATTAAAGAGTTATTTGAGTATTCATTAAATTTATCTGAATAATTTTGCATAAGGTAAGTACGGTATATTATTTTTATTTACTTCTATTTTAAGTGCAGAAGAATGTGTATGTATTTATTGTTTATGATTTACGATAAGTCGAAGGATTATATCAGCAATTAGAAAATTATAGAGTTGTCAAACACGTTCTTCAGTTGACTAAATAATGATTGGCGAATTCAATATTACCTGTCTCCATCGCGTACTTAAAAATTTGTAAGAACATGCTGTTTATTGCGACAATAAAGATAGTCACGTAATTATGCGCAATGTAACAGAGCTGCTGTATCAATTACAAATACCAATAAATATTGACTGAGCACTCAATTAACATACTGATTTAGCCCAGAAGCAACTTGAATTCTTTTGAAACGAAACGTTATATTTTAATTATTTTGGTTGTGTTGAAAAGTAAATATTAAGGGACAATTAAATTTAATTAATTTGTTATACTACATTATCACATACATTTACATTATACTGTATTAATATATTTATATATTCCTGTTGATAATGGCCCTATCTCTTCGGTTTTCAAGCTTAGACCAAATTAGTGTATATTTGGGCCAAGGACATGCGCTTATCGTAAATACCGCATACAGCGACCGCAAAATAATGCATAATTGTAAGGCACTCAAAATAAATATGAGTCAGAAACTTGCTAACAATGAATATAAACAAAGAATATTTTATATATTAGTCATATGTTTTATTGCCTTCTTATCTATATAAAACTTTTTTTACAATCATACCTATAGTTTTGATAACTTTTTTATTAAGCAGTTAATCGTTAAGCTAGTTGTGCCACTAAGCTATATCAATTTGAATAGTAATTAAATCTAAAATTCTTAGTTTGGTCAAAAAATTCAAAAATTTCAAAGAGATCAAAACGCCTTCAATTTCAAGAAATTCTATGCTAATGAGATCAAAACGCCTTCAATTTCAAGACATTCTATGCCAATAACCAGAAATCAAAAAAATATCCCTAATATGAAAAAAGGCCTTTCTTGTGGACTTTTAAATTAGTTTCTTAATTATTTGCCGCCCTATATAGTTCATAAGAAATAAATTCATATTCAGATGTAATCGCACCTTTTGATCTCCACAAAGTATCTTGTTAAGTAATTTGGCTCCGAGCACAATCCATGCAATTTTATTCCGCATTAACATCTCCTTTTCACATTAAATAAATGTAAATATTATTCATGTTGTAACGTTTTATACAGTTACACATCCAAATTTGTACATGATGCACCCGCCAGCACCGTTATCCACTCATTGACCATGCAGGAGTTGAACTCCTCTGTCCCTCTGTCTCTTCCGCTCTATCATCCTCTAATTGGGAAATGGCCATTTTCCACGCGAGCGCCGAGTCTTCGGAAAGCCTTTTGATTAATATTTCATTTGCGACTCGTGTTGGTTAGTCATCGCGCACATGTGCACGAAAGATGATGCCCAATATATTAACTGAATGATGTACCTATTCTATCAGGCCGACTTCCGGTTGTTACGACGTCACATCCGGCGCAGACCTGTAGATCACGGAGCGAGCACAATCGAATAAATTACTAAATTATATTTGAACACAATGGCCTAAGGTACATAATTTATGCATTGTTTACCGTGAAAATCGGTCCGTGTCGGACATTTTTAATTCGGGCCGCAGCCAGCGAGATGTTTACAATTGATATTATTGTAAAAATGAAAGTTGTTTTGGTTTGCTAATCTAGTCATTACACTAACGTATATAAATGAATAGGTTAATTACAACATATGAAAAAAAAAAAATAGTTAAAATGTTTTATGTCTTACTAGAAACAGTGGATCAGTTATTGTGAAATCTTTTCGAACATAAAATGTTCTTTTTTATTTAAAGTTATAAAATCTTTGATTTAATCATCATTCCAAACAATATTACAGTGTTCTGTAATTAGGCTCTTACAAAACTGCTTTTTATTTGCTTTGCTTTATCCTGTTAATGTGTTGTATATTTTGGGTTTTACGTATTAAGATCTCGCTCGGCAGACTATTTCACTTAAAGCTACTTTTGATAGGGAATATATTGAGAATCAAGAGCTTCTTAGACCTTTTTTTTTAAATATCCACTAAACAAAACAAGTAAGTAAATATTAAAGCCAAATCAGAACTTTTTGTAACAAGGAGTAAAGGTTTGCCCTGGTGCATCGGAAAAGGCTTTGACACTGTTTGCCCTGTCAGTAAATTCGTGCCCAAAGATCAAATCCCCGATCCGCACAACGTTAAATTTTGGTGCCCAGTAAAGGGCCAAACGAGACAAGAAGGTAACACATCAGATTTGGTTTTCGATGTACCAAAGCTCATCAGCTACGTCTTAAAATTCATGGTACTCGAGCCATGTGACTTGATTGACAGGTTCTCCACCTGCTATGGTGCCGGTAGTTATTGGACATCGAATTGAAGCCGGAATGGATTCAGCAGTTATTATTAAATTTGATGTTTGTCAATAGTACATTGGCAGTAGCTTGTGTATGTTTGAATGAAAAATGAGTGGTGCAGCACACAGATTTGTCTATATCTTTCTCAAGAAGATAGATATGGTACATCCAAGAAATACTTCAGGGATGTTTGTATATTACAAGAGCAAAATATATATTCTCATATTAAATGAGAATATATATTTTGCAAACAAAATGAAATTGATCATAATCATAATAATATTAAATAAATATAAGCTCAAGAGATAAAGCTTCAAGGAAGATCCGATGCTTTTAAGAAATTCAAATGATATTTCCAATTTAGTTAGCTAGTACACCCTCCCCTCATGTTTTCAGGGATCACTTATTGATTCCTAGTAGCTGTATAATTATTTATTACATTAATGGAATGTATGTTTTATATTCTTTGATACGAAGCATGTGGTAAATTGTGGAGGATCCTCTCCTGCAAGTAGATACAGTGATGTGAGATATGTATTCTCAGTCTTTTGAGCACAGGCTGCTCTCTTCGGGTTAAGGAACTTTGGTAGGGTCATGGTTTAACCAATGCTATAATGTCTCTTATCATTCATCCATTAATACTCTAATCTGTCTGCTATTTCCAATAAATTTTTTGTATTAGTCTTACTGCTAAGTCTAAATGAGAGATGTTGTCACAGGTATCGTGAATACTCTATAAGTAGTTTTATCTGCTATCATATTACCTATTATTCATATATGCGAGGGGCACTTTACAAAAGTGGAATGGTTTCTAAAATATTATTAAGTGATTGGACAACAGGTTTTTTACGGATGGGCGTAGATTGCTTATAGGCTACTCAATGAAATCGAGCCAATTGTAATATCCCGATTATCAGGAAACTACTGGCAGTGTCTTAATGCTATTAAAATTGCAGTTAATTCAGCTATGTAAATGTTTTGTCATTAAATTTAAAGTACTCACAATTGTTCTGTTGGATGTAGCGTGAATACCTTACATTGATTTTGAGCCTTCGTGTATAGGATTATACTGTTTCTGTATTCCTTCATTTTGTTAAGAAACATTCCTTTAAGAAGAGATGGATGCGTAACATGCTATTATGCAAAAGTTTAGTGTTTACGTGGTCCAATGCGTAGACTCTCGGATGCCTATTGGTAATACTTTGGAAGAATTTTAATTCAAATAACTTATTAATTTCCTCACTCTGATAGTTGTTTTAGTAGAAAATGGGAACGTTTTCATTTAAAATGAACAAAATAATTTGATAGATTTCGCATGCGCTTATATTTAAGTGCTGGAATTTCAGCATCATGACCTACATATAAGGTGGTTGGTTCTAAATGCTAAATGGACGTAATTCTGCAGTGGGTCTAAGGTTTGCAGAGTGATGCTCCATACACTATACTTCTGTAAACAAGCTTTATTAAAATCACATGCTTCATACAGTAATATTTCCCTATTTGCTTCCCAGGTTGTGCTTTATATGCATCTCATCATATTTAGCACCTTCTTTCAACTTCTTCGCATTGTTTGTATTCTGCCACCAAAAGTGACATCGAGGAATCTTACAAAGTTCCTGATGTTAATAAGTAAACTTTTAAAATTTCGTTAAGATTTTAGTCCATTTAATTTTTGTCACTTGTTGCTAATACAAAAATGACATCTGTCAATATGCATGTCTTTATTTATACCTCCTCCAACTTTCTGTATATAAATATGACATTTTGTGGATTTTCCTGCTTCCCTTATTATTTCATCTGTAAATATAATAAATATAAGTGGGTTTAACCTTCTTCCTTACCTTAGTCCTATCCTTCTTCGATAGGTTTTTAGTATCTTAATTACTTTTTTCCTTAAGTCTTTAAGGTCATATTTGAGAGATTGCAGCATTTTATTTTACTATATTCTATTCAACACCTTTTTGAAATCCATGAATGTGCAATATATTTTTATATTCTTTTAATAAAACACTATTTCTTTAGTTGTGAAAATATGGTACTTTTTCCCTTTCTTTGTCCTTTATTTGTTTCACTATGTTCCATTTTTTCTAATGAAGGCTTTCTCTTTTGTCTCCTTTCATGTGCAATGGTGCTATAAGCTCAACTTTTCCGGTATTCATTACACATTTTATTTACTATTTATTATTTGGTATTATAAATCAAATCTTATCATTTATATTTTAATTTATTTCTTCTGCAATCTTGTCTCTTGTGGGAGCTTTTCAATTCATCAAAAGTTTCATTGCAGATTCCATTAAGCTTATCATTTTCCGTTTCTCTGTTTCTCTTTTCGTTGTGTCTTTGCTGCTTTATTTTTTTAATACTTTTTTAAAATCTCCATAATTAATTAGTTACATTCACTATGCATCTTTCTCTTTTAATCTAATTACCTTCTCACTTTCTATTTTTGTTAGAATTTCTAATAAATTTTAAAACAATTTTTTTCTAAGCTCTTTCCAGATTTTTTGTTTTGTAAGAAATATTATAAGAATCTTTCTCTTATTATGTCTCTTTCATCACTTTAGTTAATCCGCGTATTGTTTGAGCTGATATTCCCTTCTTTTTGTAAGTTAAATTTCTAAATCCCTGGTGGTGATTTTCATTCTGTATAAAGCTGTGTGATTTTTAAAATTAATTTTTTGAACTATTGTAATGCCTAGGTATTTTATGGATGTAGAGGGGGAAACAATTGTGAGGGAGATATGAATATTGTGAGCAGGATTATTGTTGCGGTAATAGGGATTTAGAAGCTGGGATTTATGGGGATTGATTTTAATTCGCCATTTCGCAAACCAGTGTTGCGGGGAGTCAATAAGCTGCTGGAGGGATTGAAGAGCTTTAGATTCAGGGGGTACATGGGAAATTAGGGATGTGTCGTCTGCAAATTGAAGGAGGTATTTAGAGGCATTAAAGTATAGATGATCCGGGTTGTAGATCTGGTTGAAGCAGATGTAGAGTAGATAGAGGGGATCCTTGGGGTAGACCTTGTACAGGAGTAAATGGAGGGGGTAGGAGTATTTGATTTTGACTTTAAGGGATTTGTTTAAAAGGAATTTCTTTATTATGAAGATAATATGGGTAGGAATTTTAAGAAGGTAGCATTTGTACAACAGACCTTGATGCCAGAGTCAAAGGCTTTTTGGATATCCAGTAGTAAGACGGCTGACGAATTTCCTTCAAGGTGTGTTTTGTTTCTTATTTTCCGTGAGGTGTATGTATTCTCTGGCCTTGAATTCTTATAAGTCTCTCAAATTTCAACCCGCACATAACATGAATCATATGATTATTAAAAATGTTGGTGTGAAGCATATTTTTTCGCGTACGTCTTGCAGAGCATTATGAATAAATGTAAGTTCACCATCATGGCCACATATCCTACTTTGCCGTTGACCATAAGGGTAATAAAGCATTTTGGTGTGAAAGGGAGCTCTGTGCTCAGAAATGAGATTATATTGTACTTATATCAATGTCTGTCTAAAGGGGACCCTACACGGTCAATAATTCTGTCATTATTGTTAAATAATGACAGTATTATTGATCATGTAGGGTTGATACTGATGGAGTGATGACAATATTGAAGAATATCCGGATATTTTGATATCGCAACGTCAGTATTAGGCCACGCCCCGAAAGTGGTGCCATGCAGGTTTCCCTTTGAACGTCAATACCTCAGTATTTAGTCTGCCGGTAGCTAGATATCGTAATGTAATAGCTAATCTTTCTTCAGCTGATATACATTGTCTCATATTTGTAACTTGCCTTTGCAAAAACGGTTTTACCATTTAATAGGTTTGTTTGGATTAATGCACTTGTTGTGTTCCATGTTATTATTTACAGTTTCCTGACATATGTTTCGAATTTCACAATTCATTTTCAAAGGAGTATAAGTTGTAACTAAATAAGCGGTGTGTTTTACAGGTAATATATAGCGAGATACAATTGTAATCCTACATAATGAGATGCCCCCTCATTGATATTTCTTGGTTATTATTGACTATGGGTTTGCCGTCTTTAATTGCCCTTTTTATCTCCATGCCCTCTAATAGGTTTAATTTTAATCCTTTATCCTGGAAGTGTAGCGGTTTAATCTCCCCTAATTGATGGTTAGTTTGGATACAATGTTCTGCAATTCCAGTGTGACCTATATTATTTATTATGGAATTTTTGTGTTCTTTTAATCTGGAGTTGAAATTTCTGCCTGTTTGTCCAACATATATGGAATCGCAATCTTGGCAGCTTAGTTGATAAATTCCACATTTAGACAGGGGATCTCGTATTTGTAACTTGTTGTTCACTATTAAACGTCCTACGTTGGTTTTATTGACTTGAATGGCCGATATGTGATGTTTTTTGAGTTTTTTGGTTATTTTATCGCTTGTTCTTCCCGTATAATTAATGGCACAATGATGTGTTTGTTCTGTAGAGGTGTCTTGTCCTTGATATAAAGTTTTGGCGATTAAAGATCTGGATTTCTTCTTTAGAATTTTATTGACTAGATTATCTGTATAGCCGTTGTTTTTTGCGATTATTTTAATTGTTTTGAGTTCCTTTTCGTAATCATCTTTGTTTAGTGGAATGGTGATTAGTCGGTGTATATATGAATTTAATGCCGCATGCTTTATCTGAGTGGATTTACCATTGACAATAATTTATTATATAAATTATCACCCATTCGAAAATACCCTGTCATGGTTGAGAATGCTAAACTAAGTTGCCGGGATACACTGGCCTTCCTAAGCTCTTTCCTTTTTACTATTGCTGATCAAGGAAAAAAAAGATATGTAAGCTTGTCTGGTTTCAACTAAAGCAATGTTTCTTTTTCTTAATAGTCACACATAGCTTTCAATTGGACGAACGGGGATGTTAAATCCTGGATTGGTTCAGTAATCTTACTTTAACCCTTAGAGTAGTAAAAGTTCTGGAGGTGGAGTGTTAATTGGCATTCGTAAAATTTTATGTGCAAACATCATTCCTATATCACAAGTGGACACGGAACAACTGTTTGTGAAAGTAGTATTTAATATAAAGTGCCTGGTGACTGGGGCAGTCTATTTACCACCTCTGAGTCTCATGGAAAAATATTAGTCACATTGTGAAGCCATCAACTCCATTGCGAAATCTCTCCATCCGGATTTAATTACGATATCTGGCATAATGACGAACTTGGCATGAACGTCTCTCTAGGCCAAAAGCTAAACTAATCTCAGAGTGTCTATCGCACGTTAACAGGATTCCTAATCCCCATGGAACCTAATTGGACGTGTTTTGTGTTTGCCAACGAATGCAGTACAATTATTTCCGAGGCTGTGGATCTCTTAGCCCATAACTCTAGTCATCATGTTACCTAGAATAATTAATACAATATTGATAGCTTTACTGTGAAACCATCGTTAGTACTGTTAAGTTTTACGAATTTCAAAATGCAAATTTTGGGAAAATTGATTGGTGTAGATTCTTGAACTTTTTTAGTAATTTAGAGTGTGCAGTCAGTGTGTTCTACGATGTTATGTTTTATGCTACTAATGTGTTTGTACCGACGAAGGGCATATATAAGAATGAATATCCAAAATAGTTTACCAAAGCACTAGAACACTGAATAAAACACTTACTATGTTTTAACCACTATAATTAATAAAGCACTAGAGCTAATTAAAATAAAGAAAAATAAGCATTGTATGTATAAGAGCTCAAACAACTTTCGATACTATGTATTTAGAATTTCAAGCCTTAAGGTCCCAATATAAATAATTGAATGATTTGCTCTACAAAAACTATCTAAATAAGGTAGAAAATAGTATTAGCCGTAATAGTAAAGCATTTTAAAACTTTGTTGACCATTCAAAAAAGGTAAAGTGCTTTCCGTCAGATATGTTTTAGAGCGATAAAGTTTGCAAGTAAGCAGTTGACTTATTTGCGGAATTTTGTGCTGACACTTACTGTGATAATAATGTAATTTCGAATTCATCAGTGATAAATCTGCTGATTCGTTTTAATGTTTCTCTGTAAACTTTAGTAATGTTTTCAATTCAATTAGTAAGCTAAAATCCTCAGCTTCAGCCGGACCTGATGTTCGGTGTTCCGAATGTATTCTTGTTAAATTGCATTTTTACCCTCTAACTTTTGTTCCGGAGATCAATAGATGATCAAGTAGTACCAACAATATGGAAAGATAGCTACATTACGCCTTTGTTGAAACCAGGCAACAGATCTAACATTAGTGAGGGAGTCCAATGTGGTTCAGGTAAAAACCAATGATATTGCCAATCGTTCATGGGTCGGGTTCGATTGCGCTTGAATCAGAATGCATCTTGAAATACGGATATATCCACAGTCCAATTGCCACAGTGCATTAATAAATACTGAGGTATCTGCATTCAGTCAGCTCTTCCTAAGATTTTAGATAGCATCTTAGTGGAGTTTAAATAGTTATGCACAAGCATCATAGGAGAAGAACAGCACGGTTTTTAGCCAGGGAGGTCAACTACATCAAACCTAATTATATATAATCGTTTTATATCGGACGCCTTGGAAACCCGAGGGTCCCTCAAGGTCACATATAGTTAAATTATTGTTTAAAGTTTTTGTAAGTGATATTTTTGCCAATCTTTATCTTTGCTCAGGCTTATTATATGCAGATGATCTAAAACTCTTCGCCATGGTAAAGAATAAAATTGACGCAGCTCTAATTTAAAAGGATATCGATAAAATAAAAAGAACAGCACGGTTTTTGGCCAGGGAGGTCAACTACATCAAACCTAATTATATATAATCGTTTTATATCGGACGCCTTGGAAACCCGAGGGTCCCTCAAGGTCACATATAGTTCCTTTATTGTTTATAGTTTTTGTAAGTGATATTGTTGCCAATCTTCATTTTTGCTTAGGCTTATTATATGCAGATGATCTAAAACTCTTCGCCATGGTAAAGAAATTGACGCAGCTCTCATTCAAAAGGATATCGACAAAATATATAATTGGTGTATTAGGAATAGCCCTTTCATAAATATGAGTAAATGTAAATCCATATTGTTTTACAGGGGTAAAAATGCAATCATCACGAAATATTTCGTTAATGGCACTAGAATCGAGAGCGTGAAGGAAATCAGTAATTTGGGTGTCATATTCGACATTGGTTTGGAATGCGCACCTGTTGTTTGGTCATCTCATCAAGAATATTTATAAGATGAACTATCTAAAGTCTAAAATAAATTAAATTACATATTCCGTTTGCAACACTAAATTATGCACAACTTTGTGGCCAACTGAATATTTCTTCGTTGCAGGATCGTCATATAATCGCAGATTTGTAATTTTTGTTTAAAGTGGTAAATGGGATTGTCGACTGCCCTAAATTTTTGAAAAATATTTCATTTAATTTTCAAGGTTACAACATAAGTAGTAAGGCTATTTTCGCTTCCAAATGCACAGAACTAACTACGGCTATCATGAACCTTGAACTAGAATGATGAGAATGGCCAACGGACTGCAGAAGAGAAACAACTTTATGCTTTTTTGCAACAACATCAAGTCATTTGCGAGAAATCTGCACGAGGTTAGTGTATAATCACTTAACTTAACAATGCAGGAGACAAAATGTTTTACGAGGACTGATTTACCTTTCAACTGTGACCTAGAAAATAGTATCTTTTTGTAACACTTACAATTAATACTTTAAAAAGACACGCGCATCAATAAATCTACTTCAAGTAAGTTTTCGGGATTTGGTACATTAAACGAAATATTTCGGCCAGGACTAAAGAAGCCAGCTAGTATCAAAAGAGCTTAGGTGATAATAATATGTGGGTTGCAATACATATTTTCTGCAATTTAAAGTCAATTTCCACCTATGGTAATATTTACAGTACCAGCAATTACAAAACCCACTCGCCGCAATAGTTTCCATGACGTACAAACTAATTATTCCATGTTCAGGGGTCATTATTGAAATAACCTTGTGTTCTAAAAATGTGCAATGTGCCAAGGAGAGCGCTGGATTGAATCGGATGTCGGTCGTATTTCACAAAAATCGCCTTTAGATCTCAATGCAACGAACATAACACAAATCCAATTTAAGCGATGACTCATCGGCGATCTTTATGCTTTTGCGAATAACAATGTTTCCGTCTGCATTAACGGATATGGCCAATAAGGACGAATCACATTCAGACATTTAATTCAGCTGTTGTGTCGCAATCACTCCATTTAAGCCTACCGACATCTTGTTTTCATGTTCCGTTATGTTAATACCGTCGCAAAAAAAGTAATCCTCCGCATAGTTCCTTCTTTTTTCCTTTCGCGATCCAAAAATGTCCGAAGGAGTTGTTTGGTGAACAGGTTTGTTTAATCGATTCAACGTTGATGTGTTTGATGGACGTGGTTAAATTAATGCGCACTTTTTTGTCATCAAATCGAAAATTGTCTGTAGGTGTTTAATAAATAAGTTTGTATAATCAAGTCGTGTTAATCTAAATATTTGTTTGGTTAGTCACAATTGACTGTATAATTTATTTGAATAAAATTTTGTAAAAGGTTTATTTAAATCATACGTTTATCTGTTCATATACAACTAAAAAACTTGAATTGGTTGATTGAGTTACGTGAAGATTAAATTAATTTGACGAATAAAGCACTGATAACCTTTCTTGTGAAGAAAGGTGCTTTATTCGTCAAATTAAAAACTTGATTTAAAATAATTCACCTTATTTATTTTGGTAATTCGTACGAAGCATTATAGTTAATTTTAGCTCAGGTCATATTTTAAATATGATCGTTTATGTGAAATTATTTCAGTCGAGGAATGTTAAAATAAACGCAGAAGGAAGGAACATCTAATG
The DNA here is from genome assembly GCA_963969525.1 of Ontholestes murinus. Taxonomy (NCBI): domain Eukaryota; kingdom Metazoa; phylum Arthropoda; class Insecta; order Coleoptera; family Staphylinidae; genus Ontholestes; species Ontholestes murinus. Next base: position 22,736,777 of record OZ018393.1, read on the forward strand.
TATAATTCCGAATCTATAAATAAACCTTGAACACAGATTAATAATTTAGATTTAAATATTATGGAATCGAATCGTTTTGCGTTGAAATATCCGCCAGCAAAAAGGGAACTGAAGAAGATTTACGCAAAATTATTGTGAACCCTGTTTTTCATCAGAATTATTTCGTTAACAAAAATATTCATCCGAGAATTAAACCTTTGATAAAAAATAAGACGTTTTCGTACATTTGTGCATTTATTTTTTTGTGCTATTACTAAAAGTTATTGCTCTTATTTTAAAATAAGAATAACATGCCAGGTGACATATCTCTGCATTTTTAGACCAAAGAATTCCCGAACACGATCATTTTTTTAAGGATATTAAATTGAAACAAAAGTTTAATAAAATAGTAATTAAGATCTTGAAAGGTCTGTGTTTGTGTCCCAACTTTTTTAACAATAAGTTAAAACAAACATTTTGAAAAACTCCCTTATTCACACAATATGTCATTAAAAAAATATTTTAATCACTTCCATTTTTTTCTCTTACAATAAAGATAGTTTCAAAAGAACGCATCCCACCTCCATCAAAATGTAGCCTCAAAGGGAAAAGGTGCGTTGGAAAATGGTATGTGTTGTTAGAAGATTACATCGAAGTTAAGTTTTAAAGCTTCCAAATTATAAGAAAAAATCCAGAGATGTCAAGTCTATTCAATTGCTCCTGTTCTTTCAATCAAGTTAGGTACAAGTAGTTGCGAACCAGAAATAGATAGTGCGAAGGAGCACCGTCCTGCTGAAACCACATGCCTTCATTGATAAATCTGGGCCCATTTATACGTAGAAAGACTTCCCCAAACCTCGGAATAATATTAATTCTTATAAAAACTACTTTAATTTGTATATTAATACTTTCGTCTTATTTGATAATACTAATTCCATACATTAAGTTTGTATTTTATTGTCGTTTAATTTGAATTGATTAGCCAACTGATAAACATTTAATTGATATATTCGAACACAAATGAATACATAATTAATTAACCATAAATTTCAATTTTGCAGAAACATAATGGTACTATCAAGCAATTATGTTATCTCATTCGGCCCACATGCGTTCCACATTTATGAATGCGTGTTTTAATTAAATTCGCGAAATCAAGGCTGGTGGAAATTTCATTGCCACAAAAAAAAAACAATTCAAGTGAATTATGCAACAAGCGTAGATCTACACGGTCGCGTCCTTGACTTACAAAACAACAATACGATATAAAAAAAAATATTTTCACGCTAGGATTCACATAAAACGTGTATTAGCATCATCTCAAACACGCACAGCTTGATGAAACGATTGTAATCTTCCTTTTGCTAATGTTGAATTGTTCTTTTTTGTATTCGATGTTTATATATAATTTTAATTATTATGATGACCTTTCTTAATGGATGACTGCATCTATTATTTTAATTAAATGCTCGTTTTAGCACTAATGCATGCGAAGGACTTGTTTTTATAGTAATCATCTAATTACACCAAATTTCACGCAAAAGAAAATGAAAGAATAAAAATAAATGTACATATTAAAAATTAGATAAATTTAAATTGCGCTGAAAAGTATACGAGGTCTGTTCGATATATACGCGGACTGACATCATAAAATAAAATTTACCTTAAGTTAAGAAGATTAAATAACCATCGGTGTTTATATTTTTCTTTTGTAACATATACACTCTGAATTAAAGATTATCCTGCAGTTATTTCTTTTCATTTGCCTCAATCACCAGAATCTTTTAAATTCTTTCCCCTTACAAGGTTTTTTGAATTTGGTAAACATAAAATCACTTCAAGTAAAATCAGGTGAGAACAATTGCGATAGGGTAATAATAATAAATTACACAGTTTTTAATGCTGAATGGACTTGAACGTAACCAATTTCTTCTTATTACTTCTGACATTTTGCAAGGGACAAATAAACGTTGATTTTCCCAAGTGTTGATTCAGTCATCAGCTATACATCATGCTTAAACTCTTCTTGTCGCTTAAAATCTTATGAATCATATCAAAATCAGCGTAAGCTACAAGAGCATAGATAAGCTTTAGTCTATTATTTTCTTCGGTATCTTGTTAAACTTTATTGACGTATTTATATTAGTGAGTTTCGTTATACTGTATTTGATTGATATTATACTGTATGTCCTAAATATATATAAATAAATTTGATCTGATTTTATTTGATACTTCACCCTTGAATAAATTTAATATAAATGAGTATTTTCAAAGAGCCACCCCCGGTTTACTGGATGAATAATTTAGTCAAAGATTTGATTATTCAAACTGACTTGGTCACGGGTTCGAGGGTTACTCATCCACTCTAAATTTACATAATTTACTAACACATTACCTAATGCGTTCGCAGGATATCATACGGATATTTATTTATAAACACGTCCAGTATTGATAGAAACTTAATTGAGGAATTCGCAAGGTCAAAAAGCAGCTTTTCTCTTAATATCTATGTTGTGGCTAAATGATTTTAGGTTTAGATTAACATATATTGTTATTATTTAGCAGATCGATTTAATATAATTAAATTTACCTCAAGATATAGTGTCGCTCGTTAACATAAGATTTGCATTCATGTTGAGAAGTCCTTTGTAGTTGTACAAAATTAATTAATAATTTTAAAAAAACGAAAATATTTCGTAACTTATAAAACTATAAAACAAATCACTTAGCAACACTAGTTTGGATATATTTATATCTGTCAATTAAACTTTTTAATTTACATGGAATTGAGAAATAAATCTAAACAACACACCATGACTTAAGTTTCGACGTTTTATCGTCGTTATCAAGTGACTTATAAATTGATGAAATTTTGATTTTATACTAACTATTTTGGGGTGAGGGAATATACCTGCCGCTAGTTGTTTGTGGATTATCTCGGGATGACAGTACCAGATTAAAAAGTGACGAAAAGATTAGTTTGATCTGCTCATTAAGAAGATTTACTGACGGATTACGGCTCTGAAAATTTTCAATGACTCCAGGATATTAAGCTTAGCGCCCTTGCTGCAATTACGCAAGATTTTTAGATTATTTATATCCGGAAATTGGTATTTGCATTCTAAACAATGATTTGAAAAAGAGCTAGTGTCTTGATTAAGACGAAAAGCACGATAATGTTCGGAAAAACGAGTTGATACACTTCGTCCTCTTTGGCCTACACACATACTATTACATTCTGAACAACGTATCTCATACACACCAAATTTTTTTAAGAGGATCGACTTTATCTTCCGCATTGAATAGCATGTTTGACAATTTTCCAGGAGGTTTAAGCGCTACTTGATGATTCTAGAAAAATATTCGCAATCTTCTGTTAGTAGTTAAGGGAATGGAGAAAGCTCTATGTATCCTTGAGTGATATGCAGCTAGTTTGTGCGACAACTGGTGATTTGAGACAAATGGAATCGTTGAGTTGACGTTAGTTGGCTTCCTGTATATATTTTGGTGAATTAACGTTAAATCCAAAATGATCTAATTGGCGTGTTGTGCCACTGAAACACGTCATTACGTTAACATATTTACATATCTATACCAAAAGGAAATGTGTTTTTTTTTGCAAAATCAAGTGAGAAAATCTTTCCTTCAATATTAGACATGAATATTTTGGGACTTAATAGAGATCCCATTGGAAGACTTATGATTTGTTGATAGAATTTATTATTGAATTTGAAGTAATTTTGATATACACAGGTTTCTAAACATTGATAGAGTTCTGAACTAATCAAGTAATTGCAATGTGATTTATCAAGTAAATTTTAAACAATTTCTAGACATTCTTTAATGAGTATATTGGAGAACACGCTACTAACATCAAATGATTCAAGTTTTGAATGTTTGGGTATTGTTATCGGTTTGAGCTGTGAATTTTTTACTGAATGTTTTGGGACAAATTTGGTGTATTTCTTAAGAGTTCATTGAGTTTAATTGCTAAATTCCTTGTTACACTGTTAATATACGAAACTACGGGTCGTATAGGAGAATCAGGTTTATGAGTTTTTATAAGATTATAGAGCCTAGGAGGGATTTTAATGCACGATTTTAAAAACCAAGTTTAAAACACGCGTTTCGATCTCACATCAATTCATTAATATTCAAAAAGTACATAAAAATTAATTATTTGATTGTGGCTTAAATATACTTTCTGTTGTCACTCGATTAATTTTTAAAAAATAACGGACATATAAATGCCACGGATTTTGGGTATTCGATTAGATAATTTTTCGTTTTAAATATTCCATTCATCAAATAATTGAATAGTCATTTAATCAATAGATAATATTCGAGTAATCAATTCTGGGTTTAAACAAAAAAATTCAAGCAATGGAGTCAATATCAATAATTAATGGACATAGGTATAACAGTTTTTAATTACGATGAATTAAATTCTCACATTTTATGTCAATTAGAAGGTTAATTAAATACTTGGTATTGTTTCACTATGTTTATATTTCTCCGACTGATTTCGACCGTTGGTCATTCTCAAAGAGATATGTACAAAAAAATGTAAGTATCACCTTGAGAATGACGGTCTAAACTAGTGGGAGAAATATAAAAATAGTGAAGTGTTTAATGAACCTTCTAATTTCTTTTTAATTGTTTAAATTAATATTCTTATTGTATCAAATAATCGGTTAATATTTAATGATTTCCATTTGTCATTATGATAAACTAATTTTAAATGCATCTTAGAAAAATGAATGAAAAAGTGCAGATTTGCTTAAAATTATTCCAAAAAGAAACAGAGGCAGTCAACATGTCTTTACAGTGGATATAATTGTTTTGAGTGGAAGAACATTGTAAAACAGTGAACTCCGTCGTACTTCTGTACGTAGTAGTAGTGTTTGGCTATCGGTCACGTAGTCTTTTTGCCGTGTTATTTGTGTTTGTGAGTGTGTGTGTAAATGAGCTTATTTCTTTAAAGGATCACCCTCGTCACTCTAAAGCGCCCTATGTACGTATTCCTTTTTAAATATATTATAAGTTGTAAGCTCACTTTTTTGTGTGTGTATTGTAATGTATTAACAATTTTAATCAAAAACGAAGAATCAAAGAAATTTAATTAATTATTAATTTATTAATTAATCAAATCATTAATTAATCAATTTCTTTTTGAGAAATAATACAATATTTTAATCTATAATTAATATATTCAAATTGATTCGAAAAACTTCATTTAAAAGGTTTTAACTTCACAAGCTATTCTTTTATTTGCCCTTCTAACCGAAGTTAATTCTTTAAAAATATGCAAAAAAATTCTATTCAAAAATATTCTGGAGGGAGAAAATATATGCAATATTGGAAACGCTTTCCTTTCGAAGTAGTGAAGACACAGGCCACAATGAAAGGACGGGAATAAAAAAAGAAAACATTTGTTTTTTAGTAAAAGAAACTAAGAAAAAAGACCAGTATTTAAGCTTACGTATCTACCGCTTATACTAGCCATATAAATCTATATTGAAGAAGAACTCGAAAACGGGCTTTGCAAACATTGTATTGATAACAACCACTTTTTGGCCACTCTGAGTTAAAAATTGAACCACTTTCTAACGGCCGATCCATATTCACAAAACATATACAACTTTGGTACAGATACGTAGATGGCATATTCTGTGTATGGACAGGAACACACAGGCAACTAGACCAGTTTCTCAAACAACTTAACCAGACAAATCAGAGCATCCAATTCACGATGGAAAAGGAAATTGACCATAGCATACATTTTCTAGACCTAACCTTTAAAACTAATAACCACCGTATTACATATAATAGCTACAGGAAGCCTGCCACCACTGATGGCATTATCAATCCTTAAAAATCAAGTTGGCAGCTCTCAACTCACATATACTTAGAGTCATAAACATTCAACTAAACAAAGAAGACTTCAATCAAGAATACAACACCACAGTAGAAATTGCAAAAATTATCGGCTACAAAAAACACAGTCAAAAAGATACCAAGGAAAAAACAAAGAAACATCATTACTAAATTAATATACAACGGGGAACCCAACGAAGAAAAAACTAGAAAATACTGCGCCCTCAAATACATCAAAAACACCAGTAACAAAATTAGTAGAAATCTAAAACAACTGAACATCACACCCATACAAGTAAACAAAAATAACCTAGGAAAGGCCATAATTAACAACAAATTAAATAACCAGGATAAATTAGCAAACAGCGGAGTGTACCATCTAGACTGCCAACAATGTGACGCTATATACTTACATAGGACAAACAGGCAGAAATTTTAACAAGAGACTGAAAGATAAGAAATCTATTTAAAACAAGAACCTCCAGACGGACATTTCGGAACATTGTATCACAAACCAACATACGATAGTAAAAATTACACCGCTCCACAACTGTACAAAAGGATTAAGACTTAACATCTTAATGTCGTTTATTCTCCGGGTCAAAATTCGGGAAAAATATAATTAATAACCATCTGGAAATCTCGGCAGATACCAATCTGATAATCCCTGGAGCCCTATTAGAAGTAACCACTTAATTATAATCCTATTATCTTAAATGATGCACCTATTGTAATCTCATGCTACAGGTGGGGGCAAAAGTCCCGCTACAATTTTGATTGCGCACCATCTTGGTTCTGTAACGTTTAGCTCAGTTTCGCTTTAACCATTGGGTTGTGTAGACGACCAAATTTTATTATGGATAAATATACGCCACAAGAACGAGCAGTAATAGTGACAATATTTATTGAAAATAATAGTTTCATTATTGCCACTCAGCGGAAATTGCGTCAAAAATATCCTAATCGTTCAGTGCCTCACAAAACCACAATTTATCGTTTAGACGACGACATACTTAATACATAGTAGCCAATCATTTTTCAAAGAACAAATCCTAAAGTCATCCTTTATTTACATATTTTGTACATTTTTTTTTTTAGTTTTGTTAGACAGAAAATTAGATAAATAAGTACATGAATAAATAAATAGTGTCTCGTTTCAAAGATTAATATTTTTGCTACTTTGATATTTTTAAATTAGTAATATATTGTATTTGTATTTTTTACATGTTTAAATAGTTATATTTAAAAAAAACGTTTTTTCATCACTTACAGAATGATTTGACTTTTGAAAGTCTCAACTTTGTCTCTTATCATTTTATTAGAAGTTTATATGAGTTTGTATTTTTGATTAATTAATTTTTTTAAGTAAGTAAAAGATTGTACATAACTTTTAATTTAAATTAGGTGAAGAAAATCACTTGTTATGTTCCAAGTTGATATTTCCTGACAAATGTTTCTAACAAGAGCTCATATTCAACATTGATATTATTATAAACATAGAACATAACAAGTGTTTTCCTTCACTTAATTTATATTTTCGTCTCCATCAAGAATGTATCACAACACGATTAAAGTATTTTTTATTATTTCTAGTTATTTATCAAAGTTTATTGATAGACTTCCTTATGTTTCATAGATTTCCTGAGTGTTCCTCGAGAACTGCCAAAATGTTTAAGATTCTCAGTAAAGTCTTTTAATACAATGTTGAATTTTAAACATTTTGTTTATTTATTTTTAACGATTCCCTATCTTTTTACACCTTCAAGAAAAGTTAAAATATGCATACCAATTATTATATAAGTATTGTATTCGCGAAAATTTTTAATTGTAATTTTACCATAAAAAACGGCCATTAAAAAATTAAACCAACCTTTGATTTTAATGAAGAGAATGGTTGCGACTGTTACTACGTGTTAACCTATAATTGTACCAAATCTTTCCATTCCTCTTCAATTTTAAGTTTTTACTTAAACAACTACAACGATTTTAGTAAAATTCCAAAATTCTTTTCCTTAAAATAAGAAACAGCCTTGAATACATTTCACCCTACGGATTTATTTCATTCTTAATGTTTTACTATAACTATTTTTAATGTTTAATTGTGGAGGCTAGAATATACTGAAGAAGGAGACATGATTACTTTGTTTTACCACTTTATTTTAAATTACTTGTGATTATAGTTTCGACTAACAACTAGTCATTATCAAACATTGTTTTAATTTTTTTAATAATGACTAGGTGTTAGTCACGTGAAATTTAAAATAAAGTGGTAAAAAAGTAATAGTGTTTCCTTCTTCATCATAACAAGTTTCGTTCTCATGGTGGCATCATTAAAATCAAAATACTTAACATTCTTTGTATATACTACAAAACATCATTAGAGTTATATTGATAAAAATGGAAAAATAATTTGTATTGTAGCCATTAAAAACGAGGGCTTCAAATTCCATTCCTACACCCTATCTATCGAAAACGTGTTTCCCCGCGCCCCTTTTATGCGCTAAGGTATTTAAAACTTATCTAATATATGAGCCGTAAAAGAGGGAGCCATTCACATAAGGTCTATAAATATAAAATGTATTTCCCGCAAAAAAGTCACGTGAAAAATGCTATAAATTCTTCTAAATTCTTCATACGTTTCAGAAATTTCATCGTGATCGATACATTTTTAATGATGTTAATATATTAAAACATTAACATAACCAATAGTATTTCATATTTATCTAATAAAGCTTAATGCATTTGATTAATTGTATGTCGATTTATAATTTAATCCATTGCATTATTTAATTTTAATTATTGAAATGAATATCCTACTTGTAGGCAATAAATCTGCCACAATTTTTAATCAACTTAATCTCATTACAGATTTACACAATCCAATAAACAAGATTAATGCACGGTATTAATCGTTGAAAATACCGAGTTCGTGATATTTTATACGTTCCAATTTACATGTAAGGGCATAAATGCACCACAATATGCAATATATAGTTATTTAAATCACGATCATTTTACTTACTTGTTAATTATATATTCGTGGAGATCTTTGTATTTTAGAGCAATTTATTCGATGTGTAGGATACGTGCAATTATGGAAGGAACATGTATGAACTTTGAATGAATGAGTTACGCTAAAATATCAACAACGTGATCTATACATATGAGAAAGGTAAATATTTAATTTAAAGGTATTTTTTCATTTAAAAATTTTCTGATGAATCATGAACTAAAATATTTTCACATTTCAAAAGTTTGGATTTTCTAGAAAATTTTCTGACGAAACTAAAATTTCATTTGAAAAAAATATACAGCAAATTAATGCATAAGGAAAGACATATGACTTAATATAAATATAAAAGTAGTTGCAGAATTAAATGTGTGTTAATTTGCCACCGCAAAATCAAGTTCTGATAGTTAGGAGTAGGTAGTTCTTTCTTAATTCTTTTTGTTCAATTCTGTTGAATTTCCAGAGATAAAAATGTTCGGAGTTCGACATTTCAAGGTATTTCAAAATAATTATCGAAATAACTAATAACAGACTGTGGCTATACACTAATTAGAACTATCAAGAACTAACAAACATATTTGTTTCCCGAAGTACCTAGTTAATAAGACAAACAATTCTGAGATGAGTTCTGAGTACATTTTCTAAAATTAATGAACGAGTTTAGTAATTTATTTAATTTAATTCAATTCAAAGCTGTACAACCCCGATTGGGGCCCTGGCCTCCCTTGATTTATTCCTCCATTCTGTATGGTTAATCGCCACTCTTCGCCAACACTTATTATTAGTATATTTTTGGCATCTTCTTCGACAGCATCTCCCAACACTATCTTGGCCTTCCAATTGGCTTTTTTTTGTCTTCCATCTTGCATTGATGGGCTCTTCGTGGTATCCTATCTTCCGAGATTCTTAGCAGGTGTCCTACCCATTGAAGTCTCTGTAGCTTCACAATTACTGATAGAGGTTGTTATGTAAAGATGGTGTATTGTTCTTGATTTCGTTGGATTTTGTACTCATTGTTCCCTTCCCTTGTTCGTTATTTTGTATCAACGTTCATGAATTTCGTATTGCGGTGAACTTGTTTTGATTTGAAGATATGCGAAATACGCTTTGTTCACTTAGTAATATAATATCGATTTCCCGTTATTTAATCGCAATTTGTAATAATGAATTTTCTGCAGAACTCTCAGTGCAACACATGTTTTTAAATAAATCAAATTCCAATGTTTAAAAGGCAAAAAATAATAGTTCTAAGAATGATAATTTTACTATAATTCAAAAATATCAAAAACTATAGTACTATAGTACCGATTTCTATTTTGGAGTTAGAACGCAAATAATTTTTAAAAAAAATATAGACGGCTCAATTTATAGGAACTCTTTTTTGAAGGTTAATAGTACTACTGGAACCTTCAAAATAAAACAAATAACTTATCCGGTATCACTTCTTTAATAACACTTGTTAGCACAGTTTCGACCATTTCAGCTTTAACTCTCGAATAAAGAAATGATTACTGAAATCAAATGCACATAAAATTAAGAACTGCAAAATAACTCCATCGAAGTAACGAAGAAATTTTATTAGATAATATGAGAGAACTAAATTAAAATGCGACATAGATTTTTAATATTAAAAGGCTTTATAATCTTCCTTGAAATTGATTTACAATAACTTGTAAGTAGTTGGAACTTTCTTGATTCTTGGCAGATTAGACATACAATCTATTAAAACACATTACATCACGTCGGTAATCGAGATATTTCAGACCTTTCTAATTTTGGATTTGCTTTATTTTTCAGTATTAGAATTTTGATCTGTCGCTATTTTAAGACTTAGTTAAGAGTTTGGAACTGTGGGGTTTTGAAGGGAAAAGAAATTAAACAATGCATCTATTTGTGTACTTTTTTGAATTTTAGCATTAGGAGATAATGAATTCTTCGTAACTTGAACTGTTTTGTCTTCATAATAAAATAATAAAAAAATAATTATTAACTTTTAACATTATATTCAGGCATTTTGATTAGAATTAATTATAAACTATAGGAATTACGGTCAATTACATTCAACTCTTTATACTTGCAACAATTTTGCAGTAGTTGTGGATATCAGCAAAATATACATATTTTAACTTTGATTTTTAGCATAAGGAGATTATCACTTAAGGGAAAGGTGGTTAATTTCGATATTTTTAGTGAAATTTTAGTCTGGTTTTAAACTTGCAACAATTTGACAATTTGTACTGAAAACATGCAGCATATTTATTTTTAGGCTTTTGGATTTTGCAATGATTACATTATAAATTAGGTGGATGGTGATTAAAAACGATATTTTTAGGATTTGAATTAAGAATATTATGTAGTTACTTAAAACCTTTTATGATTATATTAACTCTACGAACTTAATTTTGTTTATAAACTGAATATATATTTTTGAACCTTTTAGATTTTGTCAATAGAAGAATCTAAATTATTTGGATTAAGATATTCTTAACAACTGAAACTCTTAGAAATGTAATCAAATTATTTTTTGTCTCTAGAAATTATGCTCATTTGGGATTAGATAAGATCAAAAGTATATGAGTTGTAATTGAAACACGAAAACTTTGTTCTACCACTATATCTTAAAAATTACACACTGACTATAGTTTCGACTATAAGCTAGTCATTATCAAACTAAAAGTGGTAAAACAAAGTGTTTCAATTACAATTTATTCAATTTTTATTGACATTATTAATCTGATTTTGTTAAAACCATTACAAAATTTGCTTGATAATGACCTCGTAAAGGTTATATCAACTATAATAAGCTAAAGAAACATGTAGCTACTAATAAAACGGACAAAGAAAAAAATTATTCATACCTAATATGTCGATATGACGTTAAAAATAAAAACTCTTTCATATTTATATCCAAGATAAACTATACATCTGACAGTATAGCTAGCTTCACAAAACTGTATCAATTATTCTTCTATCTTCAGCATAAAATAATCTTTAGATACAACGAAAACCATTAGCAATCACAAATAAGTTAAAAAGACCAAATTCAACAAGAATGTCATAGGTCCAGTGTACAACTGAAAATATTTTCTGGCAACATTTTGAACAACTTTGGCCTACAATCTCTAAATCACCTATGAAGTTATTTAGCGTTGTATTTTATTGTTGTGTTGTGTTGTATTGTTAATTTTCTGTATTACAATCTATATTTCCGTCACGCAAATGACAAAAGTAATTACCACGAAACTGGAGTGATGTAACATTGTATGACTGTTGCTTTTGCACTTTTTTTACATTCAAGTCAGAATATAATAAATCCTTTTTGTTACATCACAACCTTTCTCCAAGAAATATTCGAGTTTTCCCTTCGTATAAATATTCTCATAAACATAATTAATATTGAAAAATAATTTATATCATTTGAAAATACTCCACAGTGTTTATTTTATTAGTAACTGATAAAATAAATAGTGCCACCAGCTGGATGGGTGACCGGTACCATTCACCATTGGGATACAATTAATGATGCTTTAGAGAGACGGGGACGATCCTTTAAAGTAACAAGCTCATTTACACACAAATATACACAAACTACTACTACTACTAAATAGTGTGATGTTAACTAACTAAATAATAAAGTTTTAATTTAATTAAAATGCATCACAAACTAATTGACTCCGACCTCAATAAGTTATTTAATTTACGAGGGATGGTAGGAAAGCAGTATCTGTTTGCGCCGTGCGGAGCGCTGGCGAATAGGGTAGCCGCCAGATGTGTGCTAACATGCACAGTTCTATTTTAGCTGACCGTGTGCAGAGTCATCTATTCTGCGCTGGTGTCGCAATTTCAGCTAAAGAAGAGAGAACACCCATGATGATAAGGGTTCGGGACGGCCGTCAGTAATAACAGATCAACTTTCAACCATCCATCCTACAGTCTAGTCTTAGCTCCTTCAGATTACCATCTGTTTACAAAAATCAATGGCATTTTGACAGGAAAGACAAATTATGGACCATTAATACAATAGCAGAGGAGGAATATGAAGCTGGAATACAAAAAGTCGTCACACGTTACGATAATGCTCAAATTTGCGAAAAATTGAAAGTTATTATTTGTTAATAACTAGTTTTTTCTGTAATTCTCAAACGAGTTCTACTTTTTGGATATCCATCGTATATAAGTAGAAAATTCATTTCTTTCATTTTTAATTTTCAAAATTCATCACGTTATGAAAGTTTTTAAAATTAGTTCTATATATATATAATAAATTACTTCGAATATGTTAATTAACTATCCTGTGGTTTATAAGCTGTATCAACATTTCGAATCGACGAGACGGGCAAATTAACTGTAATTCCGGTTCATTGTCATCCTTTGATCTGATGAAATATTACCCACTTGATTTTACAAGCTGCATATATAGATACAATCTTGAATCATCCTCAAAAGGAGCACCTATTATATGCAAGCACAAATATATGCAGGTTTGGTTGCGCAATAAAATCCCATAAATAATTTACGTTTAAAGGTACACATACACAGAGGAGTTAATTAATAAACTATGAATTTAATTGTTATAATAGAACTTGACAAAATAGAATAAAGAAACATTAATTTTGATATTCAAAATCTAAAAAATATATGAAACAATATTGGAAAACTTTCAAATTTACAAAAACAAAACAGAATACTTACTAAATCATTGAATGGATTTTACTTAATAATGACAACAAAACGTTGAAACTCGAGTTCTATTGCCTTATTTAGAATTATACAACTATCTTCACACGTTATATAACACGTTCACAATCATTATTTTTGGCTTGAAAATAGTAAATTTTTCGTAACTTCTTGAGATATTTGTCTTGGTAAATACTGTACTGGCTCCAACCTACTCCCGCCACAAAGTCTTTATAGTATATAAGGGTCCGAAAGAAACCAAAAAAAAACTCTAACTGGCGAAGAATTGCTGCTGCTGTTGACAAACGAAACTTCCGACCTCAATATTTTGAGTGAACCTAACACTGGAGTAAATGCGCAAGTAAAAAATTGACTTTGGAATCAGCTGAAGATCGCCAAGCTGTGGAAGAAATGGAAGTAGCAATTACCGGTGCTCCACCTGCTGAATCGACGAAAATAGAAGAAAACAATATGTTCCTTTTTGGATATAAATTTGTATATAAGGATTTGCTTTTAATTCTGGAGATACATTAGAAATGAAAAGCAAATCCTAATAAACAAGAGTATGTCTAAAAGGGAACTTATCGTTTAGATGAAAAATGTCAAATGTTCTCAAAATGAATAGCATGAACAAAAACTAATATTTGACAAATATTTTTCGACAATATGTACATTGTTTTTAATCTTCAACATTTCGGGCTAAGTTGCATGGACTATCAACTGATCAAGAATTTAATTTGGTTATTGGGAAAAAATTATCCTGAAAGGGTGGGCGTGTGCTTGATAATAAACGCACCGACATAATTTTCTGGATGCTGGACAGTAATCCGAGGATGATTGGATGACAACACATCCGTAAAAAAAATTGTCAATTCAAAGACAGAGCTATGGTACCTAAATACCAGATATACTACCAACAGACATGTAATCTTACAGATCTCTCTAAGATAGTTTTAATTGTTTTAATTATTACAGATAGTTACATCATATATCATATATACACATAATTTATTAAATTTCTTTAGCTGTGAGTTATCTGATACTAATAGATTATAGTATTAAAAAATATACATTTCAAGAATTTTTTGACTGTATGCCTTCATGCCTCCACAATTGACAAAATGATGTTTGTTGTCACATGGGGGAGTGCATGGTGGGAAGTTACTATTATCTAAGGATACGTTGCTACTGGCAATCTGCAATAGTAGTTTTTTAAAGAACAACAGCATATATATTTGGTTGACACTCCCAATCCCCCAAGAACACTGATAGATTTTGAAATCACACTTCTCTTTGACTCCTTATGTGAAGTCTATATCTCTCTGACTCGAGACAGATTTATATGTTGAAGAAATGACATTTCTAAACCGAATTTCCGTTTATACTGTGGAATAAAAGCTTACGCCTTGTGTGAACGAAGTCGACTCCTTTAATTTCATTAACTATCAAGGTTCGACCACTAATTTGACTTGGCCATACGGGGGATTTTGGGACTACTGAAGCGATTATTTTGATGCTTAAAGTTTACGCTTTCTCTGCTACACATTTGATGGAAAAGTATAATAGATCACTTACAATTAGTATTCACTGGATCATCCTTTGATAATGGTTGTAATAAACCGAAGCACGTGTCAGGAAACTGAATATATTAATATGGAAAATAATAATTCAAATGTATCTATTTTGATGTTTGTTACAGGCATTTCTGAACCGATTATACTTTAACATCTACTTCAACAAATGCAATTTGCTGCAATACATGCGGAGTAAATATATCTACTCTTCAGGCACGGTGAGAGTGGATCGATTCAAAGCACACCTCTCTAATGGGACAGCACAATGAAGAAATAATGCCGTGGTTCATCTCAAGAAGTGGTCAAACAAAGATGGAATAATAATCGTTAAATGATATGGCAATAAGAGCGTTGTTGATGGCCTTAACGTTTAAAGGTGTCGTATATGCTGACATTCGTTAAGGGTGATACAAGTCTTAAAAAGGGTAAGACTAAACGTTTATTATGAATCTACACTCGAGAGCAGTGTCTGAAAAATCAGTAAATGAGCGATGATTATAAGTATGCATGCTTTATCGGAATCACATTGTGAGTTCTGTGATCGTGTTTACTATATCGTTCTGGTTATTCTTGAGAGCTTTGACCGCCTTCAAACAGCTGCTGGGAAAGAAGCGGACCCTGTGGCCGCACTGCCGTGATCCTACAGTTCTGGGATCAGCCACGGTTGGCTTCTCAGCTTCAGTCCGTTCTGGCATATTCGTGCTGTTCTAACACATCGTCGGCGAAATGAAGCATAAAAGGGTATTTAGGTGTAGCTTATTCCGGACTACAACTTCTCAATTGGAGGCGTTAACATACTTGACTTCCTCAAAACTCTGTACCACAGGTTTATGAGATCAAAAATTGGACCTTGAGAATGCTCAACATAACACCGAGCTGAGACTTTGGATATTCCAACAAAGAATGTTTTTGACCACTTGGCTTTCAGAGGTCTCATCAAATCGAATAAACCATTTTAAAGAAACATTGGTCGCCCTTTCAGCGGATCCTGAGCGTCTCCTCACGAGATCAACTCGCAAAAATTTTCTCCAGTAGAACAGTCGAGTCTCACAATATTCAGGGGAGTTCGATACATAAATGATGTCCAAATTGATCAAATCGACCATTTCCCCTCTTTTGACAAGAAAAATTTTACGTCAAGATCTAAAAATCCTAGCTCTAAGCGTCAATATCGAGTTCAATTCATAAAATGTAATTATTAAATCTAAAAATTGTTTTCTTAACTATTATAACAGAAATTGTTAATACAGGGCCCGCCAGTCAAACGAGAAGATTTGAGGTGGGTTTAGCAGCTCATGGCGAAATAGTGGGAACGTCGGTTCCCGATCTATCATAACCTGTATGGTCTGCCATTTAGTTTACAATGAATTGTTAGACGTTTGAACAACGAAGCTACGCAGTTAAAGCGTATTATTAAAATGGCGAGAGTGTAGTGTAAATGCTCGTTTACTTCATGAAGCACCTTTTCATGTTCAAAGAGTCACAGTACAGTGTGCGATATCGGGCAATGGAATTATAGGCCATTATTTTTTCGAGGATGAGGATTAAAATGCAAGCCAAGGCAACAAGCCACACTATCCGAATCTCAATGAATGTTGTGAAAAATATCCATTGGCCTCTAACTTAACAGTCTGCAACTTAGCTGAAAACACAAGTGTTTCAAATTAATCTACACAGGACAATCCCAGCGACGAGATTGCACCATACCTGCTAATTTGTTAAGAAGGGTTATGCAAAAATGTCAATGTAGGACATTTGATGTTTTTTTTGATGGAGCATTTAAATGGGTCTCTTCCTAATAGATGGATCACCTGACTTTACTTCCTTTTTGGGTTATTTCCTAAATCGAGTTTATGTTAACAGACCAATGCAATTGAAAAGGAACAAAATCGTCATTATGTTACCAAGTAAATTAATTGTCCCATTACAAACGTATTATAATTAAGTTAGTCTCGAATATCTAAAACAAGTGAAAATATAATAAAGTTGTGGAATTACAGATAGAACTTTGGTGCTTGTAGTAATGTGTCAAACCTTAAAGATTTCTGAAATCCAAGGATGAATGTTATTATAGCAAATTAAATCTTTCAAAACTATTGAAATAAAACAACACAGTTGGGAGGGTTTCACATAAATGTGAAACCCTCCCAACTGTGTTGTTTTATTTCAATTTATTATGGAGTTTCATCATGTAACCGCCTCGTCAATTCAATATCTTTCAAAACTATAGTTGTAGAAATAAGTTTTTATATAGAAGTAAAAGGTCGGATGAAGGTTTTCCTCTGCAATTCCAAGGAGCAATCAATTTAAAAAGAAAGATGCCTGGTATACAGTGGGTGATCGGTTAATGAACAGTTCGGACTGCGAACAAATCGGACAACGAACACATCTTCGGATAACGAACTAAGAAGAATTCTGACTCACACTTCTCGGATCTCAGTACATAATGTGGTAATAACATACGTGCGGTGCTAACGTGAACCATATCACGTAGCAGTGAGGCACTACTCGGTTTCCCGCGTTGTCCCAAAAAGAGTGGAGTGTAAAGAACTGTTCTCACTATAAAAACCAAGCAAGAGATTATAGCCAAAGTAGAGAGAGGACAGAAGATGGCTGATGTTGCGAGACAGTATGGCTTGAAGAGGTCTATAGTATACAGAAGCTTAGCTAAAAAGAATTTCATAAGATATCATCAAGAAGACTCAAGCAGCGAAAGGAGTAACGAAAATCACATTTGCGAAGCAAAGAAGTGCCATCCATGAAAAAATTGAGAGGTTGCTTCTAGTTTTGATAAATGAACGGAAAATGAAAAGTAATTTAACTAGTATAGCTATCATTTAAGAGAAACCTAGAGAAATTTTCGAGTAATTGAAAGAACAAACTCCAGGTTTGTCATCCGAGGAGTTAGAATTCAAGATTACCACTGGCTGGTTCGCAAAGTTTAAAAATAGGTCCGGAGTTAAACATGTATTAATGCATGGTGAGTCTGCACATAAAGAAGAAGCTGAGAATTACTGCCTTAAATTTCAAGAATTTATAGAAACAGAAGGGAATCGTCCACAACAAATATTTAATTGTGATGAAACTGGTTTGTTTTAGAAGCACATGTCGAATCGTGCATACATCACAAAAGATGGGAAAAGTGTTCATGGGCATAAACCCCTGAAACTTCGATTGACGTTACTTTTGGGAGCTAACGCTAGTGGTGATGTGAAGCTTAAACAACTTCTCGTTTACCACTCTGAGAATCCTAGAGCATTATAAAAAATCCATAATCAAGAGAAGACTGCCAGTAATGTGGAGATCGAATCAGAGGGCATGGAAAAAGCAGGCTCTTTTCAAAGAATGGCTGTGTGAAGTTTGGGCCGATATATCAGGAGGTTATTGTGGTTTTCAAAAAATTGGACACTCGCGCGCTATATCGTCGCTATTTTGAATTTTCCTTAACAATTTCTTTAAAAATGTTTTTGAAAGAAACATTTGTTATTCTTGAAGCTATTCGTATCATTCAAAAGGCGTGGTCAGAAGTCACGCAGCGACAGTTGATTTCTGCCTGGCGAAAGCTATGTCCATCCTTTGTTCAAGGAGACGGAGGTGATCAGGGATACATCCCTGTAATTATGGATGAAATTTTAACAACTGCTAGAGATATTGAATTGGAGGTGAACTAGGATGACATAGAAGAGCTCATAATGGAACATGAAGATGAACTGACGACAGAAGAAATCTTGAATGAAGAGCACCTAGAAACACAGCGAAATGTATTTACTTCTGAACAAGAGGAAGACAAAAGAAAACCAATGCCATTAAAGATCTTTTGAAGACGTGGGAAGAGGTCAGAGAAATGGTCTTAGAATGTCAGTAGGGTTGGGGATCTTTACAACGACAATGCTATTAATCACTTCTGGCAAGTCCTGAAAAAGAGAGAAAAGCAATCGACATTGGACATGTTCTTTAACGCCCCATAACGAAAAATGAAATTTAATTTTTAGGGTGTCCAGAACGAATTAATCAATTTCACAAAGATTTCACAATTCGGATAGGGAACATGATCTTGTATCAGATTATGTTCGTTAACCAACCACCCACTGTATTTAGAAATTTAAATGAGGATATGACAATATTTGCAAAACTATATTAAACTAGATAAATTTTTCAAAATTAAGGTTGTATAAATAATTTATTACATGGAAGCAAAAGTTCAGATGAAGGATCTCTTCTGCAATTGAGCAATCAATTTAAAAAGAAATGTTCCTGATATATTTAGAAATTTAAATGTGGATGTAACAAGATTTGAAAAACTATATTAAACTAAACAATTCATCCTTAAATAATCAACATCATTATATAGCATAACTTGTATATGCGCTATCTAAACTTTTAAACCGTTGACGGATTTTTAGTAAACACTATATCATAATTGTTTGCATACACGTACGTAATGCGTTTATTTTCAAAACATTCACGTCACAATGTTTCGCGGATAATGAACTTCAACAAGCGTACATGTTGCCATAGCTAATCCCGCATCCACTACGTCACGCGACTTCATCGCTCATTTTTGACGCATTAAAATATCGAATCCTAAATTTTATCAAGATTATAAACGCGCGTACGATCGCTCACAGGCCGGATAATAATTAATTATCCCGCGTGAGCAGGTCGGATCAAAGTGAAACATTTTGGCCACACTGGCTCTAACCATCCAACAGTAAACTATAATTAAAATAAGTACATAATCGTGAAATAGTGGACGCCGACACGTTATCCGCTCTTGATAAAACCCTAGTACACGTAACTTCAAGTCCGCCTAGTTTTATCGTAACCATTATACATCATTTTTGTCACGGAAAATGATAATAATTCACTTCCTGCTAGAGGTTGGTTTCCGCGTTAAAGCGTAATTTATTTGAAAAGGTAAGTGATGAAGCGGGAATATGTATGGGCTTTTTGGTAAATTAGGATTGTGGAAAAATGATTGTATCGAAAAATTATGACTTATTTTGTGGAAGATTAATGAAGCATCAATTTAAAAATTAAAACAAATCAAATAAACATACTTTTATTTGTTAATATCACAACGATTTAATTTTAGTGATTATAGTTTCGATCAAGATCAATGTAGAAATAAATTTACTAAAAAAAGAAACATATTTATACAAAAAGAACTGTAGGAATATTTTGAATCAGTCTGTTCGTTAAGTAGGAGATTTCCTAGATTTTGCTTATATTTATTTACATCAAGGGACTCTAGTAAGTCAATTTTAGACCCCCTTTCCCCTAAAGTAAGTTCATCCTTGTCAAATTTATGTTTAGGTAATCCATTTCGCCCTAAAAAGAACCAACATGGATTAGAATCCCCCGACGTACATACAGCTAAGCATAATTTGGGTATTTCCCTACTTAACGAATAGGCTGATCTAGTATATTCCTTCCTGTTTCTTTTTGTATAAATATACAGAAAGCCTGTTACCGTTAATACAAAGCTATAAAATTAGAGGTTAATTAATTTCACAATTGTGAAAAATTGAAACAATTCTGAAATAACACCATGTGTTTAATTAATCTCTGATTAACATAAAAATGTTTTACCACGGGTTAAGTGATAATTGAATGCATCGTACAAAACTATAATTTTACTTACTCATTGTATTTAGTTATTGACAAATAAGTTTTAAGATATGAACGTGGTTTACATCATTTCTTTAAATATTTTCTCTTTTTGATTTCAGATAGTGTTTATATATTGTGATCATAAAATACACTATCGGAAATGTAAGAGAATTCTGTTTTCGGTATACTATTTCCTGTTTAATTTGTAATATCATTTGCTACTATTAAAATCATTAAAAATGTAATGAACCGTAAAAAATATAGTACATGTAATTTAACTCCACGTTATTAAAATTAGTTATAATTCTGATATTTCATTTCTTATCAGTAGATTAGAATTTTGAAATGATGTCAAGACAGGTATTTAGTATTTAAATTTATTTCAGTGAATTCCGAAGAATTTTCATAACATTAAATGCAACCTTCAACGGCTAATTTATACGTTTCATTTAAAATTCTAGTTAATATCATATTGAATTTACTTCTTCCATCTCTTCTAAATACACAATACAGCCGTTCGATATGACATAGGTATGCTCAAAAATTAAATATTAACTTAACCCTTCAGTAATTTAGTACTGACGATTATACTGCTGTGTAAATTAAAATCAATAGTTACCCAGTGACCCTTCTCGAACTGATTATTCCTTTATATTACTCCACTCCATTCTACCCTTCACTTTTCACCTGACCCAAAGCATCCGTTAATTATTACCAACCGTTTTTGTGTTTGATTTTAAAACCAAAACTGATTTATTAAATCTAATTCGGTTACTAGATTAATAGATTATATTATTAATTCATTATTATATTAGTAATGCCTTAATAAAAAATCATTTGAAGCAACTAAAGAATCAAATATTGATTATCTATTTTACGTCTACCAAACAAACGAAAGCATATTAACTTCAATTGCAGACATTTATTGGTTTTAGCTCGATGACCTTGAAAAGATTTAAAACTCAAACTAACAAATAATGCAAAGACGAAATTTGACTAAAATTTTAGATCTTCCTAAAAAAGTAACCTTTTCTTACTTATATATCTTGAATGTTGACTCTTTAGATCGCACATGTTTTATATTCACACTTCTTTTTTCCTCTTCTATTTACTACAACTCTTCATTTCCGGTGTTATATCTTCTAACTCAAATTTTGAATCTCTTATCTTCAACCCTGAACCTTCCTAATTTTTAACTAATTGAAATATATATCAGTTCATCTAGATGATGGTAAATCACTGTGCAATGATTGGTGGGAAACGATTAAAGGATACGACCGCGAGGAGAAGACATGTTTATTATTAGTACAGCAAAAAAAATAAAAACTAACGAAAAAATAAAATGAACATAAAAAGACAGCAATCTTCATAAAACCGTATGCACCACCTGCTGTTTCAGTTTAGCATTATTCGTCTACGTGTATTCGCTCCCTCCTAAGAGTTTGTAACCGCTATACTGATTCACCCTGTATATATTAATGTTCAGAAACTGCATAGAAGCAAACCCCGTATTTCATGTGCAATTTGAAGTATAGTTTTGCCACTTCTTTATCACTAGAGTCTTTTAACGAACTGATTGAACTAAGTGTTATGGCATCCGCATAACACGGTTTCGCTCTAACACTATTTAAGAATCAAGGAAAATCCCAACATAACTCGCCATTCTTACACTTGCTTTCGGAAATAGAGACACAATAAGTATATACATATACAATGTAAAGAAAGAAGAAATCTGTTAAAAATTATAACCACAACCAAAAACACTCCTTAAGAAACATATATTTCACTACAGCAAAAAATCAGATTTTGCATCATCTTAAAAGGGGAAAATCATATTATTAAAATACGTTAATTTAAATAAAGCTACAATTATACTATACAGAAAAATGAACAGAAAATTTAATCTTCGGTTACTAGAAGTGGTTCTACATTTGCAAACATGATAATTCTCCAATAAATGAAAAAACCTCTTAGTATTTTAGTTGTGATACATTCTTTTTTTTAAATGTATCAAATATGTCAAATCTCACGTACCTGACAAAGTTTATATTTCACAGATATAAAAACTTTGTCAGGTACGTGAGATTTGACATATTTTATTCATTTAAAATCATTATTATTTTCTAAACTTTTCACAGGTTTGGAAAAAACTGTAATATTTAATAAATTCGACAGATTTCATGGATTTTGTTAGGTAAAGTAGATTTAACAATTCAGATAGGTTCAAAGAATTAACAAGTTTCCAGGATTTGATAGATTTTTGGCAGATTAAAAAAAAATTAACATATATTATAGATTTTTGGCAGATTAAAAAAACATATATTATAGATTTCACAACAAGCAGATTAATTAAGATATGTAATTTAAAAGACTTTACATGTTTAAATGATTTGATAAGTTTACCACATATTAGAATTATGCTAGGTGAGGCATATTTAAAAAAAATTGCTAAAATTGCAGATTTTTCAGGTTAGAGATATTTAAAAGATTTGACCAAAGGCATACTTGACAGATTAAGTGTGACAAAACGTTTCTAGTCTTCAAGAGATTGTAAACTTGGTCCCAAAAGACGTGTATTATTTTAGAGATCAATTTTATATTTTAGACAAGATAGTACATAAGATGTAGGTGTATTTTTTTTAAACTTTTGGGTATTGAATTTTAATTGTTTCCATATGAACAATATTGATAAATTATTCCTATATTGACTAACTATAACTAATATTATTCACATTTTTCAAAATATGAGCCATTAGCAATATATCTTTTTCTTTTCTCTTATTTTAGCCAAAATCCCTTACCCTAAGGCTTGCTAAAATATGGTGTGCTAATGGGCCTAATTTTGAAACATTTTCTACGTCAATTTCTGATGTATACTCATCTATCTTGACATCATCCGCCATCGACAATTTTTTTCTGGTAGTCTTCAGGAGATTATAAACTTGATTCCAGGCGTGTATTATTTTAGAAATGAATTTTATACTTTAGATAAGGAATGCACACATGATTTAGAATGACATTAAGTTAGTATGGGTTTTTGATAAATTTAAATTAGTTTAACCTTATGATCGAAATACGTATCAGGAAACTAAAAATATAAGTAATAATATGGAACATAAGTATTTTTCTTCACCAAAGTTTTTGAAAAACTTTAGGCTTGATAACTAGGTAATTTCGGATTTGGCGTATGAAAAAAACTCTTTATATAAAGCAAATAAATAACGTTGAATCAACCAAATATGTTCCATTTTCTTCAATCTATTTTGCAACTTCATGATTCCGCGCTCGCAGAAGTCTGGTTCTTTTCAGCAAAAAATTGAGCCAAGTGAGATATAAGGTCTTCGTCATTTGTAAAAGTTTTACAATTAAAAAAAACTCTGCAAACTGCTGAATAAATGGTAATCCGATGTTAATCAGGGCTATATCTCCCATACAGCACATCACACATCACATCCCAATCAACGAATTTAATTATTACCATCTAACAACCAAAAGGTTTGTTAAGATATACTGCTAATGGCTCCAATTTTAAATAATTTTCTACGTCAATTTCTGACGAATATTCATATTACTTTATTTATTTATTTAGTTCTTTGGTCTTCTTTTTTTAAAAATAAACATAAAAACAAATTAATTACAAGAAACATATGTAAAATTTTGGCCGAAAGTAGCACGGGCGGAGTTCACAATAACAAATTATGTTCTTCCACTCAAACCCTTCTTGTACAATGATGTTTGGAAGGCAGAGGATTACTGCCAGAAATTTCTATATTTTCTTTAGTAGTGTTTTTGACCACTCTAGTGATCGGCATCAATTGAAACTCAATGTATACTTTATATGATCCCTAATTTCTATATAGAAGATGAGATGAATTAGGTAATGGATAGTGATTTTGAAATATTTTGGTTTGTGAGTTATTAATCGATCGCAAGAAATTCACATACGATTTAGGAGGTGGTGTGAATTTTTGGAAAAATTTTGGGCAATGGAGTTTAGTAGTTCTTCCATCGGAACAATATTGTTTACTTATTCCTATAGTAACTAACCATAAAACAATGGCTTAAATCCTTTACCAAAAGGTTAAACATTTCCTACGTCAATTTCTGATGAAGATTCATCCTTCGTTACATCGTCCGATATTATAATCATCATCAAAAGATCAGCAGATATTTTGTATTTATGGCAATAATACCCAAATAAAGCTATTTCAATACTCATTAAATTCAACTAATCTTAAAAAATATCTAACATTCTATTATTTCGTAATGCAACAATACACCTTTAAACAATTGATGGTAGATACTGACTGCTTAAAAACCCCATCCCTCTGGAACACAAAGCCTTAAAAATGTACAACTTTTACAAGAGAAAATGGAGAATTTATGACTAATTTGATTACCAGTAAAGACTGTTTGAATGTTTTAGAAAATGCTTTTCATTAGGCATCATGAAAATATAAAGAGATGGTCTCAGTTAATAATGAAGCTGCTAAAACCTATTGAATAAAATAATCGACATCGTTTAAAGTTTTGCTATTATATACAGTGAATCTTTTAAAAGGAATTAAAAGCAACATTTTTGAAACAGACATACAACAAAATGCGTTAATTCTATTGATTTGATTATAACCAATACGTGGATCAGTTTTTTAAGACAAGTTATTGAATAAAACTACCATGTTTGCGTGTTGGAGCAGAAAACCTTCAAAAATTACCTGTTTTAAATCAATAAAATTACAACAATCAAATGTAGTCTCAGTAAGACTCATTGTTGTAAATTTACTAAATGTTTTCGTATGTTTAAATTATTAGTTAGATAACATAAAAAACTACTGGCACATTAGTTTTAAATTAGCGTTTCCAATTGTGTTGAATTATTTTTGCGATCTCATTGCACAATATTATCATTAAGTAAAAGGTTTTGTAAGTTGCAGATTATAAAACAATGTGAAATAAGTAACACTAGCTGAGGAACGATTTAGTAAAATCATATTTATCTGTAGGTTCTACTAAGACAAAAAGCCAGTTGTGTAGGCAATTAATTTAATAAGGCAGAAATTAAATCTGCCAGGTGTTGCCGATTTAGGTTAGTTAATGGATGTGCAGTAGTATAATAATTAAAAAAATAAGGATATATGTACTATTAAGATGTCATTTTTTGTCTAAAGCGTTGTGAAAATATTTATGAAGTAGATAAAAACAATAGAAACAATATTTTACCAATGTGTTATTGGTTAAATAACAAATCAAACAATATTTAAAAATACTCACGAATCGATTACAAAATTCAGTTCTCGATACATACCTGAAACAAAAAAAATATGCACGTTAGTATTGTACTGATTAATTTATTTATTTATATAAAAATACAATTTTGTTCAAATTGAAAGAAGTAAAATCTTGTTATATTCAATTTCTTTATTTTCAGTTAACTGAAGTTTTAACTTTGAGAATGATCCGTAAGGACCGAAACACGTGTCAGATACCTGAAAATAAAGAAATGGAACATAACAACAGCTTTACTTCTTCCAATTTGAAAATTTGGTTCCATTAAGAGAGTAATAGAACAAGTATCTACAAGAAAAAATCGAATAACGTCTATTAATACGAGTGATAGTTTGCATCTTGCACTGGCATTCATCTATTAGTTGCTCTAAAATTCTTTGGAAGAAACATTTTAAAAGGCGAATTTAGTTATCATATTCTTATAAAGCTAATTGATTGTATTTTGTATATATCTGGGCTAAAGAATAACTCTCTTCTATATCCTCGACAATGTCATGACCTTTTCACTAACCAAACTTTTCCTTTCTTCCTAAAATCTGATTTCTCATTTCTTTGTTTATTATTCTTTTATTTATTAAAGTTTAGCTTTCTTCCTAACAAAATACACATAAATGTACAAAAATATAATACAAAACATACAAAAATTTTGGGTTGAAGAAGCTGGGCGGAGTTCATGCGGCTGCGATGATCTTCCACTCTAACCCATATTTTTGACAGGCAGTGAGAATCCAAGAATTCTCTTTGTTCTCTTTACCATTACTATTTGTCTTATTTTAGGCTTATTATCCATCTTTTACAGATGGAGATTTGACTTTGTCAAAAATGACATATGTATATAAGAATATTAATTGATATTGACTAATATTCTTAATTAAATTCTTCTTCTATCTGATTTTCTCAAATAAGTTCCTGGCATTAATCTACTGATTGATCGAAAATTCTTTAAACGAAACATTTTAGGCTTAAAACGCAAATTTACTTATCCAATTCTTATAAAGATATTGTGATATATTTTGAGCTAAATAATAACTCCTTCTGTATCCTTTGAAGCTCTTCAATATTTTCTTAACAGTGATCACGTTCAGTTCTTAATATATCCCAAAATATTCCCAAAAAGGCAATGCACCAGTATTTCTTCTCAAGGTTTTACTTTTTTTAAAATCAAATTCAAGAAAACTAAATAACCTAAATTCTGCTTGCCAACTCCTAAATGTACATTCCAATCCCTATTACCTTATCTTAGGTAATCTGACATTGTCAAATAGAAGCGATCAATAATTAATTAGTATAAACTGATTGTATTACTAATTATTAATGATATTATGGTAATATCTCTATTATAGCTAATTTTTCTTTTTAGCCTGTTACTTTTTGATTTATTTTACTTGATTAGAGATCAAGCTCCAGCACTGATTTATCTGATTTATATAGTCCTTAATATTTTCAATCTTACTACTGATTACTTGTTCTTCTAATTGATTTTCCAATTATAGTAACAATAAAATTAAATTGAGTAGTATGGAAATTCTTGAGCTCATCTTTATAATTCATCCTTAATTCTTGTAGATTTTGGCTGAAAAATGTGAACAATTGCAGCGAAAGTAGAGATTAGGAGAATACCTGAGGAATATCTAAAAAATAAACCTGCCTATTTCTATTATGGATTTATAAAAACTGTAGGCATTTTCACTTATAATGTGCTTCTTACACCTCGAGTTGAGAGTTAACTCCTTTACACACATTTACTGCCACCAAGCTTCTACCTGTTTTGTACTTAATCCACCTCCTTGAAACCCTTTTCTAACAGCTGTAAATACTTTGGATTCAAAGATCTGGTGAAGCTATAATTTTCACTTGAGATGATTTTATAGCCACTCTGATCTTTTCAAGAAAAGTCGGTCCAGATTCCTCTAAGCTGTGTTCATGCGGACAAGATGTTCATGCGGAAGCTGGGTACATTTTAACCTTGATGATCGCTATAAGGAGTGTTTTAGTAGCCAAAACATCATTCTAATAGCCCCTGTTATGGTTTCGACGAACTTTTACCTGGAGAGGAATGTCCCTTTTTAAACCCCTAAGTATTTACTTAAACTTTTTTGGTTCAAAATAATCATCATTTTAATAACTGTAAAAAATGATTTAGAGCAGGTCTTCAATAGTACAGCAGAGTTGACAAGCCTGATCTAAAATGTGGTAGTCGGTTGGAGTTTATCAATTATTATTAAGTAAATGTGTAATTGTAAAGTTCAACAACTTCTTCAATCTTTAAAAATCTAAAATCTTCATGTTATGATAATATAGTTTTGCTTAAGTTGATGATTAAGTTCTTTTTTTAATGAATCAATTGACCAACAATATTATTTCTGCCTATCTCTTTGCCCAATTATATTACTTAATATTTTTTGGGTGATACATCTAATTCAAGCACAAATATTTTTGGGTTTGAATTTTAACAAAACTTCATCAAGAACATATTAATAAGTAAGAAATGCTTTGAACACTTCCACTCATCTGAAGATAATATGTAATAATAGAGATTATTAAGTTAATATTCCAAAATAAACTAATAATAAAATGTATTAAAGTCCTTTACGTTGTAGAAAATTAACTAATAATTAGAAAACCAGGAAAATGTTTTCGTGTTTTTCTAACGATCAAAATAAACTACTTAATTTGTATTTAATACATTTTCTTACAATCAATTTATTACAAATTAGATAGATAAAAATACGAGTATGTACTTATAATTTTGACGTAAGAGATCAGGGGGAGTTCACTCGACAGAATGTTCTTCAACTCCGGCCCAAGACTACATTTTAAGTCTTCAGCTGATCATATATCATTATATTTTTACTGTGATGTCAAATTACACTATTTACTATAAAATAAGTTGATAATTGCAAAGATTATGTTCTTTTTTGTTCAATTATAAATGATTTTTGAGCTGTAAAATATTTTATAGTCGTTTTTAGAATCAAGAAACCAAAGCTTTATATAAATTCTAAGTTTCTCATTACCACCTCAAATACGAATGAAATATTAAAGGAAATGATAAAAACAGAACAATTCTAAGAGTTTTCATCTATAGTTAGCTGAAGAGAAACGAAAACAATTTATCAAATGTTCTTTTGAAGCGATTATTTCTGTCGGGTTTAAATTTGTTTTCACCCTAAACACCAAATGAACGGAGCTGAAAGAAACAGGAAGGTATCTTCTCCTCCTGTCGGCCTTATAAATAGCCTTTTAATATGCACAAGGGGATGCGTTAAAATAATGCGTACGAAAATAAACCGGCGCCAAAGATAGACTCGCCACGCATTCTCCTATTAATTAATCGCTTGAACATAAATTTCGAAAATTATGCAAACCAGAGTTAAATTTGTCCGTGCATATGTTTGAAAATAAATTTATTCAGATCAGCACTAACCTACACAAGTCGTCGAGTCTTGGAGCAGGTCACAGCGTGGGCTCGGGCCAATTGGGAAAGTGGCTCCGAGAATACCAACTCTTTGTCTTGCGAGTCATTTTCGTTGCCAATAAAACCTTTATATTCATACTCTAACCAAGCGCAATTTTCGCTAATTAAAAGCCTCCGGAAGAAGCTTGTTTTAATTACTAGTCGAGGGTATGGGAATCAAAAGTCTATCATCGCTATTAACTTCCCTATAGGGCAAAAATGGATGAATTATGCTCCGTATCAGAAACATATTTTAATGAGGCATGCCAAAATGGGAAATGTAGATGTGAGGAGCGATTTGAAACGATGCCCGAAGACAGGAATGCCAATGTACGTGTTCTTGGAGACCAGTTTACCATTGCGCATAGCAATCTATTACCTACTATCTATGGTTATTATCACTTATAATTACCTTCCAGTCATAGCTCGATGTTAAAAGTTTGGAATAGATGTGGCCATGTAGACATTATTTCTCGGATCCGCTTTTTATGATTTATAAAATGCTTCGATATAATTATGCTATTCCAACAAACGGATAAATTATTGGATCACATCGCTTCCAGAGACCGGCTTCGATGTTATTAACCACCCGTAGATATACATTACTATGCATTCCATTCCATTAAATTCATAATGAATTATTGGATCGTTTCATCGGACAATATTAACAATAGTAACTAATAGACTTATGTATATAAAGTATTTATAAATTGTTAAGCTTGGCCATGCAGAAGCTAAACATACAAGATAATATATTCTATTACTGTTCATTACATAAGTAATACGATTTAATCCTGATCTTTTGTTTAAAAGTGGAATAATGTATGAAAGAAGTAACTGTTGCGAGTCGGAGGTCTGTAGAAATAAAGAATAAGAAATAAAATTAAATTAAAGCAGTAAATTAAAAATTGCTAATGTAATGTTTTACTTATGATATGAAGTTTGCCACATAGAAAAAAATATTTGTAGTTGATGATACTTTTTTATTAAAATTCATTATCCTTTTTCATTCGTAATTTGCACAAAACAATTGAAAATGACCAAAAATTATCAAAAACATGAAACATATGTAAAAACAATTGAAAATTACCAAAAAAAACGTTTTTGAAGAATAAAAATTGGCCAAAAACAATCAGTAATTTGGACAAAAAAATGAAAATGCCAAAAATCGTAGAAAAAAACATTTTTATAAAATATTGAAAAATACAAAAGAAAGTTTTGTAGAATAAAAATATTTAATTTTTTAAATAACACAAAATAGAGAAAAAACAATTTTAAAGATATTAAAAACAATTAGATAATTTGAATATTTCTTCTCATTTTCACAACAAAAAATTGAAAATGACAAAATAAAACAAATGAGTAAAATTATTCGAAATTGGAGAAATTAACAAAACAAATTTGCAGAGAATAAGTGAA
Source organism: Ontholestes murinus (assembly GCA_963969525.1). Lineage (NCBI taxonomy): Eukaryota > Metazoa > Arthropoda > Insecta > Coleoptera > Staphylinidae > Ontholestes > Ontholestes murinus. The sequence goes on from OZ018393.1 coordinate 22,767,669, forward strand.
AGTAACAAAACATCGGGTAGAAATAATCAAAATTTGATAAGATAAAAAATTAAAACAAACGTGGAAAATGGAAACAAAAAATTAAAAAAATATTAAAAATTTATGGCAAACCAATTCAAAATTTAAATGACAAAATAAAAAGATGCGAAATTCAATTCAAAATATTAAAATATTAAAAAATAGTAAAATTTTCAAAGAACAATAAACGAACACAATTTAAAAATTGTTAAAAATAATTAGCAAATTTAAATATTTTTGGTTATTTTCTCAACAAATATATGTAATTGAAAATGACAAAAAAACAAAAGTAAATGTCAGAATAAAACCTGTAAACAAACCTAAAAATGACAAAAGTATTGAGTAAATAGAAGTAGAAACTTAAAAAGGTAATTTCAAAGACAAGAAATAATTGAAATGTATCAAAACAATAGAAAAAATCTCTTTTAAACTTTGAATGTCACTAAAAAAATCCCAAAATATTCCAATTATATGTAGAACAATTTAAAATAAAACCAAAAAAGGTGAAAAAAATAGTTAAAACATTACAAATTGATTTTTTGCAGAATAAAAGGTATTTGAATTTTTTGAAGAACAAAAACGGAACACAAACAATTTTAAAATTGTTAATAATTATTATCAAATTTGAATATGTCTGCTCATTTTCAACAAAAAATTGGAAATGAAATAAAAATAACAAAACCTAATTTAAAATATATTAAAACATAGATATGTGAAAAAGACTAAACTGAAAATGACAAATATATTGAGTAAACGTAATGAAATTTGGAAAGGTAACAAGAAAAAATGAAAATCACTAAAACAATTGGAAAAAACCCGTTTTTTGTAATTCAGTCAAAAATGACTAAAAACTTAAAAATTAAAAAATAGCACTTCACATTTGACTTTTCTAAAAGAAAACATTTAAAAATGACAAACATAAAAATATAATAAAATATTCGTAATGTATAGTAAAAGTTAAAATCAATTCAAAAACATTATTGGAAATTTAGAACAATTGAAACTTTAACAATTGAAAATAACATGGCAGAACAAATATAATCAAAATTTGTAGAAATAGTTGGAAAAGTAGGAAAATCACAAATTTAGCAAAAATACTATAAAAAAATGAATGAAAATAACTGGAAATTAAATTTAATAATAAAACAGTTTAAAATTACAAAATATTGAATAAAACCTTAAAAAAGTATTAAAATATATAAGTCCTTTACGTTGTAGATAATTCACTAATAAATAGAAAAAGCACGAAAATATTTTCGTAAAATCTACAACAAATGAGTCTTCTTAAGACTACAAACTATACTATTATTCTGTAAATTTAGGATAAAGTTGGTGCTTTCTCCTGTTTTTAGATAAAATAAATAACAGGGGAATTCGAATTAGACGCATTAGCGGTGATAGATCCGATGATTCCTTATTAGATTCCAAGTAGAATTTAGTATTCAATCCTCGTTAGATGAGGAAGATGCAAGACCACAAAGAATTGTTTAGCATCCACTATTCCAGACGAAAATAATGACCTATTTTCGAAAATTGTTTGACAAGGAAATTATAGGCAATATAGTTGACTATACCAATGTGTGCACTGCAATGTGATCCAGCAAAACCCACTGCTTCTACTTCTCGAAAAATGGACTGAAAGTTGGTGGAAAGTTCTAAAAATCTACCAAAATATAAGGAAAATTCTACAAAATTTTAAGGAAATTCGCATAAAAAATAAGAAAATTGGAATAAAAGTTAGTGAAAAATTCTAAAATTCTACAAAAAAAAAAGAAATATTCTACAACCCTCTAAGAAAATTCTCATAAAATTTAATTAATTACGGACAAGTTCCAAAAACCTACAAAATAAATTGAATTTCCGGAATTCTTGAAAAATTGAATAAAAATTCTGGAATGTTAAAGAAATCTACAAAAAATCAATACTGCAAAGTTCTAATAATCTACCAAACAAGTTGAGAAACATATTATTTAAAACAATTATTGAACTATGGAATGAAATATACTGGAAACTACAAAAAAAATAAAGACAATTTTAGAACTCTAAGAAAATTCCTGAAAAATCAGGAATATTCATGAACTATCAAAATATTTAATAAAAGTTACTGAAAATTTCTAAAAATTTTCAAAGGATGTTGAGGAAAATTCTTGAAAGATGGAATGAAAGTAACTGAAAAGTTCTAGAAATCTGCAATGATTATTAAGAAAAATTCAAGAACTCTCTAGAATAATTCTTTAAAAACGCGATGAAATAGGGGGAAAAAATTCTAGAAATCTACAAATAAATCTAAAGAAAGTTGTATAACTCTAAGAAAATTCTTGAAGGATGGAATGCAAGATACTGAGGAGTTCTAGAAATCTAGAAAAAATATTGAGAAAAATTCAAGGACACCCTAGAAAAATTCTTCAAAAGTCTTCATCACACGTTTCTAAGTTGTTCTATGAACCTACAAAAAATGAAGAAAATTGTAGAGGCTCATAAGAAAATTCTTAAAAAAATGGAATGAAAGTTACTGGAAAGTTCTAGAAATCTATAAAAGAACAAACTAAAGAAAATTCTTAATAAACTGAAAAAACTTTCTAAAAAATTCTAGAAATCTACAAAATTCAAGAACCCTCTAGAAAAGTTGTGATGTGAAAAGCGATGAAAGTTGCTGAGAAGTTCTTGAAATCTACAAAAAAAATATTGAGGTAAATTCTAGAGGCCCATAAGAAAATTATTGAAAAATTGAATTAAAAAAAAGATTCTACAAACCAACAAAAATAACTGAAGAAAATTCTAAAAGTCTCTAAGAAAATTCATGATAAACTGAATTCCACTTTCTGGAATATCCTAGAAATCTACAAAAACAGCTCTTGAACTGATAAAATTTAATAAAAGTTACTAAAAATATCTAAAATCTACAAAAAAACATTGAGGAAAATTCTAGAGGCACATAAGGATTTTTTTTAAATAGAATAAAACATACTCGAAAGTTTTACAAGAAAAAAACACTGAAGAAAATTCTAGAACTCTCAAAGAAAATATCTGAAATATTGTAGAAATAACACAATTGTGTTATTTCTATATTACGAAATGTTTCACCTCGAGCTACATGAGAAACTAATTCAAGAAAAATCTGAAATATTGAATTAAACTATCTAAAAAATCTAGAAATCTACAAAATTCAAGAACGCGCTTAAAATGCAATGGAAGTTACTGAGAAGTTCTAGAAATTTGCAAAAAAAATGATTAAAATTCTAAAGGCTCATAAGAAAATTCTTGAAAAATGGAATTAAACAAGGTTCTACAAACCTATAAAAAAATGAAGAAAATTCCTGAAAAACTGATTGAAAATTATAGAAATCTAAAAAAAATAGGAACATTTTTGAACTCATAAAATGTAATAAAAGTTATTAAAACGATCTAAAAATCTACAAAAAAATAAGGAATATTTTAGAGGCAAGTAAGGAAATTCTTAAAAAATATAGTGAAAGTTATTGGAAACTACTAGAAATCTATAAAAAAAACTTAAGAAACTTCCTGAAAAACTAAATGAAGGTTTCTAAAAAAAACTTATAGAAATCTTAAAAAAAGAGGAAAATTTTTGAACTCTTAAAATGTAATGAAAGTTATTAAAACGATCTAAAAATCTAAAAAAAAAATAAGAAAAATTCTAGAGGCATTTAAAAAAATTCTTAAAAAATTGAATGAGAGTTACTGGAAACTTCTAAAAATCTATAAAAAAAAACTGAAGAAAATTCTAGAACTAGGAAAATTCCTGAAAAACTGATTGACACTTTCTAAAAAAAATCTAGACATCTACAAAATTCAAGAGCCCTTTTTCCAAAATGTGATAAAAGTTGCTGAAAACTTTTTGAAGTCTACAAAAAATTGTTAAAAAAATTCTAGAATCCGATAAGAATATTTGAAAAATGGAATGAAGAAAAACTTTACAAACCTACAAAGA